>OZ024880.1:37206559-37801331 GCA_964017185.1 Rugalucina vietnamica | reverse complement strand
CGAGTGGCTTGACTAAACCACTTTTCCTGGACAGGTTCAAACTTGAGCGTAATCAGATGGTCTGTCAGTAGATTAGAAGCTTTGCCTGGAGACACAAGCAGCCCATCTATTTCTCCTGGGCCCCAATGGGCGGGGGTAAAAAGTACCAGCTGGTGCAGCTAATGCCTTTTGTGTGAATCAGAGGCTGGGGATAAGGTTCAGTTTGCTACCGATTGTTCTTTCTATTTAGTGTACCAAGTAAATTCTATGTAATCTTTGTTGGTATATCCGACATACAAAAACTTATACAGTTTTTTTAAGCAATAAAATACTAATTACTTATGTTATCCCAGAGAAAACTGTTGTCTCTGTATGTGTTTAGTGGCTATATGAATTGTTCTGAGTAGCTGTCAAGAAAGTGGGGAGTCCCAGCACTTAAGAAGTTCCTTAAGCATTGTTTCATGTGCTTTAGTTAAGTGTTTCCCCATATCAGAATCAAGCTTCCCTGTAAACAGCTTTACTGTCATGTTGGGACTGAGCAATTGTTTTCTGCGTTTTACTAGTACATGTATAAACCAACTCAACTTCATTTGCATATCATAACATAGCATTTAACATTTAATCAGTGCTATGGGGGAATGAATGTATCTTGCTCTACAGCACAATCCTGGGGCTAGTGTGGGGGATGGAATCTCTAACCGATGCTCTAACTACAGTCTACATGTAAATTTCAGATTCATAGGTCATCAACAAAACCAGATTTTAGTTTATGTGAATACAAAGGCGCAGATCAGCTGTGCAGTAACTGCTCAGCTGATCAGCGCCTTTGTTTTCGCTACACTGATAGTACAATTCCTCTTCTTTTTAAATCTGTATGTGTAACTTTCAGATTCATAGGTCATCTAGGCCATATCATTCTGCATCTATTTATGTACGATGTTTGGAAGTTTGTGGTGTATTTCCTGATCATACTGCTCAGCTTCAGTGGGGGATTACTGCTCTCTTTGAAAGGGGATGACGACCTGGCAGTACACAGCGAAACAAGGTTAGTTAACTAAAGGTTTATGGCAATCATTGGGGCTTTCATATTCCCACCCCTGTGCCACAGGGTGTCTATAATATCAAAAGTTTATTTACATAAGTACAGGGTGTGTCATTTTTGGTAATGCAGATGATGGTTACGATGTGCGAGTTGAAATTGACAATAATAGGGGCCTAATGTTATACATTGTTTGTCTTCAGAAGTTTGACTTGTGGAAAACTCAATAATCCTGATTATTATATAGCTAAAAGCCGAGTAACAAGTGTGCAGATATCAGAGGATATCTGCACACTTACTTGATATTGCACACTTTCTTAAAAGAGAAAAAAAATCTTTTTATGAAACATTGCCAAATTCTTGACTTGAGGGTCATCGTGCAAAATTGTAAAATTGGGAGGTCAACTCTAATGACGTCATCTTTATCTGACGTCACGTGGAAAATGACGTCATATCAGGCCAAAACGTCAGTTGAAGTTTGTCACTTTCAGATTTAAGCTATTTAACCCCCTGAGTGCCGCAGGGCCACTACTTTGGAGAAAAAAGAAAACCAAATGCCAGCAATATTGATTCAATTGCAAAATGTGCTTCCGAAAAGTAACAGTGCAAAAATGATATCATCTGATGTTGCACTAGTGCAAAAATGATATCACTTTTGGATATTATCGCGGCCTTCGTGTAGATATTTAAATTTGTAAGGCTAACTATCAACAAAACATCAAATATGAGAAGATATTTATAGCTATATAATAAAAGGGTTATCGCACTGATATCGGTGAATATTGTCCCTCATTGGGATATCTACAGACGCTCCTTCGATATCCCATCTCGGGACAATATTCACCGATATCGGTGAAATAACCCTATATCATATCATTCTCAAATTTAAATCAAATCAAATCAAATCAAATAATTTATTGGCATAGAATCCAAGGACAGGATTGTCACCATAAATACAAATATAAATTTAACAATGAAGACCTTAGGGTTACAAGAACAAAACTGTTTGATGCATTGAAAACAGATTTCATGTCTGTTTTTATGGAAATTCTTACTACGTTATTTTATGGTGTGTGACACCTACCCATAAAATCAAAGCATGGCAGGGACCTTGTACATGTATTCTCAATCCAAATACATTCCTTAGGACCTATGAGTTAAGTTTGTGCTGATTATCTCATTATCTTTTGTAGTGATTTTGGGGGTATTTTATTTTTTGGAGTTCGAGTACTTATTGAAGGTCAACCATTTCTGGATTATACTGGGCCAAATGGCTATAGGTATGTAATACTTATTTTCGTTTTTTAATATGAAAACTTGCCCATGCATTATTCACAGATTTTGTGGCTCTGAAAATGAAAAAAAAAAAAAAAAAAAAAAAAAAAAAAAAAAAAATCAATTGAAAATGTTTAATATTTCTGCCATTTTTGCTCAACATTTATTGTGAGTATACATTACAACTACGCCTTGTTGCCCAAACCCACCAGTACTGGATACTGGATTGGAAAGGCTGCCAATTAACATGCTAGGACACAATAAATATCATTAACACCACTTATCATTGAGCCGCATAATGAGAAATCCTACCTTTTACATATGCAGTCTGTTTTTTTCCTCACCAATAGTGCAATCTCTCTTCCAGCTTCCATGCATCTTCTGTGCTTGTATCGCCCAGTTTGTGCCAGATCTGGTTGTAAACCCCTAAGAAGCGTACTACTAATGCGGCTCATTTGTTTTCAGTACTGTCAGTTGCATTGTGGTGCTGGCTTTCCTAACCTTTACATGTGTTGTGATGCTCAATATATTCATTGCCATGCTTAGCAATCGCTTTGATGATATTCAACAGAATGAAAAGAGCTATTTTCATAACAATGTTGCAAAAACAATGGCCAAGCTGGAACTAAAGGATGACTTGACAATCTTCCGATTTGGCGAAGTAAGTAGAAAATATTCCTTTTGATGTTTTGGGATGAACTATAGTATTTTATTGTGCCATTTCTAGGACCCTGGATGTTTTATTTATTTATTGCGAGCTCAAAAGGGTTCAAATGATTATTATTTCTTGAATTTCTGTTTTCAAATTTTGAGTGTTTTTGAACTGACATGTTACTGCTCGCACTGTCCATAAACAAGCCACCTCGTGAGAAAACTGGATTTTTGCCTATTCGAAAACAAAGGCCCAGATCATCTTCGCAGTAAGATCTTTGAATTCTCCAGACAACAAATTCCTGAATATTAGCAGAAAATAGGTTCTGAAGATTTCTGAATTTACAATGCCTATTTTGTTTCCTTTTTTCTTTTTTTGTTTGTTTGTAAATGCATTAGAATCTGTCATTTTTTAGCATAGCTTTTGACCAGTTACTGTACTTGTAAGATTCATTTCAGCCATTATGGAAAAAATTCTACAAAGATGAGATAAACATGGCTGATATTAAAAAGGAAAAGTGGACTTCAACAACACTCACAGGCTTCCGCAGTGGCATTGGGGTAAATCTGTGCAGAGGAAAATGTCCTGGCAGTAAAGTTTCTGCAACCTGATAAGGTAATAATATAGCGATCAAACATGATTTTCCATTCGTAAACATTCGCTATGTTCCGAGGGGGTGTTGAAAACCGAGGGACCTAGCAAATGTTAATGAATGATAAAATCATTTTTGAACGCTATTATTGCATAAATTCTGCATAAATGAAAGAAATTATGTTGCACTATATTTTACAGCCTCATCACATTTTCATACGCGTAACAGCTTTCATTTTTATGCTAATTCCGGGCCGACTTCAGTTTCTCACTATTAGCACGTGCTTTGCGTGGTGCCCCGTAACGAACATAAGTAAAAGCCATGTATTAACAGCATGTGCGCACGTGAATTGCAATATTAATAAATGGCTTTCTCTTCATTAATAAATGGCTGTTAACATCGTGTGACACGGGTATTTATGCAATAAGGTATGTTACATGTATTATTCATACTTTAGATTTTAACAAGTAATATCCGTCAAACAAATTTTGTAGTTTCCTGCAGAACAGACCTGCCATAAAATATGGGACGAGCCTCCCAACTCAACCCTTTCAAAGATGCGTACTTAGGTTTCAATGCAAATCTTCAACAATCAATTTAATGATTGCTTCATTTCAAAATACAAGTAGAAAATAATCAATTATGACTTGTTTATACAATCAAACATTCTGCAAGGTTGTTTTTCACTTTCTGGACTATAGCAAGAGTGAAGGGTGGATGGGTCACAATTTTTATTGAGTGTTATTCTTTTTCAGGACTTCCTTATAAAACTAACTGATCATTACGAAAACATGCCCATGCAATATACAATTTTTCTTGGAGTCATAAATATTGAAAAGTTTCATTTGAAAATTTTTTTATTTCTTTTTCACTTATGCTCAAAACATAGATTGTGGGTACACGTTAGAACCGCCTTGTCGAGGCGGTTCAAAGCCTTGTCGAGGCAGTTCTAACGAGTACTCACAATCTATATTTTTGAACAAAAATAAGATAAATAGGTATACCCTTGTCCTTGTACACCTCAGTTTTACTATATGAGCTTGTGCATGACAAAACCAACAATTTGGGTTTCCGACCAGGTCCAACACAAACCAGCCTGTACAGTCACAGAAGAAACCCAGAATCTTGAAAATTTGGGAAGGAAATGTACTATCCGTGTAGCGAAAACAAAGACGCTGATCAGCTTCGCGGTTACCGCAAAGCTGATCTGCGTCTTTGTTTTCGCCCATGCAAATTGTTGGTTTTCTCACGCACAGGCTCATATAAAAGTGGGTTTAAGGGGGTATACATTTCACGGACATGTTATTCCGATGTTTAATGCTGATGGTTCTGTTTCAGATATTACAAGCCATGAACTGATATAAGATACCAGATAAAGGGAGCATCTAATGATTATAATTAATCCACTTATGACAATGGACTTTCCCATCGTTATCATTTGGGTGTGTCCACTGTCATAATTAGGGGCATCAGGGGTGATTGTGAAGTTTTATTCAATTTTTCGACGAAATTCGTCTAAGCAAACAGAATAGCCCCAGATGGGATGCCACATTCTGCGGATTCACATCTGGGGCTATACTGTTTGCCTATGTCCCATAAAAAGGACACCAGGCTTAAATGAGTTGGATAACTTGGCTCACTTCTTCAAATCTTCTATGTTGTTTGAAATGCTTCACAAAAGTGATTCTAATAAGCACCCTCAACATAAGTTTTTATGAAAAACTAATAAAAAATTACGTTTCCATTATGATCAAATACTTCTTTTGCATGTATAGAGAAACACATCTTCCCTTGTCACACACAAGAAAAACATGTGTCTTCCAGTGCCATGCGTGTCCTAGTACAATCATATGAGCTACTGCATGAGCAAACCAACAATTTGGATTTCCGACCACATGCGAAACAAACCGACATGTACAGTCACAGAAGCTAGACGCTTGAAACTTTGGATATAAGTAGAAGAGGAATTGTACTGTGTTGCAAAAACAAAGATGCTGATCAGCTGTGCAGTTACTGTTTTTGCCTATGCATATTGTTGTTGGTTTTCTTATATGGCGGCTCAAATCTTCTAGTTAGGGCCAGTCATCAGCCACTTTAGACCAGAAATATCGATTTGAGCCTCGTTGTGAGAAAACAGGATTATTGCCTATGCGAAAACAAAGGCTTTGATCATCTGTGCAGTTAACTGCACAGCTGATCAGCGCCTTTGATTTCGCTAACGGATAGTACAATTTCTTTTCTACTTATATCCAAAATTTCAGTCTCTTAGCTTTTTTCTGTGACTGCACAGACCGGTTTGTGTCAGACCTGAACGGAAACCCCAAATACCAGTTTTCTCGTGTCTTGGCTCATTTAGTAGTGAATGCAAAAATTTTAGACACATTAACTTGGACTTTGTAACAATGTTTGTCGTTTGCATAACACTTCAATGCTTATTTAATAAATAATGCAGCAAACATAAAATAAAATATACATATTATTGAAAAATGCATTTAATGCCGGTTAATGATATTAATTAAAAGTAATGACATGAAACATGTTGAGTGATTAATGATTCAAGCTGCACCATCAGAGAACCTGCTTGTGAGCCACATCAGACAAAAACCAGCTTTTTGCATTTGCGAAAACAAAGGTGCAGATCAGCTGTGCATTAACTGCACAGCTGATCAGAGCCTTTGTTTTTGCTACACAGATAATACAATTCCACTTCTTAAATCCAAAATCTCAAGCTTCTATCTATCTTCTATGACCATACAGACCAGTTTGTGTCGGACCTGGTCAGAACACCAGTTTTCTCACGTCGCGGCTCATATGTGAAACAATGTTGCCCACAAGCTTCTAAGCTGATCAAAGCATTTACTTCACTAAAATGGCTAGTACTACCTTTCTACAAAAATCTAGTTTGTGTGGGACCGGGTTGGAAACCCTGAAGCCTGGTTTTCTCACAGCACAGCTCATTTTTATGGCATAAAAACTTTTAAAAGCACTAAAGATAACTTGTGTAGATTTATATTGATACAGTATTCTATCCCATTACATCCTGCCATGTTGTTCCTTAGGAAGTTGAAAATATTTCTGTGTAGCTATACAAACAGCCCAGGCAAGACTTTGAACAGCCTAGATAACTGCCATGCCTGAACAGTCAAAATCTGAGACTTAGACACCTTCATTATTGTACAAAGCATCTCAAAAGTAATTTTCTATCTCCATCAATAGTAGTGTGAGTTGACAGTGGGTTGTGACATTCCGAGGTACATCTGTAGTGCTATAACTCCTACTGTGCTGGTAAATATAGCTTTGGCTAGTAGCAATGTCCACGATCCCAGACCAACGGCATGGATTAAAATTCTGAAAATATTGGCAGAAAAATATACTTTGACTCAAAAGAAGCACACTTTGCAATAGCTTTTTCTGTAAGTACCTGCTGTGAGGCAAGTGAGGACAATTTAAGAAGCAAGTTGTATATTCCTGCACTAATGATCTACCCAAAATTGGCTGTGGTGGAGTTTCTCATCCCAATCAACAATTTTTCAGTCATATTGAGATGGAGCAATTAACAAAATGCTTGGGGAGTTAATGAGTTTTTCTGAAGGACTAGGCGCTCCCAGAGAGCATCACGAAAACATGTCCGTGTAATGTATACCCCCTTTCACCCCTCTTTTATATACCAAAACTGGGGTATGCAGGGGTATACCTATTTTTCTTATTTTTGCTCCAAAACATAGATTGTGGGTACTTGGCGAGGTGGTTCTAATGTGTACCCACAATCTATGTTCTGAGCAAAAATAAGAAAAATATCAAAAATTTTCAGATGAAATTTTTCAACTTTTTAAACTCAAAAAATCTCTGTTTATTGCATGGGCAAGTTTTCGTAATGGGATCTATTCCAGGACCTCTAAATTCGCAATCGGAAGCTCTACCACCAGGCCACTGCCCTTCTTCTCATAATGACATAGTTATGATGTCGTTAGTGTACTTTACTGAATTATGAATTCTTGTTTGTTTGAATTGATGCTTTCCATCCCAGTCAGCAGCAATGGTCATGTCGGACGTTGCCTCCATTTTATGGGACTTACCCAACATTAGGATGTCATGACACTCAAAATGTGCTTCATAAATACAACCACCCAACTAAGCCAATAAGGCTTATATGTATGGATGATTTGACTAAACCACATTTCCTGGGCAGGCTCTGACATGAGCGGTTAACCAGTTATCAGACGGTCGGTCAGCAGATTAGAAGCTTTGCCTGGAGGCACAAGCAGCCCATCTATTTCTCCTAGGCCCCAATGGGCGCTGGCCCATATTCCCACCTGACCACCCTGGCAAGATGTGATAAGTGATTACATTTTAGTAAATTGTAGATTACAATGTTACTTACTCTACAATGAGCGGTCTATAACAGCTGAGGGCTAATAAAGACATGACTACGGGGACAAAAGATTTGTTGAGATCATTTCTGTTATACAGCCATACCAACATTGCCGTACAGATATGATGTAACTGAAATTAGAAAAGACAAATAACGAGGTCATAATGGACAGAAACAGAACAAATGAAAGATATAATTCTTTTACTGGGTCAGAGCAAGTAACAAACTAATTTTTTTTTTTTAAGTTTGGCCTCAGTGAAGAGTCTAAAAGTTTAATGAAAAACAGTGTTTGTTTTTTTTTCCCACCTATTTTTACCTTACTAATATGCTTGTGACATCACTGTCATGTACGCAAATGATAGCTTACACAGAGTTTGTTTCCCGACAGTGAAAATGATTGGCCTGGCCTGAACTTACCAGACTTATATTAGAGTCAAAGCTCATTTGAATGTATTTCCAGTCAAACTCTACACCTCTGGCACCGACCCATAGTGGTAAAACTCTGAAATATATAGCAACAAAAGATTGTCTGAGTAGAACCATCGTAGTGATGAGGTATCAGTTAAAATAACCAAGTTATTCTTGCCACCCTGGACAGCTTTCACCCCCTACCTCTCCGCAAGCTTTCCAAGGTCGAAAAAACTGACACTGGTATGTTACAAAATATCAAAACATATATTCTACATATACATAGAAAGAATGCTTGAACTGGCTTATACAACCAAATATTTTCCTAACACATCAGCAATGTGTGTATTTTATTCAATATTGTACCTTTAAAGTTTATTTTACTCATCAGTAGATGATGCGAAAGACAAAGCATAATTTATAGTGATGCACGTTATAATGTGGTTGAAATGTAGGGTGATAACCTGGTCCAGAGGTTATAAAACTTTTTTCAAGCTCAGCTCAGCTGAGACTAAAATTTATCCTGCTCATAAATGTTAAAATGCCAACAATTGTTGGCATTTTAACATTTATTAGCAGGATAAATTACTGGCTTTGATGATCTAAACCGAACATTTCAATAGATTTGGGCTATTTCAGTATTTATGAGCAGTTTAAATTTCATGCTCAGCTGAGTTGAGCATGAAAAAAGTTTTATAACCTCGGGGCCTGAAATCCTCTCACCTTGTCATCACCAACTCTGCTGTGGCCCAACCTATTCCTGCTACCATAAATTTTAGTTGCCCTTTCCCCGCTATTCTTGACATTACAAAGTAGATTCCAACCAGATCCGCCAGATCAACTGTACACTTCATAAATTCCTGAAGATAAATATGATACACGAGTCGTGCTGTGAGAAAACAGGTCTTCAGGGTTTCAGATCAGGTTTGACACAAACTGGCCTGTGCACTCACAGAAGACTGGAAGAAGCCTGAAATTTCGTATTTAAGAAGAAGAGGGATTGTACTATCCATGAAGTGACAACAGAGGCGCTGATCAGTTAAGTACTGTACAGCTAATTTGCACTGTTGTTTTTGCATATGCGAAAATCAGGAATGAGAACTGATATAGAAATGTAAAGGCACATGCTGTATACATTAAGTAAATAACATATTGAGGTCTTATACACATTTAGGATATACATGTACTGTCGAGGTATTGTAAGGTCTCCTAGCCACACTGTTACTATGTAAGGTTTCCAGATGTAGACTACCCAGAAGTTAGAACATAGAGCATGCATGTATTTTTGTCCTCATTCAAACTGGCAAATAGCTTTCTTGCAGAAGAGAAAGAACTCTTACAGTATACCGTATTCACTCTATGCACCATGCATATATTTTAAACCAGAGGACCAATGGTCCTGTAAACGCTCACCTGAGATCTGTTGTACGTAAAAAAAAAAAATATACCAATAAACATGTTTGCATATTATGGAAAAAAGCCCCAGTAAAGGGGCAGATGATTCCAGTGGTGTCCATTATTTTTCTTCATAATAATCAATATCCTGTCCATTTGCCAATTTCCTGCAAGTCTTTCCCTTCAACCGACAAATAACAGTTATCCCCATTCAAAGGCATAGGCAACCTATGTTGACCTTGTCGTAAAATAGGTCAAGGTCATCACAGGGTCATGATTTATATATACATTGTAGTACTTAAGCCATTGATGTTTCATGCCAAGTTTTGTTGAAATCGGTCCACCGGTTCCAGAGAAGAAGATTTTGGAAGGGTTTTTACCATATATGGGCATGGCGGCCATCTTGGTCATGTGACCTGGATCATTTATATACACATTGGTTCCCTCATTCTATAAATGCTTCACATAAAATTTGGCTTTGATTGGCCAAGTGGTTTCAGAGAAGAAGATGTTTGAATATTTTGGTAATATACATGTATATTGCCCCGGGGTGGGGGCATATGAGCCCCTTGGGTCCATTTTTTTTTCAGAATCATTAATATTCAGTCAAACTACCCATTCCTGCAAGATTTTCACCTCAAATTACTTTTTAAAAGTTTTCCCCATTCAAATGCATAGGCGACCTATGTTGACCTTGCCATAAAAAAGGTCAAGGTCATCACAGGGTCATGATTTATATACACATTGTAGTACTTGAGCCATCAATGCTCCATGCCAAGTTTCTTTGAAATCAGTGTACCGGTTCCGGAGAAGAAGATTTTGGAAGGGTTTTTACCATATATGGGCATGGCGGCCATCTTGGTTATGTGACCTTGATTATTTATATACACATTGGTTACCCCTTCCTATTGATGCTCCACATAAAATTTGGCTTTAATTGGCCAAGTGGTTTCAGAGGAGATGATGTTTGAATATTATGATAATATACATGAATATTGCCCCGGGGTGGGGGCATATGAGCCCCTGGGGTGCAAATTTTTTCAGAATCATTAATATTCAGTCCTACTGCCCATTTCCTGCAAGACTTTTACTTAAAATGACATTTTAAAAGTTTTCCCCATTCAAATGCATTGACGACCTATGTTGACCTTGCTGTAAAATAGGTCAAGGTCATCACAGGGCCATGATTTATATAAACATTGAAGTGCTTGAGCCATCAATGCTTCATGCCAAGTTTCGTTGAAATCGGTCCACCGGTTCTGGAGAAGAAGATTTTTGAAGGGTTTTTACCATATATGGGCATGGCGGCCATCTTGGTCATGTGACCTGGATTTCTTATATACACATTGGTTACCCCTTCCTATTGATGCTTCACATAAAATTTGGCTTTAATTGGCCAAGCGGTTTCAGAGGAGATGATGTTTGAATATTATGATAATATACATGTATATTGCCCCGGGGTGGGGGCATATGAGCCCCTGAGGTGCAATTTTTTTCAGAATCATTAATATTCAGTCCTACTGCCCATTTCCTGCAAGACTTTTACTTAAAATGACATTTTAAAAGTTTTCCCCATTCAAATGCATTGACGACCTATGTTGACCTTGCTGTAAAATAGGTCAAGGTCATCACAGGGCCATGATTTATATATACATTGAAGTGCTTGAGCCATCGATGCTTCATGCCAAGTTTCGTTGAAATCGGTCCACCGGTTCTGGAGAAGAAGATTTTTGAAGGGGTTTTACCATATATGGGCATGGCGGCCATCTTGGTCATGTGACCTGGATTTCTTATATACACATTGGTTCCCCCTTCCTATAGATGCTTCATATAAAATTTGGCTTTGATTGGCCAAGTGGTTTCAGAGGAGAAGATCTTTGAAATTGTGGACGGACAACGGACGACGGACCGACGACGGACGGACGGACGCCGGATCATGGCCATCCTATAAGCTCACCTTGTGAGCCTAACGGCTCAGGTGAGCTAAAAAGGCCATCAAATTGCTCAATAAAATTTCTTTGTAATTAGCACCTACCCCTATGACATCCAGGCTCCCTGAAGCTACCTCTGTGGTAGGGAAGAATGTGGCCAACACCAGCATCTTACACAGTTGAGTAAACAAGTACATCCCTCCTGCCTGGACACATTTCCAGAATGCACTGTATTCTGCTCTGTAATGTGAGAGTATATAATTAGGCTGATGGTATATTTTGTTAGCATTTTGCCATTTTTGAAAAAGCAGCTTTAATCTGCAGTATTTATTAAATTTTATGATAATTTTACGAGACAATATTGTGCTTTGTAGCAATTGTGATTAAAAAATCAGATACCTAAATATTTTCCATACTACCTACCCAGCCTAAAAACATTTTGGGCCAGTAAACAGCAAACAATCATATTCTTCAGGAGGATCTGATAGCACTCTTGGTTTTACAGACACTTCATCCCCATCCCCCCACCCCCCCCCCCACCCACCCCCCAAAAAAATAAAGAAATAAAACTAGAAATTGGCTGTGAGCAAGGCTTTCAGTATATAATAGTAAATACCCTTTGCAAAAATTATCTGAAGCTGGCCAGTTGGCAGGATTAATTTGCTTAGCATTATAAATCTTCATGTACATCTTCAATACATCTGTAACATGTGGGCAAAGTAATGAAAGAGTATACTGAAAGCTGTAGGAGGAAATGCTTTCATCTGTACATTGCACAGGAGGCCTCCAGTTAACGTCCTGGGCCCAAGGTTATAAAACTTTTTTCATGCTCAGCTCAGCTGAGCTGGAAATTTAAAGTGCTCATAAATACTGAAATAGGCAAAATAAATCAACATTTGAGGTTTAGATCGCCAAATCCTGTAATTTATCCTGCTAATAAATGTTAAAATGCCAACAATTGTTGGCATTTTAACATTTATGAGCAGGATAAAATTTAGTCTCAGCTGAGCTGAGCATGAAAAAAGTTTTATAACCTCGGGGCCAGATCCAAGGGAATGCAAACTATGATACTGTCATCCCTGCATATGACACGAAGGGAAGCGTGTTCACTTTTCAGACACAAATTTTCCTTTCTTTCTTTCACCAGATACTGTCGATCAATTTATGATCATCACACTCAGAATCGGAATAACACTCCCAAAGTCCTTAATAAATTGGCATCTGAGCTAGGTCCTGTTTTTGCACATCTTTTTCAACAGTCAATAGACTCGGGTGAAATCCCCAAAGAATGGTCCTTAGCAATTTGCTGCAACATCTGTCCCCTGTTCAAAAAGGCTGACAGGTCTCTTGCTTGCAACTATCATCCAGTTTCCTTGACCTGCGTACCCTGCAAACTTCTGGAACATATAGTGTGTTCTAATATCATGTCTCATTTGGATCATCATAAGCTTTTGTCAGACAGGCAACATGCATTCAGGAAATCCCATAGTTGTGAAACCCAGTTAGCTACAGTGATTGATGATTGGGCAAAAATCTTAGACAATCAAGGTCAGGTTGATACATGTATCTTAGATTTTGAAAAAGCTTTTGACACTCCTCCGCATGAACTCCTTAAAAGCAAATTGTTCAGTTATGGAATTGGTGGGAAGACAATTAAATGGATTGATGCCTTCCTTTGCTGTTGTGGTTAATGGCGTTAAATCAGACTGGGCTCCTGTTGTATCTGGTGTCCCACAGGGCACCGTTCTTGGCCCCTTGTTTTCATTGCATATAAATGATATCACCTCGGATATTGAATCGGAAATCAGACTCTTTGCTGATGATTGTGTCTGTTATCGTGAAATTAAGAACGTGGAGGATACAGTGAAACTTCAGAAGGATATTGATCGATTAGGTAGTTGGGCCCGGAAATGGGGTATGAGATTCCAACCCGTCAAGTGCAACATGATGCAGCTGACGAATAAACGTACTAGTAAAATTCAGGCTTCTTACAAGCTTGAGGGTACTGTTTTGGAAAATGTTGAAAGTATCAAATATCTTGGTGTAACAATAACTAAAGATTCAGGGCCGTTGTCAGCTTTTTGAAAGTGGTCCGGCCATGAAAAGTTAAAGACGTTCACGAGTGCTGAAGGCGCGAGTAGGGGGAGAGCACGAGAGGGGGTATTTCCCCCTCTCATAAGGGGGGTTGGGGGATCTCCCCCGAGAAGAATTTATACTTCCGGATGTCCGTAGAAATGATTTTAATGCACTTTGAGACAAACTCTGAGACATGATGAAGCCACGTACTGGTCGAAAACCATGAGGCCTGAAATCTCATACTCACAGGATTCGCCTTGCCGAAGGAACGCTGAAGGAATTAGAAAGACGTCGGTTGATTAGGAACCAGCGGTATATCCATGATATAATAATAACATGCTCGTATTAACACAAATTTTGGAATATGAAGAAAAATAATGTTTGCGAAAATTTTGTACATAAACGATTTTTCGGCATGGTTGATTTAATTACAAACAGTGATTGGGTTATTGATTTAATGCAATTTAAACAGTGACTGGGTTATGGTTATTGTGAAATTATGTTTACTGTGGAATACAGCTAAACACATTAAAAAAATAGAAATAAAAAAAAAAAGAAATTTCTTTTTAAGATCACAGAGAATATATTTTATTCACAATGAATTAAAGAACACTTTAATGCACCTTCTCTTCAAACGATAATCCATCAAAATTCAATAATATGACAATACCAGTTTTTAGTACAGGTGTCATCTTCATGATTGTTTTTATAACGACCATCTTTCACACCCTCGGGCAGATTCACTGAGCACACTTAGTATATATTACATGGAAATGGGCCACCGCACATTAAAAAAGTTGAAAAGTTAAACACGTTTTCGGCCGAATAATCGAAAATTGTGATCCGCCCGAAACCATTTTCGGCCAAAAAAGTGGTCCGGCCATGCCCGGACCGCCGATGACGGCCTTGAGGATTTAAAATGGAATACTCACATCAACAATGTGTGCACCAAAGCCACTAAGACCCTTGGTATTTTTAAACGAAATCTGTTTTCTTGCCCCCAAGATGTGAGAGAAGCTGCCTATAAAGGTCTGGTGAGACCTATTCTTGAATATGGTAGCTCAGTTTGGGACCCTCATTTAATAATATGGTCAGTCTGAAGGTGATTTGGAGAAAGTGCAAAAGCATGCGGCTCAGTTTGTAACTAGGAACTATACATATGAAAAAGGTAGTATGACTGACATCCTTAAAAAACTAAAATGGGAATCCCTGCAGAAAAGAAGGAAGGATAATAGAATTATATTGCTTTACAAAGGTCTAAAAGGGAGAGCAAAAATACCCACGGATGACCTTATCCCCAAAAATAGGCGTTGTAGGAATCAACACTCCTTGGCATTCTAGATACCTTCAGCAAGTACAAATGCCTATTTACACAGTTTTTCCCCCAGACTATTAGAGATTGGAATGAACTCCCTGATTCTCTGATCTCCTCTGCTGAATTGTCAGATGATTGTGTGTCTAAATTTACTTTATCTATCTTCTGATACTGAGTTGATCAATTTCTGATCATCACCTCAGGTGTGGGGTGGGTGGCTAAATTTAGAATTTAGTCAAGGGAAAAGAAAACATTTGGGGTGGACCATTAAAACTATTTACAAGATATAGATGAGAGGCATACTAAAACGCATGCCTCTGGGCTAATGATTTAAATAGAAGCCTTAAATTCCTCAATGGTCTTAGATAGGACCACTGAAGAAGGGAGACTATTCCAAACCGGAATAGTTCTGGGGAAAAAGGAATTTTTCAGGGCATCACTATAGGCAAATGGTCTAAGACTTGTGTATTGTGATTCATGTGATGCCCGAGTATGCCTTAGATTGGGTGCTGGGGTCAGGTATTTGTCTTTATCAAGAGACACTGTACCGGAGTGTATCTTGTAGAAGAAGGTTAAGGAGGACCGCTCCCTGCCTGACTCCAGGGATGGCCACTCAAGTTCGTCTAGCATTTCACCAACGCTACTTGTGAGAGCTCAGGACTAATCCCCTCCGGTCAAGCCCCATCCCCATGAATCTGAATCTGAACAGTTTACTGGTGACACGCCAAATGACATTATTTCACCAGGGGGTTCGTATGGGGGAGAAATTAGTCCCTTGAACACACGAGTGTTTTTTACCCCTGGTGTGGTATTGTCAGTTTGACGTTTCACACTGACACTCAAGGGATTGAACCCGGAACTTCTAGCTTCAGAGGCCAGTCCGCTAACCACTGAGCTACTGCAGTTCCTTACTTGTTCTTTGCAAAGTATCTATAGCCATTATATTAGATATATAAACATATAGACTAAGAAATCCATCAACTATGTACCACGTTGAGTGGTAGCGAGAATACCCCACCCATTCAATACAGATGATCTGAAAAATAATTTTACCACGTTTACTCAGGCAGATTTCTGAAAACTTACAATCCAGAACACTTGTAGACAAGAACAAAGGGAACATAAGCTAAAGCTACACAGTTTCCGAAGTGAAATAATGTCATTTTCGGCGAGTAATTTTGCGTTTTTTCTTATTTTTTTATTTATTTTTTTTTTTTTTTTTTTTGAGCCGGTGATGGGTGAAAAATGTCAATCCGGTAAAAATCCGAACAACAGTGATATAAAAGCCGGGACTAATACTCGAGGTCTGACCTTTCCCTGTGCCGACACTTCCGTTGCTCTTTTGCATTATCTGCTGGTACCAGCTACAGCAGAATCAGAATCAGAATAGTTTACGGATGAAGAATGTTGGAAAAAAAGTCAGGATAAAAACTCACGGAAAAAATCACAGATTTGGTTAGGAAAAAAAGCCACAGACATATTATAAAATCTTTTATTTTTCTACTTTATTTTAGAAATGTACATTTTCGCTTTTAATATTACTAATATTAGTAAAAACATTTGTTTTGGTTGATGTTTTACGTCCTGGTTATTAATTTTCAGTCATGGAGATAATGCTTCCTGAGTACTAAACCTGTTCTCTGGGAGCTTATTAGAGTCTTGTTAAGTAAGTAAGTACATGAAATTAATGTGCGATTTTTGTGTTGTGATAACGGTTTATAGCTGAAAATTTGTATCAAACACCAAAAACTTGGGAAAAAATATACACCAACCTACGTCTAGTAGTTTGTCGCAACATTCGCACTTGAATTCGCTTTGTTTCAAAATGACGAACAAGCTGATTTTCGAGTTTTAAATTTTGCTCGAGGATTTCCCATACAGTCGAAATCGATGGCGTCATGTTTACGGATCATTCCATTTTCTACAAAGGTGAAGTCGGTATTGATTAAATTACGGGACGTTACGCGCCGTCTTTTGCCTCCGCAGTACGGATACCACCCCGAGTACAGGGTGCTCCTATAAATATACAGACGAATGTTTACTGGTGAAACGCATAACTTATAATTTCTTTACAGGTTGCACGGTATCAAAGGTTAAAATAATCAACAGATTAGTAAAAGAAAAATATCGGTAACACCATATCACTGTTTTTTTTTGTTGTTGTTGTTGTTTTTACTGTTTACTGAGTCGACCAATTCCTGACCATTACCTCTGGAGTTGTGGAAATATGACTTGCTCATGGCCACAACGAAAGGCGCTCCAGCTGAGGATTGGACCCGGGACCTCTGGGACCGGAGTCAACCAGGGAGTCAACCACTCTACCCCTGCGCCAGTCCGCACATCGAGCCGGATTTATCCAAACTTGAATTTCCATTATTTCCACATTCATATTTCGTTTGACACTGAACATGGCGTAAACAGTTACTATCATCGTACCTCTGAGCAGGCTAGAAGCCGACTTTGTGCGTGCGTGCGCGCACATGCGTGTGTGTATTATTATTTCCGTTTGCATATACAAAAAAAAAAAAACAGAGCACAAGCGGTTCTTGGGACTTGCATCTGCATACTTTATTGATTTTTTTTCTCATTGACAGTAATTCTGGTGTGGCTTTGTCAATTTGACATGTCACCAGTAGACCATTAAGAGAACTTGCCCAAGCAATATACAGAGACTTTTTTCAGGTGTAAAAATTAAAAATTTCGTTGGAAAAAAAAAATGATGTTATATTTTTGCGTTAGAACCGCCTCGCATGATCAAGAATAAGAAAACTTGTAGACCCCTGAAAGGCCTGGGTCACACTAGAGAATTACGAGTAGTTGTAGATAACTATTATGATGCCGATTTTTGATACTTTGTGTATAAATCAATTTTGTATTTAATCAGTCTTGTTTGGTATCAAAATGTTTGTAATGATGAGCTGCATCTGAAATTGTCATCCTTATTTTTGATTTGCGGACTTCCAGTCAATGAAGATAATTTTACTTTATTTCACACGTTTAAAACAAAGCAACAGGTGTTTAATTCTTGATATTAATTGACTGGCTTTTAGCATGTTTTGATATACGATTTGGCAATTACGTTAAGAAGCTGTAAGTTTAATTGAAGAATAGGCTTGTTAAGTTCTCAATCTGTTGTACAAACATATCTGAAAACATTGAGATGCAAATCACGCTCAAGGTACCAGTTCGGCGACGGAAACCATTTTTGTTGTTGTTTGTTTTCACAGTTTTTGTGAAGTAAGCATCTCATCTGAATAAGAGAAATTCATTGGTTGAAAATATGTATACATAAATGTTTAGGGGCGGAACCATTTAATTATTTGTTCGATTTTCATGTTTCTTGAATTTTGTTCTAACAGGTAGGATTTTCCAACTACAGAGTTAAGACGTAAAATTATTTAACATTGATGCTTGGAGTTTACCAGTACAAAATCATTACTGAAATTACAAGAGTGTTTAATTTTTGAAAACTTGAATATAAATGTACAATTTGGATAGTGCCAATTACTACATGCTTGTTTTGGAAAGAATTGTTTGTTATACAACGTTGATACATTGAACATTAATAAAACACACAATTACAACTTTATTCTGTCTCCTGTTTTCGAGCTAATTTCCAACGTTTACAAAATCTAACATAAGAACTGGAGTATACCAGCTCTTATTATAACTCTTAATAGATGATCAACGTGTTTTGCGTGTTTAGGGTGCATACGGATAGGATACGGATGTTGCCGGTTTTCCCGAGGGGGGAGGGGTATTTCCATATTAAAGCAGTACGGGTATGTGTCGCGGTAAAGCCCCCCCCCTTTCAGCTTTTACTGTTCTTTCAACTCTTAAAGCACCCACTTTTTCAGTTTGATCAGCTCCGTAAGCTCCTTTTTAACATCGGGCGGCACATACATACCCATTTCAGTTAAATGAGAGTACCCCCAACCCCCCCCCCCCCCCGGGCCGGTTTCTAGCGTTTGGCGACATTTGATATGGAGTACGCAATCACTGCTTTTCGTAGTGGTCACAGTATAGTCACATATACGGATGTTTGCGGATATGTATTTTGTATCTATCCGTAGCAATTCGTATCTTATTAGTCACCATCCGTCGCTATGCGTATCAGGCGTATATGCAGTCATCCGCAGCTGTGCGTATCATATCCACAGGGTCCGATAGATGCACGTGCATTTTTTGAAGAAAAAAAATCAAAATTCAGGCACGGGTGAAAACTCAGTCGATACGTACTAAAATTAATATGAAGGCCATACGGACATGATGCGCACAGATACGGACAGATACGTGCACACAGATACGTACGAAGACGGACGATTGCGGATAAGATTCGATTCATTACGGATAGATACGAAAGACATATCTGCAGACACCCGTGTATGATGGTGTGACTGTACTTTGACCACAAGCTAAAATTGTCATTTGAAGGGAAAAACTTGAAGGAACTGGGCAAAGGGGCTGTATATTCCAGATCTAATGTGAGCGTAAACTAGTCCTGCATAAATTATGTATCTCTAGGACAGAAAACGTATATAAAATATGCAATAAATGGCATCATCATAGCACCTGCTCCGCTGCACTTGAGGTGCATGTACCACTGTAGGGATCAAACATGATTTTCCATTCATTAACATTCGCTAGGTCCCTCGGGGAGTGTTGAAAACCGAGGGCGTGGCGTAGCCCGAGGTTTTCAACACTGCCCGAGGGACCTAGCGAATGCTAATGAATGACAAAATCATGTTTGATCGCTGTAATTGCATAAATTCTGCAGAAACGAAAAAATAAAGTGCAGAAACGAAAGAAATATGGTGCACAATATTTTACAGACTCATCACATTTTCATACGTGAAAAATTTTTCGTTTTTATGCTCGTTCCGGGCGGACTTCAGTTTCTCATTACAAGCACGTGCTTTGCGTTTCGCCCGGTAACGAGCATAAGTAAAAGCAATGTATTAACAACACGTGCCCGCGTGAGTTGCACTATTAATGCATGGATTTCTCTTCGTTAATAAACGGCTGTTTTATATCGTGTGACACGCGTATTTATGCAATAATATTCAGTAAAACACTACTGGTTTCCTAGATATAACAGTACGAAATTTGAAACCCAATTTATTTCGTGGCTACGTTTCTTGTGTATTGACTGATACTATGTCAGTGAAATACAAGTGAGTGGCTCATAACATTTCGGACGACCCTTTTATTTTTATTTTATTTTACAATATGTCGCTGTTCAAATGTAAGAGGAACGAGGTCTGCATTTGACCTTTTACATACCGAATGACATTATCGTGTCAGTCAGATAATGTTTTATCCGTTCAAATCGCCAAGGCCCAAAAGAATATGCTTTAAATGTCAAAATTTTAATACGAAAATAAAATAGAATTTCTATTACATCGACCGGTTTTCCTCATTGCAACATATTGCTGTATATCTGTAAGTTTCAACGACAATAACAAGTCATCCTTATATATCTGGCATGCGCGGATCCAGAGGGGGGGACCGGGGGTCCGGACCCCCCCCTGGAATTTGAAAATTTTACCTAAAAAAAGGTAATTTCGCGATTTTTTGGGGGTTGGACCCCCTCTCGTCTGTGACCAAAAAATTACCATTTTCGTTGGACCCCCTCTCATGAAAATTTCTGGATCCGCGCATGATCTGAGCCAGACGTGCTGTTAAATCCGCGCACCTGTTCTTACCGAGACAGAAACGAAATGACGTTGAGGCATTTTATAAGCTCACCTGATCACAATGTGAGCTTATAGGATGGCCATGATCCGGCGTCCGTCCGTCCGTGACCAAGATGGCCGCCAAGCCCATATATGGTAAAAACCACTCAAAAATCTTCTTCTCCAGAACTAGCAGGCCGATTTTCATGAAACTCCGTATGTATTATTTGGGACTCCAGCCCATGATAGTTTGATAAAATGATGACCCTAGGATGACCTTGACCTATTTTACAGCAAGGTCAATTTTGGAAACATAGGCTTTTACATGGGAAAAAGTGAAAACTATGGAATTTTTGAAAACTATTGCAGCCTGAGGCCTGAAAAGTGGTAGATGAAAACAACTAATGGAGTAGATGAAGGTATGTGATTAATTTAGGTCAAGGTCATCTCTTGACCTTGGCCAGTCTGTTGTCCATACACACTTTTCAAAGATCTTCTTCTCTGAAACTGCTTGGCCAATCAACGTGAAAATTTATGTGGAGCGTCCGTGGGTAGGGGGAACGAAAGTTTGATCGCGAAATGTGGGTCACATGACCAAGATGGCCGCCATGCCCAACTATGGTAAAAAACACTCAAAAATCTTCTTCTCCAGAACAGGCTGGCGGATTTTCGCAAAACTTGTTATGTAGCATTTGGGACTCCAGCCCATCATAGTTTGTTGAAATGATGACCTTAGGATGACCTTGACCTATTTTACAGCAAGGTCAATTTTGGACACATACGTAGGCTTTTACATAGGAAAAGGCGAAAACAATGGATATTTAGGAAACTGTTGCAGCCTGAGACCTGAAAGTTGCTAGATGCAGACAACTAATGAAGTAAATGAAGGTAAGTAATTAATAAAGGCCAAGGTTATGTCTTGACCTTGACCCAAGGTCAATTAAATATCAAAATTAAAATTATGGTTTTCTCAGAAATCACTGGGTTTGGAAACTATTGCAGCCTGAGACCTGAAACTTTGCAGATGCAGACAACTTATGAAGTCAATAAAGGTTTGTGAGTATTCAAGGTCAAGGTCATTTCATGATGACTTAATACTCCAAGATCAGGCTTCAGGTGAGCGTTCTCAGAACCAATGGTCCTCTGGTATTCATTTGAATGTCTATTTATTCAACCATTCATGCTATGCCGTTGATATCAGGGGAAATGCTTCCACACAGTGGCCCACTACAGTCCTTACAACAACTATAAATTCAAAATAACCTTTTTTCCTGAACTTCTCGTGCAATTTATGCGAATCATCCTTTTGCATTTTAAATGTCTTTATGTACCGCACAAGGTTTGAAAATCGGTTCTGTTAAAATCGCATCTGTTAAAAGATGCAAAATTAAAGTAATTTTCTTTGGCTCCATCCCCTTTTTCATTAATATGTTCACTGCTCTTAAAGGGTCTCTATTTTTATCTCTATATACCAACTCATATAATATCTAGAAGCCATCTCGGACGCCATCTTCTCAAGGGTATAAGCAAAGACGATCGTAGCACTAATAACTAATATTGTAAAAATACATATACATTTTCTAAAGATGTCATAAAACTGTGCAATTATTTCAGAAATTATTCTTTAGGAGAGAAACATTCTTTTAGCAAACATTCGCACACATGATATGAGTTTTCATCTATGCATTATATATGTAAGACTGGGTCTTCTCGATGTCTTGAAACAAAACAGTTTTCTCCTTTATTATCAGAATGTGCTCAGAAATAATCTCTGTGGATTGTATGCTTCTTTTCCTCATCAAAATGTGCTAAATGCCAAGAAACTGCAGCAGTGTTTCAAGGTGGAGGATGCGGTGTAAGGGAGATAATCACTTATCCCGCTGATTAGTTTTAACGGTATCGGAATGGTCAAGTCAATGTCATAACCTTTAAGTAATAATGAAATCAGACGGGTGGCCAGCTGGCTGTGCATGCTTTGAATTTTAGCAAAGGTTAATTATTCTTACTGATCCTATCCCTGACCTATCTTTCGCGATTCTTCGTATTTCTGATTCGTTTCTCCAAAAATTAACTAGTTGTTAATCCTTCTGTTATTCAATGGTAAATGAACAGAGGAATTTGCATTTGACTATGTGTTGTTGTAGTGATACTACTAAGAATCGCGTGGTTTGTATATATACAAACCCGATAAATGATCGGGTGACACACACTGCAATTGCGATCGAAGTTGAGGTTTGATTTTCAAGTTTTCTCCTATGTAACGTTTCTTCTACTGACTTATAATAGGTGCAGTCAATGAAGAAATTGAACATTTATTGTTGAAAATAAAATAAAATAAAAAAATCCCGGTTATTGCGTTTCGCAAACTCTTCAATGTTATTGTTATGAAAATACTATATGTTCATGGGATGGAAGCGTTTGCGAAAACGAAATACCTAAATTCCTTACGATACTTTCATCCAATGAATGTTCAATTTCTGCATTGACTGCACCTATCTATGATCTGTCAATAGAGAAAACGCTACAGCAGAAAACGCGAATTTTTCATCTCAACTTCAAACAGAATTCCATTGTGCGTCACACATTCCGTACTACGTGTTTCTCAGCCGTGGTATGTCCACACTACAAATTATGGCGTTTAGAAACTGTACAGAATGGTGGTCCCACACTCGCAGTGATAGCCACCCCGAAAAATGATCTCCGTACTTTACTCAGAACAACATTACGCCCGTGTGTTCTCTCGAGATGTCCCATATTAAGTTTGGTTTTGAATGGCCAAGTTGTTTCATAAAGGTCATTGCGTGAGCATTTAAACAGACGACGCATTTCCGATAGACGAGGAAAAGAAGTAAACATTAATTGCAAGAATAAACATATTTTTCTGTCCTTTTGGTAATGGGATAAGTAAAACGAAGGCAATATGCATTTACCTACAACGCGAAACGTCGTGTTTTTCATCAAGTTGGTTTTCCTTCTTATAACAGAAACCACATCCATTATATGGGCCGCCGCATGGGAAAACCAACAATCTGCAAAGGTGAAAACAAAGGCACAGGTCAGCTTCGCAGTCCAAAATTTCCAGCCTCTATCTTCTGTGACTGTACAGCCCGGTTTGTGTCGGACCTGATCGCAACTCAAATTGTTTGTTTTTCTCATGCATAGACTCATATGAGCAGTTGTCAGCGAGTGAAAGGATTTTAATGCAAAGACCGCGATTTAAAAATCACGAGAAAATATTTCAGAAACATAACAAAAACATGCGATCTTTGATCTCACGTGTTGAATGTGAGCATGTATCAAGAAACAACAGGCTATTTTCTTCTTTCTAATGCTCCTTTTTCCACGAGAGGATGATGATGTTTATGACGCGAGAAATTTGTGGCGACCCGAAACCTAACAAAACGTGCAAATTTAGCACTAATCATTGTCACACGCAAAGTGCATACGAAGAACGGAGACTATAACCATAATATGTACTTGCCTTTAGTGTTGAAAGTGCCCTAAACTTCTGGCCTGTCCAAGATGTGACAAGCAGAGTGTACCAATGACGGATTTAAAAACCCGGTTGGCAATGTTTGCCTACGATGAAGACGGCATTTCTATGAACGTTAGCATTTCTTCTATCACGAGCACGTTCCCATCGATCATTTACATTCACGAATTGCAAGAAAATTGCGCTCAGCGGAACACTTATCTTGGGTCAAGAAATCCTGGTTGGTCAGATATATTGCCAGCAATATTTCAATCCAATTTTATCGAAATGAAATTTTGGAGGATGTGTGTGCTTGTGTTAAAACCATGAAAACATCATATCAGCTTCTTTGCGTTTTCTCCATGCTGCGTGCGGAGTGCCAATGAAACAACGGACAATCATCCGTTTCGGGCTGCCGCCCTGGTTCCGGCTTTTAGCTTATTTTCCTTATATGGAAGTAACGTCGCGGCCCTCCAGAATAAGTGTACTCGTCCAATGGCTACGTAAGACGACCTTTACGTCACTGCATCAAGCATAGAAAATCAATGTGTAAACACAAATTTTATGTAAATAAAAACAGAATGTAGTGGAATGCAAGCGACAAACTAAGTTGAGAAAGGATTTGTAGCAAAAAAGTGCGTATTTGTAAGATAAATACTTTCTTTCGCGATTTTTCCGAAATCACAGATCAATTTTCACACATTACTTTATTTAACGAGGATAACTCGGTTGGCTATGCCAAGGATAGTGAATGGACCCCATTCACTATCCTTGGCTATGCCAATCTTCCCCGAGGCCCTCAAAGCATATAAAACATATATCATTATACAATAAAACAATATCAAATACACAGAATTAAATGTCACGTCACGAAAAAAAACCTGTTCTGAGTGAGAAACAAAAATCTAAAATGAGATATGGATGCTAAAATGACTTCGAGCGTATGATAGTAATCACACAGTCAGCTTTTAGCAAAAACAGGTAATCTCATGTCGTGTCTCAATCATTTAACAACATTATGAGAACATCTCCATAGTCATAATGCTTTGACCATTCACAAAAAATGAGAATACACCTTGCTAAGTACAGACGGCTTGAATATAACAATTCAATTTGTTGAAGTGCACAACACGTATATATTGCAGAATTAGGACCCCATCCCTCTTTCCTCTGGCTCCACCGTCTACCGTCGCATCACCATGCCTCGTATACTAGGGTGGTTCCCATCTTTTATTTGTTTCAGTTATTTCCAATTTCCAGAGCAGGAATCGAGTTTTAATTATGACAGTTCATCATCATTTCTTACTTTAAACATGAAAATTATATCCTAGTTCGTGTATTTACAGATTATATGTATTTTCTTTTAGTCTTTTATTTTTTGTGACTTTTTTCCTGTGACTTTTTTTCCGTGACTTTATTTCCGAGACTTTTTTCCTGTGACATTTTCCCGTCCACCACTCGTGAAACATCAAATTGACAATACCACACCAGGGAGATGGGGCTTAGTACAGTAAATTATCCAGTTCCGGGTCACTTTTTTTTCGAAGTGGTTTCCAGATAAGTGCTCACAGCAAACTAGGTTTCGACCTCACCATTAGAAAGTATAATCCTTCTTCTAAATAATGAACTTTAGTCTGATTAATTGTGAATATTCTGTGGGCCACACGATGGCTTTGAAGCAGACCACCAATTTATCCAGTTCCGAATCATTTATCCAGTTCCGAATCACTTGCGATAATTTTTAAACAGGACACTCTCTGGCGCTATTGCGTTATGATTTTGAGTTTGTAGCTTCATTGCTTCTTTATAAAACAAGACTTACACACAGTTTAACATTTCAGATAGAATAAGTGTCAAAAAACTGTGTACATGTATACGACGTATAACTTACGTTCTGGATATTGGCGTCAATCGAAAACAAATACATGTTCTAAGTCGATAATGGCGTAACTGGTTCCAGATTTTTGCAGTTAAGAGCTGGTTATTTTCATTTTTGTTTGGTTGTTGGTTTGTTTGTTTGTTTGTTTTGTTGTTGATGTTTTATGAGTTTAACTTTCACCTGTTTGATTAACATTGAATTTCAAACACAGCTTTGATGTTGCGTAAACAGAGATATCTAACAGGAGTATGTCAACTAGACTAGAAATCCAGACAGCATGTTTCGTTCGCGATGCAGATCGACTGCACAAAGAATCACCTGCGTAAGGAAACGACCATTTGATTTTTATTATTGGGGTCGGGGGGGGGGGGGGGGCTGTAAGATTAAAAAAAAAAACAAAAAAAAAAAAACAGGATCCAATTTTGGCCGAAAACATATCTAGGGCAGAGTAAATTCTGTATTACTATCTTACGTATTGAAAAATAATATCCAGGCCCGGAAACATCTTCCAGCCCCCCCCCCCCCCATCTTGAAATTCATTCATTTATTTATCTATCTATCTTGGGTCAGTTTACGTCCCTTTTAATATCATTTAGCTCATATGAGACGAGCCAGTCAGTTGGTGTGGTGAAAACGGGCGAACCCCGAGAAAAAAAGGAAAAAAACCTGGCATATCTTCAAGCAGAACTTGTCTCACATGAGCCCACAACAAAAACAGCGTTGAGACGATCGAATGAAACGCGTTAATGAAATCAGCTCTTCACCACTCGGCAACGGGGTGGGGGGTTTGGCATTCATTTATTTAGTTAAGTTTTGGTAAATGCATAGCCACTTTTTGGGAAACAGCTACTCACTAGACTACTATGTCAAAAGAAGAAATCAAAATAATAGATAGAACAATTTTGAAAGAGAGAGAGAGAGAGAGAGAGAGAGAGAGAGAGAGAGAGAGAGAGAGTGAAAAAGAGAGATGTTGCTAGATTCCTTATATGAGGACCAAAAAGCATAACTCGGCGCTCAACGTCAGGATCGAACCCAGTGTCTGTCCTTCTTGGCTTTGTTGTGTGGTTAGATTTGAAGCACGTTTAGTTTAGGATGTCAGGGCATCCTAACTTGCCCCCCCCCCTTTTTGATTCAGTTTAACGTCCCTTTCCTGATTATTTCAGCTCGTATGAGACGCGCCAATCAGTAGGTGGGACGAAAACGGGAGAACCCCGAGAAAAACAAAACCACCTGACACGCTCGCAAGCAGAACTTGGTTTGTCTCACATGGCCAGAGCGGGGTTCGAGCCCACACTAGACACAGCGGTGAGAACTTTGGGAACAAGTCCCATAAAATGGGGGCAAAGTCCTGACTTGACCATAGCTGTGGACTAGAACGTTAAGCATCAATTCAAACAAACTGCATTGCAAATGAAAGACTGTGGTATTGTGGCGACACGTACGCACGCACGCACGCACATCAAATAAAATACTTACTGAGATTAAACCCCGGGGGGGGGGGGCACTCCCTGGTAAGCAGTGTACCGATGCGTGATCAAAAAACCGATGAGAAAGGGTACTTTTTTTCAAGAAGGGCAGTGCGCAGCGCTGACATCATTTAGGGTAGGCAAAATGTCGTTTTTGTGGAAAAAGGGTATGTTTTTTACAATTCTGCTAAAATGCTGTGAAAAGGGGTGGACCGAGGCGTCCTTGGCCGATATGTTTTGGGCCGAAATGACTAAAATGTCTAAAACCTAAGGGATAAGATATGATTTTTGCCTTTCTGTTCAACAATGTGTGTTGCTTCAATAGAAATTATTGTTTCTGCTAATTGAGTAGTTCATACAAATAAAAATGGTTTGTATTAAATCTTGTCTTTTGTACCCTGCTCTCCATATGTAAGTGCTTGGTATTTATCTACTATATCAAGATTTATTTCAAGTATGTATAGAAGCCTAGTGGTGTAGTGGGAAAGCTGCTTGCCTTGTAAACCAGGGGTCAATTCCAGGCTTCTCCAGTTTTTCGTACAAGACTTAAACTAATTTCCTATCGCCATATTACCTTAGCTGTTTAGTGGGACAAAACACAAAATTAACCAACCAACCATTATTTCATATACATGTATATTTGTGTCAATTTTCTGTGTACAAATTCAGATGCTGAGGGCAAAGCTTGAAAGCCCTGAAACAATTTAAACCCCCAATACTTTATTACTGACAGTTCCAAGGCGATACAGTCTGTTTCTCGTTTCAGTGATGACAATTTCTTTCGTATGTGCATTTTAAGGTTTACCATCTTTTCTTATTGTACCTGTATGTTGCCTATTTGTAACTTTAGCTATTTCATGTGTTGATTGCATGACCAAATGTTTGTTTATGATCATATCAGTTCCACATTTTTAAGCATTTTAACCCAACAGAGCCAAAGTCTCAAAGGTGATCTTATAGGATAGGCAGGTACCTGGCATCCATCTTCCGTTACTGTAGTCTGTCTATATTTTAAAATTACTTCTCTGAAGCCATCAGGCAGATTGTTTGCATATTACACATATAGCATCTTCACGTGGTTATAAAAGAATTATTGCATTCCAGTGTTTTAGTTGACTACAGTGGAAAGGGGTACTTTTTGACGGGACACAGTGGAAAGGGTCACATTTTAAAGCAAACACAGTGAAAAGGGGGGTCAAATTTTAAATGTCGATCACACTGTTTAGGGTATGTTCAACAATCCTTTGATCACGCATCGGTACACTGCTTACCAGGGAGTGCCCCCCCGGGGATTAAACACTCCCTCCTCAGTTCCTTTAGGTTTAGCGCTAAGACGTGTACTGCGATATTAATAGATTTACGAGTACATGTACTATGTCGACACAATTAATTTTTACTGACCCGAAACTAGCTAAATTGGTAGATAAAATTAACAAGCTCCTACGCAACAGAAAATCAATAAATGAAGTTCAGTTTTCCTGGTGTGTTATAATTAATGTTGGAACGCATGTTGGAACCAAAAGTGTAAAAAAATAATGTTCAAGGTTTATGCATTTTGCGGAAACCTGCACCTTGCGGATAATTACACAAGTGCAATATACATTCTAATTCGACAGGTCATCTCGAAGAACAGATTTATTTATAGCATGCAGATAAGTTTTCAAAATCTGACTTCGTGTAGAGGAAGAGAAAAAGATAGACTTCATGACCATACAAAATATTTGTTTTTTAATTGAACAGCTGCTGTGTAGTTCGTGACGATACGACCACTTGATTCGGAACTGGATAAGATTCGAAACCGGATAAATTACTGTACTGAGGGGATTAGTCCTGAGCTTTTAAGACAGTACCACTGCAAAGACCACAGTCTGCTTTGCAGTCTGAATGATACCAAGGTTCATTTTCAGTTATCAAATCGGAAAGTTCTTCTTCGCTGGGATATCCTTGATATTATCTTTTAAAGACATTTCTCACTTTCCTGTATTGGATGATGTCCTACAAACATTGTCTATTAGATTTCTGAAAACTATTCTTTGTCTCATTGTAGACTACAACAGTGCATTTGAGTGGACCATATAGAAATCTCCAGGTACAGCCATTGGAGAAACAAGTTCTCATTAAAGAATCAAGACCAAGTTTAGATAAGGCCAATAATAGCATGTCATCAGCAACTTTTGTGTCACATATATCTCTAGTATTCAGCTTGAAACCAAACTTACTAGCAACAAGTTCATTGATAAGATCATTGTTGAAACATAAGTATACAAGAAAAGATATGACACAAGTGTCATATCAATAGCCTCAATTTTCTATCGCTGTCAATAACGTATAAGACAAACCGCGCACCGAGCGTGTGGAAAAATATGCCGCAAATTCAACCAATGTATTTCCATAGACATAGAGATACCTTGATTCAACAAACATCAGAAGCACGTCGGAGACACGTAACAAATGCGTTTAATTAATACATACGTGGTTTGTCAGAAAAGTTCGTGTACACCATTTATATTTTCAACAGAAAAATGAATATATCTGCTTTTGCAAAAGTATTTTATAAGCAAATATACAAGAAATTTTATTGAAATCTGACAAAAACACGTCATCTACAGCCGTTTCCCTGCACTTCCGAACCGAGTGCGGGGCAAAGGTCAACGTCTCTATATGACGTTACTTGACATTTTAAGCCGCCAGCGCGTTATACATTTGTTTCAGGGTGGTTTTTTTAACAAAAGATCCTTGGCTATCAACACTTTTATGTCTGTGTATCCAGCTGTCAAATGCAGATACGCCGTACCAATTCTCGCAAAATTTTTCCTCCACCTGTTGAACATGTGTAACAATTTCTTGCGGCGAGCATGCCAGACAGGTGATCTTCCGTTTATCCTCATAGGTGGACTTCTGAGCAGCTGAAAATCGTCTGTGTCACAACTACTGTGAACTAAATAGTAACTGACAGACCGATGACGTTTCTGTTGTTTGTAACATTTTCATCGTATCTGTGGGTGATTTCCTTAACGAAACATACAATCGGCGTCGGCTGTTCTCCGACGTCAAATTACGCCATTATTTCAAACAGATTTTTCGGTCTGCTTCTGATTTTTTTTTCACATAAATCAAACAACACTGCCGCCAAGTCGGAATCTTTCTGAAACTGAAGTCAGTGTTATATGGTTTTAGGACGAAATATTTTATTGTTATAACATATTTAAGTGCCGTTTGACAGGGAAAAAAAAACAATATGAAAATCGTCACATTTTGTTGACGTTTTGGCACCTGTCCCGTGTGGCCCTACGTACGCTCAAGTAGAAAATATGTCATATTTAACGTGTTGATACTTCAAATTGAAACAAATTCCTCAAATAGATATTGATGCTTATATTTATACAAAAACAAAAAAACTTAAACAACAGCACTTTACTTTTCCTGCTAGCCAAGGTGTCCACAAACCTCGTACATGTGCGTTAATTCTGTACGCTTGGTGTACGTTAAAGTATTTTAAGCATGCAGCATGCTTAAAGCTCGACGTGTCTCGGGTATGTGTCTTATACGAATAAGTTCAACACGCGTTACACTAAACGTTTGATACGCGCCTATACTGTATTGTGTGCTTAACATAACTGTACAAAAGTACATGCAATCCAAAAATTTTCAGCATGCTGAGAGTATTAAACGACCTGTACACACCTTGCTAATCATTTGTGACTGCTAATTTCACCATAGAGACTATGGGCCCCCCTCCCATTGGGGCCTAAAGAAATAGATATAGGCTACTTGTGCCTCCAGGTAAAGCTAAATACATTGCTGACTGACCGTCTGATTACTGGTTAACCGCGCTTGTCTGAGCCTGCCGAGGAAACATTTCAAGTCAAACCATCCATACGTATAAGCCTTTTGGGTCTTAGTTGGATAGTTATATTTCAAGCACTTGTTGGATGTGATGACATCCTCATTTTGGGTAAAAGTCCTGTAAAATGGAGGCAACATCCCAACATGACCTTAGCTGTTGACTGGGACGTAAAGCATCAATTCAAACAAACAAATCACGCCAAGAGGTTGCAAAAGTGGTCGGAGATTTCTCCATACTTCCATGTTGTGGTTTTACTAGATTCTGGTAATTGATTAGCCGTAAGTCCTATACTATAGGTATTTAAAGTTTAAGAAGCAAATTTTCTTATTCAGCGTGTTGAGATTTTTTTCATACGCCAGGGTCGCGTTTGTCTTGTACGTTAATGTGCGACTGACTTTTCAAGATTGACGTGTATGTATGGGTATGGGCATATATTTAGAGGATATTTTACTTTTTTGAATTGAATACCAAATATATTTAATCGAGTGTGTTGATTTTGTACATTTTCCAATTGAAGAGGCAGGCGGTGAAAATGCAAAACAAAAAAAAAAATATTGAAAACACAAATATTTTTGGTACACTCTTCCTTACGTTCTAAATAAAAAATTTAAGAACATGAACACCAATACTTTATGTTATTTCTTAAATAACTGAGTTAAAGGCGTTAGAATTTCTGACGTGAAACACTTTTTAATGACGTCAAGTGAATGGAAACGTGAGAAGTTATCAGAAATTTACAGTTCAAATATCGGCTGATATCAATCACTTGTGAAAATCATCAGATATCTCAACATACACTTTACATAATTTACACATATGTAATACATTTATCTTTTTGCCATCGAAGATACGGTTAAACATCATTTCAAAATTCAATATTAATGAGCCGCGACGCGAGAAAACAGGTCTTCGGGGTTTCCAACCAGGTCTGACACAAACCGACATGTACAGTCCCAGAAGCAGCATAGAAGCTTGAAATTTCGGATTTAATAAGAAGAGAAAGTGTACTATCCGTGTAGCGAAAACAAAGGCGCTGATCAGCTTCTGCGCCTTGTACATTTTCCCATTGAAGAGGCAGGCGGTGGAAATGCAAAACAAAAAAAAAATATTGAAAACACAAATATTTTTGGTACACTCTTTCTTACGTTCTAAATAAAAAATTTAAGAACATGAACACCAATGCTTTATGTTATTTCTTAAATAACTGAGTTAAAGGCGTTAGAATTTCTGACGTGAAACACTTTTTAATGACGTCAAGTGAATGGAAACGTCAGAAGTTATCAGAAATTTACAGTTAAAATATCGGCTGATATCAATCACTTGTGAAAATCATCAGATATCTCAACATACACTTTACATAATTTACACCTATGTAATACATTTATCTTTTTGCCATTGAAGATACGGTTAAACATCATTTCAAAATTCAATATTAATGAGCCGCGACGCGAGAAAACCGGTCTTCAGGGTTTCCAACCAGGTCTGACACAAACCGACATGTACAGTCCCAGAAGCAGCATAGAAGCTTGAAATTTCGGATTTAATAAGAAGAGAAAGTGTACTATCCGTGTAGCGAAAACAAAGGCGCTGATCAGCTTCTGCTCCTTTGTTTTCGCATAGGCAAAATCCGGTTTTCTCATGACGCGGCTCATTTGATAATGCAACATTCATCTGTCTGGGCCTACCAGTTATCGCCAGTACTGAACAACTTTTTTCAGCGTACTGCTAAATAGACTTGGGAATTTGAGTCTTTGATTTAGACTACACAGATGTAATTTCTTGAAATTGCAGCAAAATGTCTGGCTTTCGCTGCCAGTTTTATAAAGGGTCACTGATGAAGGTTCATTACCCGAAATTGTACAATATGGCCCATCTTCTAGCTTTGTATTTTTACTGCTTCCAAAGGATCTAACAATTATTTTTATTATCCATAAAAAAGGAAGAATAAAAACGAATGAAGAAAGAAAAAAAAACTTATTATGATAATAAAAAAAATGAATAGCGGTTACGCGGCGAGATTCGAACCTGTAAGAGTCTGATTAGAAGACCGATGCTTAACACACTGAGCTAATAGGGCCGACAGACTTTTAACGGCATTACTCATGTTATTATTAATATTTATGGTCTATAAATAATAATCTAAAAATAGTTGCCATTATCGGCTGGTTTCCCGTTATCAGGTTTATGTTATATGTAAATATATTCGGAATAGGAACCAGTGCCATGCTTAATTGATACCGAATCATTTTCCCGCCCTTGATTACTAGAAGAGAAAAGAGAATCAGGCTATCTCGGCTTCATTCGTACCTTCAAGGTTATCATAAAAAAACTATTGAAGTGACCACGGCAGTGTAGCGCTAAATACAAACCGCGATGAACTATTATTATTATGAAGAACAGACAGGCACTGCAAGCATAATCAATTATAGAAATCATGTCTTAAGCATGTCGTTTATAGGTTAGAAACCGAAATAACAATTTGTATCGAAATAATTGGGGACGAATATGCCTAAGGCTTGCAAAGACCGCAGACTGATGACCGCCGACCGAATCACTACCCATGGCCTCTAAGCATTCTTTTTAATTTGAAACGTTAGTAACTTTCAAACTTTTAAGTGTCCCAGTTGACAAAACAATCGATTTACTTTTTGTATGTCTACAGCTTTACATCCTAAAATAATCATATTGACGAATAAACAATCTTTTAAAACCGGACTTCTTTTTTTTCTCGGATGGATATCTATATGGACCTTTTCCATTACAGTTATAGCTATAGAATAATATACATTGAAGGGTTGAGGCTATAAAAAAGGAGATAAAACTCCTCCCTGTCGATGGAGAGTGATAACCTTCATAGAAGACAGCACTTTTCGTGTCTTTGTGTGAGTCAGTGATCACACGTAACAGGTTAGGCCTTATTTCCATGTTGTACAAGTTTAACCGAAAGTCGACATTATATCCGGGCATTATATACAAGCTTTATTGAGATCTCAGTCATTCGACGCGACGAAATAATATTTCGCAATGTCCAAAAAGTAAAAAGAGGATTTTGCAATAATTGTTACAGTGTCAAAGAGAAGAGTTTTTAGTTAAACTACTGGGGCTGAAGTCTGACGCACCACTCAGCGAAGACATCTACGTAGAGGTCGCGAAATGTAGTTACCAGTTTCTTCATGAGATTGTCATGGTTATACTAGTCGCCAAATGAACTGTTCTTTGCATTTTGCATAGTACGTGCAGGGAATAACATGTGTTGCCTCATGCAGATAGCTAGTTGTCATACCGTTGATAAAATTCGCTTGATACCAACTTTAGTTGTCTGTATGCTCATATTTGATATGACTTGTTTGACTTTATTTGTATGCTCATGTTCACTTTCTTCTTTATTTGTTTGTATGCTCATTTTTGTTTGCATGTTCTTATTCGATATCTGATTTATTTGTATATTCATGTTAAAATCTACTTTGGAGGAAATAAAGATGGAATGAATTCGTTGTATTCGAAAACTTTCCTTTTTCATTTTACACGCAAAAATACAGTTTCCTTAAAAAGTTAACGAAATTGTCACGTTTTGGGTGCAAATGAAGAGGTAAAAGTAGGCAATGATCAGGAAATGGCGCAATCAGAAAGAAATTTCCACTCCATAAACGAGGGCGGGAAAAAAACTAAATTGACAATAAGGTACTTATACTAAGGGAACATATCGTAAGCTGAGTGAGCAGCTACTTCCCAATAGGCGGCCATTCAGTTACCAGAACTTAACTAAATATATGAAAACGTACCTACATAAGATGGAAGAAAGGCTTTTAAACTCGAATCTGAGAGCCATTGTTGACGCCGTTAACCATGGTAATGCAAATTTATCTGTAAGGGGGAATCGGATTGTTAGAAATAATAACAGAGATTCAATTAGAGAACAAAATGCAGGGGGTAGTGGTAATTCTTTTCCTAGGGAAAACCAGAATCCCTCGAATGACAATGGGACCTCAAGGGGTAGAGGTTTTGGCAGGGGTAATGGATACTTTAGGGGAAACCGTGGTTCTCGAGGCGGAAGCAATGGCTACCGAGGTGGTAACAATGCTGCACGTAATGACAGTAATGGGTCGCAAGGGGGCTATAATGGTAATCGGGGCGGTGGTAATGGTTTACGCGGCAGCAATAATGGCTCTCGACGCGGTCAGAGGAGATAGGTCTCTGCAGGTTTTTGGAACGTTAATGGGTGGAATACTGATAAAAACTCTGATAACTACTGCGTACGGGCTGCCTGTGTCGAAAAATTGAATCTCGATATATTAGGAATTGCAGAAACACACTTAACCAAAGCAAATAACATTGATTTGGACGGTTACACTTGGTTTGGAAAAAATAGACAGTTATTACATGTAAATGCACGAAATGGGTCTGGTGGGGTTGGTTTTCTGATAAAGAATGAGTTATTTGACGAATTTATCGTTGATATTGCTGACAGTAGCTGTGATAGTATCTTATGGTTACAGTTAAAACATAGGGAGTCAGGTAATTGCATTTTTGCTTGTGTATGTTACCTGCCACCGAACGGGTCTTCAAGACAGGTAGACGCACATGAATTTTTTGACACATTATTAGCGGGAATATATAGATTTCAAAATGATGGCAAACTATTTATTTGTGGAGATTTTAATAGCAGATGTGGTTCCAATGAAGATTTTATAGAAGGTATTAATGATATTCAAGATAGGGAAGTTATAGATTTTACATGTAATATGTATGGGAATATATTGTTAGACTTTTTAATAAACAGTAATATGTGTATGTTAAATGGCCGAAATTGTATCAGCAATGACTTTACGTCTGTGTCAACCAAGGGTTTAGCTGTTGTAGATTATTGTTTAGTTAATCATGATGACTTACATATGTTTGATAAGTTTAATGTTATACGAGCATCAGTCTTATGCCAAGATGTTTTAGAAAAATCTGGTTTCGTCCCGTCTTCGGTTCCCGACCATTCGGCTCTCATATGGAATATTAATGCTGAGTATGAAGTGCGGTTACGTAAAGAAAGTCCTATATCATCATACGATAAATTTGACGTGCAATCGATTCCAGAGAACTTTCTTATGAGCGCTGATAGTTTAGCGCAAATCAATCAGACCATCGGGGAGCTCGAGGGTAGCTTTAGAGCTCAGAGTGACGTTGATTATGCTTATAATAGCTTATGTGGGATTATAAAAAACGAAATGATTACGAAACTGCCGCATAGAAAGATAAAAATATACGATGGTTTGTCAAATAAACGCAGAAGGGTCGGAAAGCCTTGGTGGAACGAAACCTTGTCAATGGTATGGAATGAAGTATGTTATAAAGAAAAAATATGGGTAAAATGTAAAGAAGCTAGGCAAAAACTATTTTTCAAAGTAGCTTTTGTGCAGAAAAGGAAAGAATTTGATCGGCTTGTTCAAAAGGCGAAACGCTTGCATTGGTTTAATACCCAATCAGAATTATTAGACGATTTAGAAAATGATACAGAAAAGTTTTGGAAAAAAATTGGCAAAGTAGGGGTTGCTAACTGCCAAAATAAATCGGTCCCAATGGAAGTTGTTTCTGAAGAGGGTCATATAATAAATGATACAAATGTTGTTTTAGATCGGTGGAAAAATGATTTTAGCGGATTGTATAACAGGTCACGTGATCAAGGCCATCAAACTGTGCACATTGACGACACAAGTCGAACAATAAATTTTCACGATACTGGAATGAATGAACATATTTCAATTTTTGAGGTTAAAAAGGCGGTTCAGGATGCCAAACGGAATAAAGCTTGTGGTCTTGAAGGTATACCTGTCGATGTGCTAAAAAACGACTCTGCTTTTTCATTCTTACATATACTGTTTAATATTTGCTTTGATAAAGGAGTAATACCCAATGACTGGGGTAAAGGTATAATCAATCCCATACCTAAATCAAGTACCGTTGACGCTAGAGACCCGTTGTCGTATCGAGCTATCACGCTGGCTAGTTGCATGTACAAGTTATTTTCTTCAATTCTTAACACGAGACTATCCAAATGGATAGAAGAAAACAAAATTTTAGCCGAAGAACAAAATGGTTTTAGGAAAGGGCGTAGCACAGTTGATCAAATATCATCTCTAACAAATATCATTAACACGCGGAAAAAGAAACGCATGTCAACTTATTGCGCGTTTAAAGACTTCAAGAAAGCTTATGACTATGTCGACAGAGATATCCTTTGGCATCGCTTTAATAACATGGGCATTAGTGGTAAGATCTTTAACGCTATTAAAGCCCTGTATAATTCCGTCTCGGCATGTGTCCGTTTAAATGGTTTGTGCTCTGATTGGTTCGAAATAAATGTAGGCTTACGACAGGGCTGCTCGTTGTCACCGATTTTATTTAATCTCTTTTTAGATGACTTGGCTTGTAAGATAAAGGCTATGGGTGAAGGTATTGATATAGGCGGGGAGAAAGTGTGCTTACTGCTCTATGCTGACGATATGGTATTACTAAGTGATAGTGAAAATGGCCTACAAAATATGCTTAACACGATGTTTGATTGGTGTCAAGACAATGCAATGGTTGTTAATACAAACAAAAGTAACATTGTGCATTTCCGTCCACCGAGTATAGATCGTACACAATACGAATTTCATTGTGGTGACGCACAACTGACTGTAGTCGAAAAGTACACTTATTTAGGCTTAATACTTACAGAGTTTCTCGACTACAATGTAACGGCAAAGGTTGTAGCACAGAGTGCGAGCAGAGCGCTTGGTCTCTTGATAGCAAAATCAAAGTGTCTTGGTGGTTTGCCCTTTCATGTATTTTCGAAACTCTATGACTCAATGGTGTGGCCAGTAATTGCGTACGGTGCAGCGATATGGGGCGATAAGTCGTTTGCTTGTATAAACGCAGTGCAATACAGAGCGATGCGCTTCTTTCTGGGAACTGGAAAATATACGTCAAATGCAGCTGTGTCCGGTGATATGGGTTGGCAACCTCCAGTTGTTAGACAATGGAAAGTAATTAGTCAACAATGGTTTAGATTTCTAGAGATGGATAATATCAGACTAAATAAGACCATTTTTGATTGGTGTAATACGAAAGGAAATGCTGGTTGCAAGAATTGGTGTTATAATGTTAGAATGAAATTTGACACCCTGCATTTGAACGGGTTCTCCAGCAACCAGGAACGCCTTTGTAAAAAAAGATACGTGCATGAAATATCCACAGCACTGCTGGAACAGGAAGTAAATATATGGCTAAATACTATTGATAAGCAACAGGGAATATCTGGGAGGGGGCAAAATAAGTTAAGAACTTACAGGCTGATGAAACGCGAATATAAGACCGAAACATACTGTTTGCTACGCTTGCCGCTAAAGCACAGATCCGCATTCGCCAAATTTCGCTGTGGGGTGGCTCCTATTCGCATTGAAACTGGGCGTTATGAGGGGCTAGACGTAAATAGTAGAACGTGTCCGCTGTGTAAAAATGGCATCGAGGATGAAAAACATGTAATTCTTCAATGCCCACAGTATAATGATATTCGACAACAGCTTTTTAACAAGGCAGCAACCGTAAATGCAAATTTTACAGTTTTAAATGACACTGATAAATTAGTATTCTTATTTACAAATGTTGAAATGATTAAACTTTTTTTTATAATTTATTCTTTTGATCACAACATCTTTCATATATTACACATAATATCAATTCTTAAGTTGCTAGAAGTTACTCGTTACTTGTACTTTTTATATCTTATATTGTTAGTTCGCATTATATACACATTTATTAGTACGTCAGATATACTGATTGGCTGAAGAAACTCTACATATTTGACTATGTAGCGCATCTTCCGCCAGTCAGTATAAAGTATACTCTACCCTTACAAAAACGGAGCTGATCTACGTCCCTCTTTACACTACTTCCTAAATGTTTTCTTTGTTATACTATTTTTCAAAGCTTTTGAACAAAGAAAAAACGCATATAGTCAGTAAACACTCGTGATGCATTAATTTAATTTGCGTCCATAAAATAATGATATATGGGAGACCACTTTCCTAAGAATTTTTCGTATGTATTATTTATCTTAGCGATATACATTTCATTAAAGAATTTTACCTTTGAATATGCTTCGAAACCTAGTATATTTAAATTTTGATTATGGAATTTACTTTTATAAATGTAATATTTTGCTAAAACTACTAAATAATTTATCAAAGAGCATTTTTCAAAAGCCGAATAAATTATGTTTCTATCACTAATGTTAAAGGTGGTATTGATCCTTTGGCTTATCCATGTTTTAAAGGTATTCCAAAACTCTCTTACTTTATCGCATGTACACAGTAAGTGGTGAATACTTTCGGTGTCTTTCCGACAAAAAGAGCACAAATGACTATCAGTTTTATTGATTTTATATAGGAAAGAATTTGTTACCAGAATTTTATTATTAATTTTGAACTGAAAATCTCTTAGTTTTATTTCATTAATGTATCTAAGATTTGAATTAACTTTCCTTTGCTCCTCCTCGGTTATGTTTCCTATTTCTGTTTTCCATCGCTCATTTATAAATTGTTCTCTTACTGGTACTAATTTATCATAGATATTTCTACTACCCTTTTTATCTTTCAAAATCAATCCCAAATAACAATTCCTTTGCACATTATATTTCAAAAGATTACATTCCACATTACTTGTATTTATAGTGTCTATCCAAGTGTTTGGTATTTTCCTTACTAATCTTTGATAATCTAAAAATGTTCCTTTAATGTTGTACTGCTCTCTTAATTGTTCAAAAGTCAACAAATGCCCATTAGAATCAATAATATCAATAATATTTCTAATTCCCTTCAAGAACCAGTCATTAAAGATAAAATTTTCATCACTGGATAAGTTTGAGTTACACCATATTGGAGAAGTGAGAATATCGTCGATTTTTTCAATTTTTACAGCTGTGTAAAACGTCTGTAAACTATTTATCAGATCCTTCCAAAAGGGATTGTATAATTTTCTTGATACACTTTTAAAATAACAATCTCCTAAACAAACCCCCTTGTCGAAATCAATACCAGCGAGATAACTCCAGTTCTCTATTTCTGAATTGAAAATAATTCGTCTGACCCATGTTATCTTTAACGCAGTAATGAATGCTTTAACTTCAGTCATCCTCAATCCTCCTGCTTCAATATTTTTCACTATTTGTTTTCCAGTAATTCTATCTGGGCCTTTGTTCCATAAATATTTAAAAAACATTCTCTCTAAAGTCGTAATTAAATCACCAGGTGGGTTTGGTAGAGCTAAAAATAGGTAAGCAAATTTAGATAGCATCAGTGATTTTATAACCGTAACTCGGCCAATAAGAGTTAATTTTCTTTTTGACCATACATTTATCATATTTTTAACCTTTTTCATAACATCGTCTAAGTTGTATTCCCAAATATCAAACACTAGTGGAGAAAAGATTACACCCAAAATTTTTAGAGGCTTTTGTTCCCAGTCTATATTAAATTCTTTACATAATATCTTAGTTGAATTACACATTGATCCAATCCATAAGGCCTTAGTCTTATCTAAATTAATTTTTAAACCTGACATCTGGTAAAATTTCTGTAGAATGATTAATGCATGTTTTAATGAACTTTCAGATCCATCCAAAAACATCTGTGTGTCGTCAGCATATTGACTTAATTTGAATTCTTTATTATTAATTACTATTCCCTTAACGTCTTTTGAATTTCGAATCATTTGGCCTAAAACTTCTACACATAGGATGAATATATACGGGGAGATCGGATCTCCCTGTCTGCAGCCACGTTGTAAATAGAAGAAATCCGACATAAATCCGTTTTGAAGAATACAAGATTGTACTCCTGTTTGAAATAGTTTTATCCAACGTTTTATAGATTGCCCAAAATTGAAATAATCTAAAACTTTATGTATAAATTTCCATGATATTGAGTCGAAAGCTTGTTGAAAGTCTATAGACAACAGTAATCCTGGTATTTGTTGTTGCTTTGATTCAAATAATACGTCGTAAACTACCCTTATATTTTCGCCTATATATCTGCCCGTTATAAAACCTTTTTGATCTTGATTTATCAACTTATTTAAAACAGTTTTCAAACGATTTGCTATGGCCGAAGACATAAGTTTATATATTACGTTTAAAAGTGAAATTGGTCGCCAATTCTTTAAAATATTTCTAGCTTTATTCGGCTTCGGTAGACATGTAATTATCCCTTGTGTCTGAGTAATCGACAGTAATCCATGTTTGTATGCAAAGTTTATTGATTTCAGTATATATTCACCCAAATTAACCAAAAAGAACTTAAAAAATTCAGCCGTAAAGCCATCATTTCCTGGACTTTTTGAATTTTTCATATTTTTTAAAGCAGATGTTAATTCTGTATAAGTTATTTCACCCTCTAATAATCGAGCTTCGTCCTCATTAAGTTGATTTTCATTTCTACCTATCGCTTCCGAAATAAGAGTTTCATCAATTTGAATGTTTTCAGTATAAAGTTTTGAATAATATTTTTTTGGGCCTCCAGAATGTCTTTAGTCTTGAAAATTTCTTCCCCGTTTTCGTCAATCAAATTATTAATAACTTTATCTTGGTAATTTCTATTTTCCATATTTAAAAAGTATTTTGTAGGTTTTTCGCCCAAGTCTTCATAACGGCACCTTGATCTGAGCATGACTCCTTCTAACTTAGTTTTCCTGATTTCTTCCATTTTTTCTTTTTTATTATTAAGCAACGTGATATCTTCCATCGATATACTATTAAGATTATTTTGAACCCTTTCCTCTAATTCCTTAATTTCTCTATCTAAATTTATTTCTTGTTCATTTTTTTGTTTTTTCTTAAACGAGCTATATTTTATTGTTTCTCCTCTTATCATTAATAAAATTGTTTCTAAAAGCAATTGATCGTTTATAGTAAATCCGTTATTATTATTATTATTATTATTATTATTATTATTATTATTATTGTTGTTGTTGTTCTTTACACGATATATATCTAAAGTTTCATTTATCACCTTTTTTACCTTATTTACATATTCTATATCTTTAAGTAATGTATTATTGAACTTCCAATATCCTCGACCTTTTTCCGTATCAAAATTAATTTGTAAATTTAACAGAACCCCTGAATGATCTGATCTGTATCCTGGAATTATTTCACATTCGTGAAGAAAAAAGAACATACTATGGCTGATAAGAAAATAATCTAAACGTGCTTGCTTTTTTTCTGGTTGCAGGAAATGATTAAACTTTGTGCCAAAACCTGCTTTCAAATTTTACAAACTAGACAAAACACACTTTATAAGTAGATGATTATTACCTTATTACTAGTTTTTATTTTATGATTGTAGCAAAAAAATTATGTTTTCATCATTTTACAAAGAAGGACTATCTATTTGAGTAAATGTTAAAGCGCATTAGATACATGTATTTTTATATCGTTTTTAAATAGGTTTCGTACCTCGGTATTTTATATGTTTTGAACAGAGACGCATTATAATACTTGAGTGCAAAATCTACGTACACTCGGACCCCCGTATGCTCTTGGCACACACGTTCCTCGAGATACGGGTGGTAACGCGGAGAAGCTTCATGTGACACTCCGGAGCCAGTTCCACGGTTAGCCAGTACCTAATGGCTTGCAGGAGCGGCCCTCCCTGGGTCCTTTGGGTCTTTGTGTGCGTGGTTTTCGCATTCGTTTCCACATCCTTGGTATATATATGGCTTACATGATTGTCCGTCCATATTTTAAATGCCTCTTTGTTCCTTTTGTCTGTATGTTTTGTATACATGTATAGTATTTGCATTAATGACTGTGATTCATAAACTTTGGTTTTATACTGAATGTCATGATGTTTATGAAAATTTAGTCGTCAGCATTGTGAAATCCCTTTTACGTAAAAAGGTACAAGTAGGCAAAGATCAGGAAAAGGCGCAATCAGAAAAAGATTCCCACTCCAAAAACCGAGGTGGGAAAAAACCAAACTAACAATCAGGTACTTATACCATGAAACAATCGTAAGCCGAATGGGCAGCTATTTTCCCAATAGGTGGCCACTCAGTTACCTTAACTTAACTAAAAATATGAAAACATACATAAGGCGCCAACAGCACAAAAAATTTTTAAACACCAAGACATAAAACAAAAAGAACCACCACAGAAGTAACGATCAGTAACACAAAGTTACTGGCGGGCTTAAACCGGTTTTACATGGCCATAACCTCACCCTCAGCTTCTGCAGTGGTTCATAACATTTAGTTAGTTATTCGGTCCTCGTGGTGAATCTCTAACTAGTCAATGAATCATCAAGAACAAACAAATAAATCATGATAAACATCCTGATGAATCAAAAACCAGGACTCACAGACTGAGTAAGCTGCCCGACGATGGAGATCCCTGGGCGCCGAATAACCTACTAACTCCGGAGCAAAAGAAAAACACCAGTTGGACCCCGGTGGGCCAAGCAACAGACAAGAAGCTCCGGCCCCAACCAACTAAAATGAATAGCTTTATGTCGGGGCCATCATAGAGTCTGACGCCCGACCCACCGGCGTGCAATTAAAGAAGGCAGCATAGTTATCAACAATGATTGGGTTAAAAACTAAGCATGCAGACTGTCGCATAACATTCAAGTTATAACCTATACGTTTGTAACGTGTTATGATTTTTCTGAACTGAAAAGAAAAATCATTAATTCCTTTAAGTTTCTTAAATTTGTAAACCAAGTCACCATAAAATTCAGGTTCCGAAAGGCCCTCACTTAAAAGCGTCTTTAACCCAACATTATATTTGGAAATCAATTCATAGTGTCTACGATAAAATTTAGAAAATGTTTTTCGAAGTTTATGATACCGATAGCCCTGTTGGAGAAGTTTTGCCGTTAAACATTTATTTCGAGCGTTGAAGTCTGTAACATGATTGCAGACTCTAGCAAACCTAATAAGTTGCGAAATGTATACACCATAAGAAGCACGACGAGGAACGTCACCATCCAAAAAAGGAAAATTTACTATATCAAAATCAAAATCATCGCGCTTATCATAAATTTTAGAAGAAACAAATCCATTTGCAACAGAAAGATGTAGATCTAAAAAGGGGGCTTCAGTATCTGAGATATTGGCTTTGTTCAACTGAAGTTCAGGTGGATAAATTTGACTGACCATACCTTCAAAATAAGGGTTGTCAATGTTCAATAGGTCATCGAGGTACCTAGATGTGGAATTAAAAGCCTCGATAACATCAGTATCATGGTTAAGAGAATCCATGAAATCTCTTTCGTAGCAGTATAAAAATAAATCAGCTACGAGAGGTGCGCAATTTGTACCCATCGGAATTCCAACAATTTGTCTGTATAACTTGGTCCCAAATCTAATATAAATATTATCAAGGAGATAGGATAAGGCGTCGCATACATTCTGACATGACCAAAGTGTATATAATTTTGAATATGTTGCTATAAAACTAAATTTTAGCTACAGAGCTTGGTTCTGTTTATATCTTATGATCGAATAATGATATACTCTGTATATAGTTTAGATAGATTTTTATTTATACAATAGTCTCTTGTAATTCTGTAAAGAATGGGTTGATATACATTTTATATTGTTTTATGTATATATATGTATGTGATATTGTATGTCAACATGAGACTTTAATAAACTATAAAACTGCAAACAGCATGAAAATTCAACACCAAAACATAAAACAATCAGAACCACAACAGAGGCGGTTCTAACGAGTACCTACGATCTCTGTTTTGGATTAAAATGATGATAAAAATGTATACCCCATATATCCCATGTTTTAAAGTGGGGTTGAAGTGTGCATACTTTTCATGGACACGTTTTCCTGATGATATAGGTAATAAAAGGTAATCAGTGGAGGAGAGATGCCCAATTGAGTATCACTGACCTAGATTGCTTTGACAGGTAAATGTTACTATTAATAGCAATTTGATACTCAATTGGGCATCTTTTTGTCATTTTTATAGTACCCTCAGAAAATCGAAAAAATGTATCACAGTTTTTAACCGATTTCCACCAATTTTGGAGAGCTTAAAGATGAATAAATTTCCAAACTTTTGACCGTTCAGATTTTTTTTTAATTGTCTAGAAAAAAAGTTATTAAGGTTTAAAATCAGGATTTTTTTCTGATTTTCTGTGATTCCTATTTGGGAGCTAGAAAAAAAGGTGATGCCCATTTAGGAAACGGTGATTCCTATTTAGGAACATATAATAAGATCTATGATTCCTGAATGGGATACAAATAGTTTGTTATGCTTCCTGTTGAAGAACTTTGTTTACCAGAGCCACACTGACTTAACTGTCATGTTATTTTCTGAATACCTTTCTGTATCTCATATCGATCATAGAGATGCTCCACATTCAACCTTTTTTCATTTTAATGGCCAGAGTGTATTTTAAGTTCAGTTTCACAATCATTTATACAAGTGCGTTCAGTTATTGATATGCCCCTGCCATATTCAGAAATAAATTGACAACTCTTCTTGCTTTTGAACAATCTTCACTGGCAAGAAATAGACATCTGGATGAATTTGTTTATATAATGTGTTAAGTGTGTCTTTAAATATTTACTCTGTATATAGAACTTCCAGAGCAAATTTTTTTAACCAAAAAAAACAACAAAAAACGCTGATATTTGAGTTTCAAAGAATCTACAAGGTATCATGGTTAATGGTTTGTAATTTTGTTTGTAAATTATGAAAGAATAACCATGTTTGTCAGTACTACAGCTGAAAATTTGGTGTCTTTATCAGCACTATTTACAAAGTTACACTCTGATTTTCATTTATTGTACATTTTAGAATTTCATGGTAAAGCGGTTAATTGTTACAATATAAAACTAAGCATGTCAGTGTTATTTGGCAAGAAAACTAATATTCTACCAGGGCGGTTTTACGAACAAAGCTTGCTTGTGGGTTCCTTCATGAGGTAAGCATGCCTTAAGAGTTTATCAATATTGACATGAGTTAGTGGGGTATGTTAAACAGACATCTACTGTGTTTTTTTAATCTGTCAATCAAATGATGATGTGCATTTATTGCTTATAGATGTCACAGATACAAGGAATGACTAAATATAGTTATTCTTTTAAAATTTCAAATAGCTTGATTTAGAATTGGAAATGTAACTGGTTTTCGTGGGACCCATTTCCTGGAAAATGGAATGCATGTGAATAAAAATTACACAAAGCCTACATGTCTAGGATACATAATCTGAAAAATTAAAGATTATTTTTGGGTCATGGAAATGCATTTCTCTGGAAAAAGTTAGTGTAAACATGTTTTTTTTTCTGGAAAATTCTCGAAGTGAGTATTTTTGGGCGGCTCGTGTGCACTTATGCCTTTTGTTTCAGGTTCTTATATGACTGAAGTCAATGACTACATCGAAAAATCTGGCTTATTTTTTTTCTAAAAGCTAATAAAAATGGGTCCGACGATTTCAACCTTGAAGTAACTGAAAAATGACTCACTTGCTCTGAGCTGACCACTCATTTCACAATCATGTATACACAAATCCATGTATTTGCAACATATTCATCAGTCCCATGATAAAGCATGCTAAAGAATATAATATTGTTGACAAAAATAAACAATGCTTTTTTATACAAGTAAATATTCAAACATGTATACTTATCCGCAAAAGAAATGCGAAAATATTAAAACACCATTTTCTTGAAAAGAATCATTGTGATAGAATTTTCATTGATATAACTTTTGAGTATTTTCAGTGAGCAATAATCAACCAAAATTAAACGTTTGTAGCATTCTTCATTAAGACGTTACAATGACGTTAGTGTACGATCTCGTGTATTACGATTTTGAATCTAAAACATTCACGATTAATGCGATTTGAAAACAGATGGCTGAAGTAGTAGCCGGGTGTCTAACCTAAAGAAATCGTACAAAAAGATTGGAAAAAATACTGCTTGTCAACGCTCCCAAGGGTCGCGTTTTTCTGTTGACGACAGCCTATTGTTTTGAGATCGTCATTATTGTTTACTACAGACACACTATGGGCTTTCAAAATGTGATTCTGCAGGTGTTTGTTCAGTGTGTCAACAGCTATCTTATGGCACTAAAAGATTTTGAGTACGTCTATTTGCATGCTAGAAAACACCAATTTACGTCAAAAAGTAAAAACGACGTCACGTACAAGAAAAAAGCGTCGGAAAAGACATAAAACTTTCTGATTTGAATTTGTTTCAAACGTGACTTTCGAAAATTGGCATCGGTTTGTAAACTTTTGCAAGGTAATTAAAGGTATCCTAACCCTGTAGCTATGGAAATGGGTGACAACTTTTTTTCGCGGCAACGCGACAAGCGTAAGTCTTAACGTCATGATTTTCTAATTTTGTGAAAGCGAATTAACGGGACTATCAATATTTATATATCACTTAAAAAAATTTTTGGCGATATAGAAAGAAAAACAAGCGTATTAGTTATTTTCGTGTTTCTTTTGCAAATAAGTATATATACAGTGACCACACATAAGTCCTTAAAGTACTATGTCTTTGTATTCTGCCAAAACGTAGGTTGGCATTTCATCATAAAATTCATGGTTTGTTTTCTGGCACAGAATACCATAGGGGACTGGGACTTTCACAGAGAAACATTTATACTTAGGCTATGTCTCACTGCTCATATCCATGATATTTAAATCCTCTTGTATATGCTTTAAGTCAAGGGAATCACCAGGACATTCACAGACAGACATTCTTCTAATATCAATAATGTATTTTGCGGATTAAGAATGAATACAAAGAATATTGCCTTGTACAGCTGTATTAATACTACTAGTTTTTGACATCCTTTACTGGCATGTTAATTTCCGTGACTTAAACCCTATAGAAGAGGTTTTGAATATCACGAAGAGGAGATATGTGTCATTGCTTAACAATAAATTTAGCCCACTTAACCCCTCGGTGAAACAATCATGAAACTGTATGATGAAATGCCAACCCACGTTTTGACAGAATACAAAGTCATGGGTGACTCCAGAGTACTTTAAGACATGCTTACCTCATGAAGGAACCCATAAGCAAGCTTTGGTCGTAAAACCGTCCTAGTAGAATATTAGTTTTCTTGCAAAAAACACTGACATGCTTAGTTATATTGTAACAACCGCTTTACCATGAAATTCTAAAATGTACAATGAATGAAAATCAGCGGTGTTACATTGTAAATAGAGCTCATAAGACACCAAATTTTCGGCCGTAGTACAAAAATGGTTATTCTTTCGTAATTTACAAACAAAATTACAAACCATTAACCATGGTTCCTTGTGGTATCTTTGAAACTTGAATATCAGCGAATTTTTTGTTAAAAATTTGGTTCCATATGGTATGTAATCAAACAAGGCATACAGCATCACAAACTCTGGAAGTTTTATATACAGAGTAAATATTTATAGACACACTTAACATATTATATAAACAAATTCATCCAGACGTCTATTTCTTGCCAGTGAAGATTGTTCAAAAGCAAGAAGAGTTGTCAATTTATTTCTGAATATGACAGGGGCATATCAATAACTGAACGCACTTGTATAAATGATTGTGAAACTGAACTTAAAATACACTCTGGCCATTAAAATGAAAAAAGGTTGAATGTGGAGCATCTCTATGATCGATATGAGATACAGAAAGGTATTCAGAAAATAACATGACAGTTAAGTCAGTGTGGCTCTGGTAAACAAAGTTCTTCAACAGGAAGCATAACAAACTATTTGTATCCCATTCAGGAATCATAGATCTTATTATATGTTCCTAAATAGGAATCACCGTTTCCTAAATGGGCATCACCTTTTTTCTAGCTCCCAAATAGGAATCACAGAAAATCAGAAAAAAATCCTGATTTTAAACCTTAATAACTTTTTTTCTAGACAATTAAAAAAAAAATCTGAACGGTCAAAAGTTTGGAAATTTATTCATCTTTAAGCTCTCCAAAATTGGTGGAAATCGGTTAAAAACTGTGATACATTTTTTCGATTTTCTGAGGGTACTATAAAAATGACAAAAAGATGCCCAATTGAGTATCAAATTGCTATTAATAGTAACATTTACCTGTCAAAGCAATCTAGGTCAGTGATACTCAATTGGGCATCTCTCCTCCACTGGTAATAGATCTAATTTTATAACCAAGTTTGAATTCACCAGCGCTCTGAACTTCTCAGCTGAAGGAGAGACTAGTAATTATTTTCCTCAGAGAAATGAGCACGGGCTTGTAAAAACACAAAACACAGCAATATTTCACATGGTGGTCCATATTCCCAAGCGGTCCATATTCCCCCCACATTCCCCCACTTTTATTCCAAAAAATATTTTTGCCGAAATCTCGTATTCTGAGTAAAAGAATCAATAAAGCAAGCGACACACTGGTAAATGTAAAAGTACAGGAGCTGGTTGCAACGAACTGTTGCAGACTAAATTACGAACTGGAGTAAGATTAAAATGGCGGAAAAGGTGAATAAACCGTATACCTCCTTTCATTACCATTCTCGTATAAACTTGGTTGTATTTTATTTGTCATGTCACCTGGCGCAGAGAACGACGGAAGCGTTGCAGTTTATGATTTTTATCACGCAATATGTGATTTATTTCTTGGGTTAGAAGCCAAATCCGATACAGTTCTACCGGCATGACCGGTGGCGTGTTTTCGTGCCAAAATTGAAGGAAAAATGCATGTCTGAGCATAGTTTTTGTTATATTATCATATATTTATGTATAAACATTCAAGAAACACGATTTCCGATGGTATCGAAGCAAACATTTTATTGAGGATTTTCTACTACAACGCACTGGGAGCATTTTTTGAAGCATCGGTACAACGCGCTGGTGGTTACACTAACTTGCTTCAGGGTTGCTGATTTCACATAGGCAAAGCATCTATCTCGCGCACTCAGAAATTTACCTTTTCCGCCATTTTAATCTTACTCCCGTGCGTAATTTAGTCTGCACCAGTTCGTTGCGACCAGCTCCAGTATTTTACATTTACCAGTGTGAGCGAGGCGTTTTTAAAGCCCTTTCATTGTATTTCACATTTAGTTAATTTAAAAATTGGCATCTTTGGGAGATTTGGGGCTTTTATTTAAATTAATTTTATAGGCATAAAAGCATGCGTTTTAGTATGCCTCTGGCCTATATTTGCAAATAGTTTTAATGCCCCTTCCCAAATGTTTTTCTCTCTTGACTAAATTCTAAATTTTAGCCATCCACCCACACCTGAGGTGATGATCAGAAATTGGTCGACTCAGTATCAGAAGATAGATATCAGGGGCGTAGCCAGGAAATGTGTAATGTTGAAGCCCAACACCTTTTTTCAGCTAAAATTACTTGTTTTTCATATTTTTTTCTCAGAAAGACCCGGGGAAATACCATACTTATATAGATATGCAAAGAAAAAGACCATGGGTCTAGATCTATTCATCAAGTTTGAATTCGCCCGCGCTTGGAACATATCTGTGATTCATCTTGTAAATAATCGTGTTTATATACATGTGCATGCTGTGATATACTCTGTTACTTTTAATTATTTTACATATGTTTGTCGAAATAAAAGCCCTACTGGGCTTATGTTGTAGTTAATCATATTCGACGTTAAATAAAGTTTCTATGTCTTCTATGTCTATGTCTATAAGATATACCATTTATAAATTTTCATCACAGAAATAATCATCTTCGGGGTTGAATGAACCCTTGATGTCTATGTAGAACAAACTAAGATCAAGATTTTGACATGAAAATAATTTTCCTATCGTCCCCCTGAGTCGTAAACAAAAACTTTCTGCGAAAAACCATTATCAGAGGCAAGTTTTCAGACTTTAAATAAATGTCAAGGGTTCATTTAACCCCAGTCTCCCCTAGCATAAAACAATTCTTAGAACAAGAGCTAAAGTACATCTATGTGCATTGATTTTTGTCTCAAATTTGTTTAAGAAAATGTCTAAGCAGATCAAGCACCTGAACACAAAGCAAGTGTTCCGGCGAAGTGCGTCAAATGACGTCAGTGTACATGTCAGCCTTAGCAACCACCAGATACGAATAAAACCTCAAAAGCTGGGACTAGCTTTACTTACTGACTCGCGTAATCGATGACGTCAGGTCAGTCACTTTACTGGCATGTAACACAGAAATGTTGGAAAGAGTGAAAACAGGGAGGAATTTAGCGGAGTTCTGTGATTTTCTGTGGAAGTGTAGGTTTAGGAGACCTCCAAGATAAACAATGGTCATGGCTGAGAGGTCTAAGGGACAAGTACGGGTCGGATTTTATGACATTGAGCGCACAATAGGCAAAGGAAATTTTGCCGTTGTAAAGTTAGCGAAACACCGGATTACAAAATCTGAGGTAAACTAGTCAACAAAGTCAACTGACATAGTTCGCAAGCAAAACATTTATTTTAAACATTCTTTAGTAACTGTTGTGGGATGCATGTCCCAGTTTTGCATGTCAATTTAATTTTGATTTGAAATAAATTTCCAAATGCGACATCACCTGCAACCGGAAGTGAAATCTCCAAATGTAAATATTGAAAAAATTGGGATGTATATGAAATTATTTAAAGGTCTTTAGACTTAGGGAAACACTACTGCCATGCTGTTCTCAATGCAATCCCTCATTGTTGGCAATGTCCTTAAAAAAAGAGTATTTCTTTGTGCGGGATAATGGTTTTTCGCAGATATTTTGCAACTATAGAGATATAGAGATAGATAGAACTGTTTTAATGTATCCAAAAATATTTTCTTGGCACAATTGAGCATTTAGTTTGTCGCAAAATGTGCAGCAAAAAGTTTTAAAATCGGTTGACAAAAGTCATGGGCAAAATCATTTTTGAATAGGGATTTTTCTGTACAAAAAGGTAAATATTTTCCGGCCAAAAATGTAAATCCTTATGCACCAGTCATTTGCAACCACGGCCCCCTTGGGGCCGGGAATAGCGGGGGTATAGCCGGGCTTAACTGCAGGGTTTTGACTTCAGCATTGTCCCCGCAGTGCCGTGGAATAGCAGGGGTTTTGATTCCTGTCCCAAAATGGCCATGAAAATTTACCTGCCAGGATTTGAGCAGGGACTTTGGCAGAGCTTTGACCATAAGAGTATCCCTGCAGTGCCGGGCATATACCCGGGCTTTGGAAAGAGAAAAGTCAATATCCCCGCTATTCCCCGGCCCCGAGGGGGACGTGGTTGCAAATGACTGGTGCATTAGTAGATCTATTTCAAAATGATTGTTCAAAATCATTTTTAAATAACACATATATAATAACTTACTTGAGGCTAAATCTTCATGATCAAGTCAAAATTTTAGAAAAGTATCAATTTTTGCTATCATCGATTACCTCCCTTGTCAATGCAAAATCCCTACTCAAAAATTCATTTTGGCCTTGGCACTAGTCACATGAAAGGCTACTGGAGCTCCACAGGCGCCACGTGGGGCTTGCTCAAAGGTCACTGTGCAAACACCTTGGTCGGCTGTGGTGTTTGCATGTAGAGATCGTTTAGAATTGTTCTCAGATTTCTCGGCATTTTCAACCTGGTCCTGGGGCAGCTCAGTGTGTATATGTCATGAAAAGAGCCAAGCACAAACCCTGAGTGCTTTAAAACTGCCACAAACAATTGAATGTATTGAGATCTGTTGAACACTCTGAGAATTGCCCTCAAGAACTTTGTACGAACACAATAGAATGCCATATGCCTAGGTTGCGGTTTGTATGCTGTCACAAGGTTTCTAAGTACATTTTGATATCCATAGGTAAATTAAACATATTGTACCTTATATTAAATAATAAAAAGCAAGCAGTGACTAGGAATTGGTACAGTTATAAAGCATAGTCATTACCCAATTTAATAAGAAATTTAAGCTACATTGTAGACAATATACAATTCTGGAACATAGCTAATTTCTAAATTTTCAAGGTTGTGGAGTAATTAATATACTATTATTCATTCAGTGATTTATTTACAAATTTCAGACTATCTTGAGCCGCACCATGAGAAATCCATATTTTTGCCAATGCGAAAACAAAGGGGCTGATCAGTTGTGCAGTAACTGCACAGCTGATCAGCGCCTTTGTTTTTGCTACAGGGATAGAACAATTCCTCTTCCTCCTAAATCCGAAATTTCAAGTTTCTAGCCAGCTTCTGTGCTTGTACAGGCCAGTTTGTGTCAGACCTGGGCGGAAACCTGAAGGCTGGTTTTCTTGCGTGGCGGCTTATATGATCAGCCTTTTCACTAACTTTTGAAGTAACAGGCTGAAAACTTCAAGTAGAAGGCAAAAATAGGGTCATTTAAAAGAAATACACTGTGAATAAATGAAAAGTAGGAGGCTGAACATTCATAATAGAAGGCAATTTAGCCTCCTGCCGCCTTCTAATGAGAAGGCTGATGATTCCTGTCCTTGCTATATGAATGGGTCTAGCTGCCTAAGTTCAATTCCAAAACAAATTGTTCATAGCAAATCTGCAAAATCATTGCATCCTGGGACCCACCCAAATTATAATGTTGCATCCCAAAGTCCAAATTATGTGTAGGTACAAAAAAATCACTGATTCATCGTCGTTTTTATTAGCTATATATTGTACTAGACATATTTTCTGATACCTTCAGGTTGCCATCAAAATCATTGACAAGACCCGGCTGGACGAAAATAATCTGAAGAAGGTCTATAGAGAAGTGACAATCATGAAGATGTTAAGTCATCAACATATCATCAAACTCTATCAGGTAATGGTTCAATTAATGTTTCTGTTGTTGCTGAGCCTGAGCGTACCACTACCAGTCAACAATTTTTCAGTCATGCAAGGTTGGATCCACAACCTCTGGTGGGTAGTTTATAATATAGGTGACTAAAGTGTCTGGCTCAAGGACACAATATGGTGGCTGTAGGTTTTGCTACAGTCTAAAATTCTTGACAACATGCTTTCATTTGAACCTCTAGACGGCCCTATGCACTGTCCTTATAATGAAGTGTATCCATAAATGTGTTTTGCCATTCCATCTGACAGCAGTTTGCATCTTTTATTTAACATTGAAATTTGACAGAATAGACAAACTCATAGAATTATTCCAAGAATATAATGTCATTTGTTATCACATTGGACCTATGAGCCACTCAGAGATGCTGATTGATTCACTGCTGAAAGAGAACCATTACACCTACACTCTGTTTCCATATTTGACCATACAGCTATTAAAGACAATGCTAAAAATAATCAGGACAGCCAAGAGTAGAGATACTTTAAGGTGTTTGTTTCTTGATAATTTTGACACGATTTTATCACATCTTCATGAAACCTATGTTATGGATGCTAGCATGATTTAACAATGTTATTGGATCATAAAGATGCATCAAATTATCAATGTTTAAATTTAGAAATTCCAAGATGGCTTTTAAATCTAACACTTTTCTGTGACTGTACAGCCCAGTAAGACCAGTTTTATAGCAAACTTAAATGACAGATTTTCTTTTGATGAGGGACAGATGCTCATCTGATAGTCAGAACAATTTAAAGAGGATTGCATTGGGCAGGTTTGCAACACTGAGTCTTTTGACCTCAGATCATGTCGAAATATTTCTAGCAAAGATTTCTACTTGTCAGAAAACTCTTGATCCTTTATACCCAGAGATTTTACAGCAAATTTGGCGCAGAGTGACTTCAGACTAGTTACTCAGCAGCTGTAGTAGCACTGTTTTTGGTTGGTATTTGTGATGCATTGGCTCCATTACTGCGGATTATGTGAAGGATGAGTTGTCACTCAAGAAAGTGACAACTTTAATACTTCAATGAATAGGAGATCATGTTTGTTGCCAGTTACGTCAAAATGTTCATTTACAACTCATTGTCATGTATTCCTGTCCTGCAGTTGTTAACTTGTCCGTGACATTGGAGCTTGCTTCTTGAATTTGCCTTGATGGTCATCACCATACTGTATTATTATTATGTATAGGGAAATAGTATGCTATGCAGATAGTACAATTCCTCCTCTACTTATACCCATGATTTCAAGATTCTAGCTTTCGTCTGTGATTGAACAGGTCGGTTTGTGTCCGACCTGGCTGGAAACCCCGAGGACCGGTTTTCTCATAACATGGCTGATACTAGTAACAGTTGCTGTAGTAGTTTTAACCCGTTTATGACGAATGGACTTTGCCATTATTATCATTTGGAAGAGTCCACTTTCATTTTTACGGGCATCAGGAGTGATTTTTAAATTTTATTCAATTTTTCGATGAAAATTCTCTAAGCAAACAGAATAGCCCCAGATGGGACGCCGCGTTCTGCGGCGTCACTGTTTGCCTATGTCCCATAAAAGGGAGGCCAGGCTTAAATGAGTTAATTGATAAAACGTTCTGACCCAGTTATGTTTTATGACCATAAAAAAAAATCATCATGTCAAATATCATGTAAGTGTGGTGACCACAAAAAGACGTACCATTAAAGCGTTAGATAGGTCATAAAATGTTTGTCTGAATCAAGGTTTGGACTTTTGAAGACAACTTATCAGTCGTGTGCAGACTTTTCTGTCGAATTTGGTGCCCATGCACCTACAATCCAAACATGACTGAAAAATGTTGATTGTGATGCAAAGTGACCTAAACCAACCAGCCAAATAAGGTCTCATAGTTTTGTATAATGATTTTGTCTGATAGTTTTCAGCATGTGAAAGAATGTTTCTTATTGGGTAGTGGGTGGCATTTATTTATAAACAAAAAATCTGGATTGTGTCCTTAAACCTTAAGACTTGGATAGGTGCCTAATCCTAATCCACTTAATCACTTTCTAAATGAAGGGTAAATCTACATTTCATGTTCATGTATGAGCATATGAACATGGCATTATTAAATTATTAATCATAATTTATGTAGGTATTTATCTCACACTTGCAAGGAGTTAAGATACTAACGTCACCCTCTTTGTTAGTTAGGGTAAACAAGCAGATTTGACCGATAATATTATGCACTAGTTAGGTCAGTCATTTAATCAGATGGACTAAAAAACAAACATATCAGCTTTGTTGGAATGTGAGGAAGCTCTAATGGATCATTGCCTATGCCTAAACAAAGGCGCACATCAGCTGTGCAGTAACTGCACAGAACTGTGCAGTACATGTAACTGCACAGCTGATCAGCGCCTTTGTTTTGGCTACGTGAATAGTGCAATTCCTTTTCATCCTAAATCCGAAATTTTTTTCTGTGACTGTACAGGCCGATTTGTGTCGCACCTGGTCGGAAACCCGAAGACTGGTTTTCTCACGTGTGCCGCATGTGCAGTAGAGGACTGTGATTCAAAGCTGATTTGCTTAAAATTAGTAAGGTGGGCATTAGATTTTCAAATGTCTCGACTATATAAAAACATGTTCCCCCCTGATGGTCGGTTTGCCTTGATTAAGTCAGGGTGAACATAAGTTACCATTATGGCAGGTATTTCCTAGTGCTAGCCTTATATTGCTTAGCGCCAAGTGAGGTAGCCACTGGTACCATTTTTAAAGTCTTTGGTACGACCCGGCCTGGGATCGAACCCACGACCTCCCGCTGCCGAAGGAGACACTCTAACCATTGCACTAACGGGATTGGGTATCAACACTTTCCCTGCAAGTTTGACATTTAATTGTGGGTGGAATAATAACTTCATGTAATTATTTAATCTTTAAATGACCTTCTTTTTGAAGGATTAATTTAAATTATAATGTAAATATAATGATTTATAAAAAAAGAAATGTTTTGGCAAAGCACTGTTCTATGAACATGTTTAGTTATTTATATATGAGCCACCTCATGAGAAAACCAACAATTTGCATAGGTGAAAACAAAGCTGCAGATCAGCTGTGCACAGCTGATCAGCGCCTTTGTTTTTGCTGCAGGGATAGTACAATCCTTCTTCTTCTTAAGTCCTAAATTTCAAGCTTCTAGTCTGCATCTGTGACTGTACAGGCCAGTTTGTGTCAGACCTGGTCGGAACCCAAATTGTTGGTTTTCTCATGCACAGGCTCAAATTGTTTAATTTACCACCAGATTAGAGGGAGAGCATGATTTTTTTGATTCACAGTAAACAGCTGAGGTCATGTTGGGATGGTCTGTCATGGTGCTTGGCAAGATTACCTTTGGCTGTTTACCGGTATTGAGTGCCTACTTTTGTCAGAAAATATGAGCCGGGTCATGAAAATGAAAAAAACACAACATGAATGTGGTTTCCGAACAGGTTGGACACAAACCGAGCTGTACAAGCATGGAAGATGACTAGACAGAGGCTGTAAATTTTGGATTTAGAAAGACAAGGAATTGTGACTATCCTTGAAGCGAAAACAAAGTGCAGATCAGCTTTGCGTGAAAACAAAGGCGCTGATCAGCTTCGTCGTTACTGCAAAGCTGATCTGCGCCTTTGTTTTCGCATATGCGAAATGCTTGTTTTCTTATGAAATGGGCACATGGCTCATATATCTCTTGGGGGAGTGTGTGTGGCGGTGTGGTTAAAGCATCAGACTGAGATTGATAGGTCTGGGGTTTCAAACCCCACTGGTGATGCGTTGTGTCGTTGAGCAAGACACATTTACTCAAGACACACAGTTTTTGCAAATACCCTGGATGCGGAGGCTTTGTGCAAACATGACTGAAAACATATTGACAAAACAAAGAAACAAACAAATCTTTATTTACGAAACAGACAAACTATTGCCCAAGCTCAGTGCTTGTTTGGCATCATGAAAACATGTCCGTGCAATGAATACCCCCTTAAACCCCACTTTTATATAGCAAAACTGGGGTATGCAGGGGAATACCTATTTTTCTTATTTTTGCTCCAAAACATAGATTGTGGGTACTCGTTAGAATCGCCTCGGCGAGGCGGTTCTAACATGTACCCACAATCTATGTTTTGAGCAAAAATAAGAAAAATATCGAAATGTTTCTACTGAAAATTTTTGTTTTTTACAACTTTAAAAATCTCTGTATATTGCATGGTCAAGTTTTCGTAATGGGTATGCATGCACTTAAGATATTACAGAATGCACTTAAGATGTTTGAGAACTCACACACCTAAGATATTTTGGAATACATACAAAAAAAAATGATGTTTCGGAATACATTTGAGACAAAGAAAAAATCATAACCTAAAGTCCTCATTAGGAAGCGTTAAAATGTACAAAGTTTGGCCACAAGTAGTGCTGTAATAAAGCAAAAAGTGCACACCCAGCATTTTCTAACCAAGTTTGTTTGTCACACACATCAAGAAAACACATCCATAAAAAGTACTGCCCTTTGAATCCCACCTTTATATGAGCCGCCTCGTGGGAAAACCAACAATGTGGTTTCCGAACAGGTCCGACACAAACCGACCTGTACAAGCACAGAAAAGAGCTAGAAGCTTGAAATTTCGGATTTAAGTATAAGAGGAATTGTACTATCCGAGTAGCGAAAACAAAGGCGCTGATCAGCTTCGCGGTTACCGCGAAGCTGATCTGCGTCTTTGTTTTCGCCAATGCAAATTGTTGGTTTTCCCATGAGGCGGCTCATATAGCAAAACTGGGGTGTACAGGGGTATGCAATTTTTTTTTTATTTTTGAGCGAAAACATGAATTGTTGGTACTCGTTAAAACTGCCTCACCCAGGCATTTCTTACGTGTACCCACAATTAGTGTTTTGAGCAAAGTTGTTAAGAATATCAAAGTTGTTCGTATAAAACTTTTCAATTTTGAAGCTACAAAAATCTCTGTTTATTGCCTGGGCAAATTTTCGTAATGCAGCCGAATCACATAGTACAGTTGAAAGGCTTCAATTCCATTAACTCACTTCTGGAAACTCAGACTAATGAAATACATGGCCTCAATTTTCACAATTTTCTAGGCCACTTTGCTGAGATTTCCAGGTCACAGCGGTTAACAGGAGACAACCACTAGACTGGGAACAAACATTTCCAACTCAGGTAAAGTCGATGAGTGATAACGAATACGTCGATAGGGAGTAAATACATATATCTGGGAACAACTTAACATGATTTAGAATGGTTGGTGTGAAGTTGTTCCCATAAATGTATTTAGTATTTTACATCCTACAGTCTTCTTTTGATTTTATATGCACTGTTTTTTCTCAGTCAGGCTGGTTGTCTCTGGATAATGTGAACTTAAAGCTGGTTGTCTCTAGATAATGTGAACTTATAGCTGGTTGTCTCTGGATAATGTGAACTTATAGCTGGTTGTCTCTGGATAATGTGAACTTATAGCTGGTTGTCTCTGGATAATGTGAACTTATAGCTGGTTGTCTCTGGATAATGTGAACTTATAGCTGGTTGTCTCTGGATAATGTGAACTTATAGCTGGTTGTCTCTGGATAATGTGAAGTTGTGAACTTATAGCTGGTTATCTCTGGATAATGTGAACTTATAGCTGGTTGCCTCTGGATAATGTGAACTTATAGCTGGTTGCCTCTGGATAACCAGTGTGCAAGACATGATATTCTGTGACAATTTTAAGAAAACTTCCTGATTACATCCAATTAGTGTTGTGAAGATATTGGATATCAATTTATCAAAACATCACACAAAGATTGAGGAAATAATTATGAAAGGAAAAGGAGCCTCCGCATGAGAAAACCAACAATTTGCATATGCGAAAACAAAGGCGCAGATCTGCTTTGCGGTAACCGCGAAGCTGATCAGCACCTTTGTTTTCGCTACACAGATAGTACAATGCCTCTACTTTCTTAATCCAAAATTTCCAGCCTTCTGTGACTATGCAGCTCGGTTCATGTCGGGCTTTGTCGGAATCCAAATTGTTGGTTTTCTCACGCTCATGCTCAAATGAAAGCAAATGAGCAGTGCACAGGGATATGAATGCCTCACAGACATGATCTTACTATGTAGGGATACAGACTAACTAATTTTTTATAGGGGCAAGCTGTGCCCCTAAAAAATGAAAACTCGGGGCCCACATGAAAACTTAGGGGCCCACATTTTTATTCGCATAAAATGGGCAAATGCATCAAAATTTATCAAAGAACATCAACAATAACAGTAATATTAATAACTGTTGAGTGTTCACTTAAGTTTGTGAGACCTTGCAGGACACTTGGTCAGACAGAGTCGGAATTTCTGTCTGTCCGAATCAGTTTCTGCCTGACCGCAAAAGATGTAGTTTCCCTTATGCATTCTTGACGCTCAAATTCTGAAAGGCACTTAAAAGTTTATCAAATTAATTGAGACCCCTTCAGCAATATTTGTTTAAAAAAAGTGCATGGCATGCATACATACAGTTGAATGGGTTAAAATTACAATACAATTGTTTTTCTCTCTCGCATTTCTCCTATCTCTGTGTCACTAAGAGATTCTCAGTTCATCTGGAATGCAACATTGGCACAGTTTGGCATTGGTGACCCAGGGTCTTACATGAATGCGTCATTCGGTTGCCATTTTTATTGTATTTACAATGTTTTTGTCAAAAGCTAAAACTTGTCAGTTCCATTTGGCCAGGCAAATCGGCAAATTCAAGAAAGAAGAGCGGTTGTCATGCTCAAGATCGATGCTTGTTCGCATGATTATCAACCATAGTCGGAAAGTCTTTCCATGATTTATAGAAAAAGTCCTCTTTCATCCAGAACAAACAAACAAAATTCTTTGCATGATCGATCTGTCAACTCAAGTCGTGTGCGCATGACTTTTGGACACTTGCTAGACTGCTTCACTGGCGAGTTCATTATCACACATGCGCAGTGGATTGGCCGATCTGCATACTCCCTTGTGATTGGTCGGCTAAATAATATTCGGCGTCTGGTTCACAATATTTTACCGCAATATATTGTAGATATTTTGCGACATCGAATACCAGTCAAAATAAAACCGAATGGAAAAAAATGAACCGAAATGGTCAGTTTCGGGACGTTACGCTTCATAGCGTAGTCGCAAACTGGGCAAGCGTCTCTTTAACTTTAGGGGCCCAGCCCGATTTTTACTCGCTGTGGGCGAGTGGGCGACCGCTACTCTGTATTCCTGCTATGTATACATTTGTGTATCATATAACTGTGAATTCGGAAATTTTCGCATGAGTTTTGTTTCGGGAATTTTCTATTTCCAAATTATTAGCGAGTTCTTGAATTCGCGAGTGAGTGTCCTTGTTTTCTATAAAGTTTATAACTACTCTTTATTAGCGAGAACTTTGAATTCGCGAGGCAACCAATTCGCGAATATTAGCAAAAATTAAGTTATCGCGAATATTTTCGGATCTACAGTATATGAGCTTCGTCATGAGAAAATCAGACCTTTGGGAAAGCAAAGACACAGATCAGCTGTGCAGTAAATGCACAGCTGATCAACGCCTTTGTTTTCACTACACAGCTGGTACAATCACTTAAAATTCTTTTTGAATCCAAAATTTCAAGCTTCTAGACTGCTTCTGTGGGTGTATACATATGCGAGTTTGTGTCGGACCTGGTCGGGGGTCATATTATATGAGGCTAGGATAACCTACCAATGTGACCTTAGCTGTTGACCGTGGGCCTAAAGCACCAATACAAACAAATGTTGCAACCACTTGCCATTTTTCATGTCTGACACAAACCCATATATTTCAACTGCATGATGTTGCATACTTATACTTTTCAATAGCAAAAAAATATTGTGCAATTGAATTCATGAATTGTATGGTACGTAAACAATATTGTGCAATTGAATTTGTGTACATAAACTAATTCAGTTGTTTATCATTTATCCCAGAGGATCAAGGATGTTAAAATCTTTGAGGAGGTCTCCGTTATCATTATAGACTATTGGTTTATCACTCTCTTGTTATTAACCCATTTTGACAAATGGATTTTCCCATTATTATCATTTGGGTGAGTCCACTTTCATTCTTAGGGGCATCAGGAGTGATTTTCAATTTTTAAATAAACTTTTGATGAAAATCCTCCTCGCAAACAGAATAGCCCCAGATGGGACGCCGCAGAACGCGGCGTCACATCTGGGGCTATTCTGTTTGCCTAAGTCCCTTAAAAGGGACGCCAGGCTTAAATGAGTTGACTGTGAAGATTGATAATAGAATGAAAGCTCAACAGCAAACTGGATTGGAAAATCCATTGTATCTCTCAACACATGACTAGACATACGTCATTCGGGTTCAACACCCTTTTTAAGCAAGTTCCTTCATGTGTCTGGCTGTACCTACGTGTATATTTGAACATCATTCATATGTGTGTACACAATAAAACCCATGCCCTAGAGATGCTCTGTGGCCTGGCCCCGAGCAGAGGTTATAAAACTTTTTTCAAGCTCAGCTCAGCTGAACATGAAATTTCAACTGCTCTTAGGTATTGAAATAGTCAAAATTAGTGAAAAATTTAGGTTCAGAACTCAAAAACTAGTAATTTATCCTGCTCATAAATGTTAAAATGCCAACAATTGTTGGCATTTTAACATTTATGAGCAGGATAAATTTTAGTCTCAGCTGAGCTGAGCATGAAATAAGTTTTATAAATTCGGGTCCTGGTGGTAGAAATATAGGGATAAGTCCACTCTTGGCGTAAGTCTCTATGGTAGAGACACATACAGACATTGTAATGTTTCCCCCAGTCCCAAAAAGTGGGCATGGTAAGGTTGCTAAAAAAGGGGCACTTTTTAACTTGTGACAGTATGTCAAAAGGACACCTTCAGCGCGTGACAGCAAGCAAAAGGGTACTTTTAAGTGGCCCATGGCATGCTAGGAGTGCACATTTATGCACAGTCATTAAATTTAACACATTATATTTTCTGTATAATTTCAGATTTGCTTTTCAGCTTAAATTGTTCTTTCCTCAATTTCCATATTTCAGGATTCACTTTTACCAGAGACAACTTAGAAAATTTCTTTTCCCCCTGCCTCACATTATTTTAATACTAGATTAACCATAAGGGATAACCTCACTCATCTATCTATAAATACTGCAACATTCTCATTTCTGAGTACATGTATTCTGAGTATTATGATTTGTTTTGAAAAGTAAACTATTGATAGTTGAAACTAATTAAATGGCACACTTACAAAAGTTACATTTATACTAGGTAGGACATTCAATTTTCACACCTTTTCTGATTAACATTGTCTGATTGTCATTGAGTAAATATCAACATTTGCCACTGCAACAACTGTGGAAGTCATGATCATAAAGTTTGCCAAATTTGTTTCTGCAGACTTCCAGCAAAAAGTCTTGTAACTTCCTCATTTTTTGTCCGATTTTGACAAACTTTTTACCAAAATGTAGATTCAGAAAAAGGACATGGCGCTGGGAAAAAAGGGCATGGCGCTGGAGAAAAAGGGCATGGCGCGGCGCCATAGTAAAAGTGGCAAGGGGAAACACTACATTGCATCCTGGTTGAAGTAAAAGTGCTTGTTTAATTGATAAAAGTTATTTTTGTTTGTGGTTTCAAAGGAAACTTTTATTAAGGTCTGGCCCTTTTAAGTTGAAACTTTTGCATGTTTTGGAGAGCTGTGCAAATAAGAATTATTTGCTCCTGTTTCAGATAGCTAATAAAAACTCATAACAGGTTGCTTTTAAGGTCATCATAGTTTTATACTATTCCTCTATTGCAAACGAGCAAACTGTCATGAGAAAATCACATCTCATGGAAGATTGGTAATGCCAAAGGAGTCACCCTCTTTAAATGAAGATGTTCTCTTCACTTCCGAGACTTTACAGGTCATTTTGTCACAGACCTGGTCGGACACCCTGAAGACCAGTTTTCATGTGTTGACTTGAGGCTTATATAAAAGCCTGTGTGGCTTTCGTCCTTGTGGTGGAATCATGGATTAAGTCCGTTCAGCCCGGCATGACGAAAAACTGCCACTTTTTACTACTACTACTAGTAGTTTAACCACTGACTCGCCTTTTAAACCAGGGGTCACACAACTGAGCCTGGGTCTTAAAACCAAGGTCCTGTCTCAATATGACCTTAGCTGTAGATTGGGACATAAAACATAAATACCTCCATTGCTCTTGTTATATTTATTTCTCAGAATTTTTTTTTCTTGATTTTTATGGTAATTTCCATTAATTTGCTGGTGATTTAATGGCAGCACATTGATGTCATGATATAAATTGAGCCGCCGCATGGGAAAACCAACAAAATGCTTAGGCGAAAACAAAGGCGCAGATCAGCTTCGCGGTAACCGAGAAGCTGATCAGCACCTTTGTTTTCGCTACACGGATAGAACAATTCCTCTACTTTCTAAATCCAAAATTTCCAGTCTCTAACCATCTTCTGTGACTGTACAGCCCAGTTTGTATCGGATATGGTCGGAAACCGAAATGGTCGGTTTTGTCATGCGAAGGCTCAATTGATACTATCCAGTGGGTAATAGATTTTCAGTAGCTACGTCATACTTGTCTTCTTGTATTGAGCCGCAACTTGAGAAAACCGGCTTTTTGCCTATGCATAAGCAAAGATGCAGATCAGTGCAGTAATTGATCAATGCCATTGTTTTCGCATTACAGATAGTACAATCCTTCATCTTCTTAAATCTGAAATTTCAAGCTTCTAGCCTTCTTGTAAGACTTTACTGCCCGGATTGTGTCGGACCTGGTCGGAAACCCTGAATATTGTTTTTCCCTGCATTGCGGATCATTGCTTTCCATAAAATGAGTCGCATGGTGAGAAAACCGGATTTTTGCCTTGGCGAAAACAAAGGCGCAGATCAGCTTCGCAGTAACTGCGAAGCTGATCAGCACCTTTGTTTTCGCTACACGGATAGTACAATTTCTCTTCTTAAATCTGAAATTTCAAGCTTCTAGCCTGCTTCTGTGCTTGTACAGGTCGGTTTGTGTCAGACCTGGTCGGCAACCCCGAAGACCGGTTTTCTCGCGTCGCGGCTCAAATTGGTAGTATTGGAGATTATAACCTGCAATACAGCCCGAGTCGAGTCACAAGAAAACCAGTTTGCTGTGTTTCCGATCAGGCCTGTCACAAACCTGGCTATACAGCCTTGGTAGATAGGTAGAAATTTGAAATTTCAGAATAGAGGGATGATTCTATGGAGCAAAAATAAAGGCACTGATCAGCTGTACAGTTACTGCACAGCTGATCATCATCTTTGTTTTCACATATGTTAAAAGCAGGCTTTCACATGATGTGGCTCAGCCTTATTCTTCACAGCAATAATTAATACAGTCCCACCCCATCCCCATGGCGACCAGGCCCAAGTGGTGCTGCCTGAAAGTCTTTCGGTTACCTATTAGTGGACATTGGACAACCCAGGTTGTTTTGGTTGGGTGTAGCTGCTCTATGCTCAACTCTGTGACTCAGGCTCCTAGTCAGCCAATCTTCCGTGAGGCCCTCTTTCTAGAGTATGTGTTTATTAGATGATAATCAAAAATGAGTCTGAATTTCAGCTTAGGGAGTATTGTCAAGATGAAAAGTGACAAAATTTGATGAATTTCAGGCTTGATGATAATTTTAATATTTTTCTTATTTTCCCCGTTTTTCAGGTGATGGAAACCAAAAACATGCTATACCTTGTCTCAGAATATGCACCTAATGGGGAAATATTTGGTGAGTATTCTGTTGTATGAACGATGTTGTGAGTGTACCTGTTTCTGACCAGGTATGACACTAACTGCACCCCCCCCCACCCCTGCACACACAGCGCACATGTGAGACAAGCCAAGCTCTGCTTGTGGATGTGCTGGGTTGATATTCTTGGGGTTCTCACGTTTTCGCCCCACTTACTGATTGGCCCGTCTCATATGAGCTGAAATAATATTGAAAGGGACGTTAAACTGAATCAAAGAATGTTTTATCCCCATCATATAAATTCACAATCAATAACAAATATCGTGATACATCAAAAGATGCAATTAATCCTTAACGTTACCTGGAGCTTATGGCAGTGCAATGAAATGAGCCACCACATAAGAAAACCAGCAAAATACATAGGTGAAAACAAAGGCGCAGATCAGCTGTGCAGTAATAGCACAGCTGATCAGCGCCTTTGTTTTCGCTATACAGATAGTACAATGATCCCTCTTCTCTGTACATCCGAAATTTCAAGCTTCTAGCCTGCTCCTGTTACTGAAAGACCGTTTGTGTCGAACCTGGTTGGATACCCTGAAGACCGACTTTCTTGTGCCGCAGCTTAAATGTTTGTGCGTAAGCTTTGTCTATTTTTAAACAGGAGTAATTTCAAGGTAGCGATTAGTGAAAATACCTTTCTTTTTTCATGCCAACCAGTAATTCTAGAAAGTCACAAAAATCTATTTCTGTTTAGCTGAACATTTTGAAGAGCATTGACATGGGAAAACCCAGGTTAAGGAAGCGTAGAATTGCCAGTATGCAGATGCCAGCACAAGGCTTGAAATTTCATCTGTAGATTCTATTAAAAGGCAAGAAATGTAAAAGTTAATCATCACAATTATAACAATTTGCTGTTTGTTTATATTGGTACAACAGTTTTTTTCTCATATTATAAGGGAAGATTTAGCATGGGGCACTGTGTATTTTATGGAGTGGAGTCATGGAGTAGAGTCTTGGATTGGAGTCTTGGAGTGGAGTATTGGAGTGGATTCTTGGAGTGGAACATTGGAGTGAAATTTTGAGTGTAACAGAAAACTCAATTATGGTGGTGAAATTTGTCTCTGGGCGAACATACGCCATCACAAAATGTGTAACAAATGCATAAACTGTGCGAGTAATGGATAAGTATCGAAAATTAACCATTTATTTCCATTACTTATACGGGTAATGCATTTATTACATGTTTCGCTATGGCCTCCTTTCAAACGAGACCAATTTTACCACCAGAATAAATGTTTCTCTTACACCAACATTTCACTCCGTAGTTCCACTCCAAGAATCCACTCCAGTACTCCACTCCATGGCTCCAATCCAAGACTCCAATCCATGACTCCACTCCATAAAATACACAGTGCTGTAGCATGGTGAACCTATGACTCGAGGAACAACTGTGCCTTAAGAACAACTTTCCTTGGGTCATTTTGATCTGTGGAAAGTTCTTCACAGACAGGCATTTGCATCATTGGCCTTGGCCTCCTATTGATTTCATCTGCAGTAATTGCACTCAGTGGCATTCGTTCTCGTAGGATAACGGGTGTGTTTGATCCTTTAGAAAAAAAGTTTATGTACAGAGTTTTTCATGGGAGTAAGTGCTACTTACATTGCACGCAGGTGGGTCGGGAGTCAGACTCTATCGTGGCCCCGACATAAAGCTATTCAGTTTAGTTGGTTGGGACTGGAGCTTCTTGTCTGTTGCATGGCTCACCGGGGTTCAACTGATGTTTTTCTTTTGCTCTGGGTTTCAGTAAGTTATTCTGCTCCCAGGGATCTCCATCGTCGGGCAGCGTACTGAATCTGTTGAATCCTCGTTTTTGATTCATCGGGGTGATTATCATGATTAATTCGTTTGTACTTGATGATTCATTGACTAGTTGGAGATTCACCACGAGGACCGAACAACTAACTAAATGTTGTGAACCACTGCAGAAGATGAGGGTGAGGTTAGGCGCCTAGCTGTAAAACCGGTTTAAGCCCCCCAGTAATTTTATATTCTAATTGTTTTGTGTTTTGGAGTTGAATGTTTGTGCTGTTTGAGCCTTATGTATGTTTTCAAATTTTTAGTTCAGTTCGGGTAAATGAGTGGCCGCCTATTGGGGAATAGCTGCTCACTAGGCTTACGATATGTTTTCTTGGTATAAGTACCTAAGTGTCATTTTAGTTTTTTCCCACCCCTCGGTTTATGGAGTGGGAATTTCTTTCTGATTGTGCCATTTTCTGATCACAAGTAAATTTTACCCGTCTCGACGTAGCGGCGATGAAGACAAATAAGACACACACACACACACACACACACACACACACACACACATACACACACACACACACACACACACACACACACACACACACACACAATCTCAAATAAGACATAACATGACCAACAGAAAAAAAAAACAACATAAATTTGACCTTTGACCTCGATGACCTTTGACCCAATTGGACCCATAAATCTTAATCAGGGATCAAATTGTATACATTCACCATGTTTCATGCAAATCGGACCAAGGACTACCAAGATACAGGAATTTGACCTTTGACCTCGATGACCTTGACCTTTAAGATTGGCCCAATGACCTGGGAGAAGTAGGGGAACAAACAGAAAAAAACATGACCAACAGAAAAAAAACATACATTTGACCTTTGACCTCGATGACCTTTGACCCAATTGGACCCATAAATCTTAATCAGGGATCAACCTGTATACACTCACCAAGTTACATGTAAATTGGACCAAGGACTGCCGAGATACAGAAATTTGACCTCGACCTTTAAAAAATGAACCCCTCGAGCTAATATCCGGGGCCGCCCTCAACCTTCCCACCAAGTTTCGTGAAGATCGGCTCAAGGACCTGGGAGAAGTAGGGGAACAAACAGAAAAAAACATAAATTTGACCTTTGACCTCGATGACCTTGACCTTTCAAAAAACGAACACCTCAAGCTAATATCCGGGACCGCCCTCCACCTTCCCTCCAAGTTTGGTGAAGATCGGCCCAAGGACCTGGGAGATACAGAAATTTGACCTTTGACCTCGATGACCTTGACCTTTTAAAAAATGAACCCCTCGAGCTAATATCCGGGGCCGCCCTCAACCTTCCCACCAAGTTTGGTGAAGATCGGTCCATGGACCTGGGAGTAGTAGGGGAACAAACAGAAAAAAACCATAAATTTGACCTTTGACCTCGATGACCTTGATATTTCAAAAAACGAACCCCTCAAGCTAATATCCGGGGCCGCCCTCAACCTTCCCTTTAAGTTTGGTGAAGATCGGCCCAAGGACCTGGGAAATACAGAAATTTGACCTTTGACCTCGATGACCTTGACCTTTAAAAAAATGAACCACTCGAGCTAATATCCGGGGCCGCCCTCAACCTTCCCACCAAGTTTGGTGAAGATCGGCCCAAGGACCTGGGAGAAGAAGGGGAACGAACAGAAAAAAACAAATTTGACCTTTGACCTCGATGACCTTGGCCTTTCAAAAAATGAACCCCTCAAGCTAATACCCGGGGCCGCCCTCCACCTTCCCTCCAAGTTTGGTGAAGATCGGCCCAAGGACCTGGGAGAAGTAGGGGAACAAACAGAAAAAACATAAATTTGACCTTTGACCTCGATGACCTTGACCTTTCAAAGAATGAACCCCTCAAGCTAATATCCGGGGCCGCCCTGCCCCTTCCCTCCAAATTTGGTGAAGATCGGCCCAAGGACCTGGGAGAAGTAGGGGAACAAACAGAAAAAACCCCCATAAATTTGACCTTTGACCTCGATGACCTTGACCTTTCGAAAAATGAACCCCTCAAGCTAATATCCGGGGCCGCCCTCCACCTTCCCTCCAAGTTTGGTGCCGATCGGCCCAAGGACCTGGGAGGAGTAGAGGAACAAACAAACAAACAGACAAACGTTGCTCAAATTATAGTATGATTGCCTACTTGTACCTTTTTACAATGGAGTGCTGCAAATCCATCACGAAAACATGTCCGTGTAATGTATACCCCCTTGAACCCCACTTTTATATAGCAAAACTGGGGTATGCAGGGGTATACCTATTTTTCTTATTTTTGCTCCAAAACATAGATTGTGGGTACTCGTTAGAACTGCCGCGCCGAGGCGGTTCTAAATAAAACTTCTAATGTGTACCCACAATCTATGTTTTGAGCAAAAATAAGAAAAATATCAAAAATTTTCAGCTAAAAAACTTCAATTTTTAAAGCTAAAAAATTCTCTGTATATTGCATGGGCGTGTTTTCGTAATGAAACTCTCCAAGAAGTGCATTCTGACCTCGTTCAGCACTTCTTGGTCAGACCAGATAATAATATTTGAGCCGCCTCGTGGGAAAACCAACAATGTGGTTTCCAACCAGGTCTGACACAAACCAGGCTGTACAGTCACAGAAGCAGTCTAGAAGCTTTGCAGTTTTCGCCAATGCAGATTGTTGGTTTTCCCATGCGGCGGCTCAGTTATATTTGTTGAAACTTATCAGTAATAATTATAGTGTAAAAAGCTCTTTAACTGAAAAAAAAAAAAAAAAAAAAAAAAAAAAAATGATAGCAACTATTCAGACATGGCAGATTGCTACTATTATTGTTGTTTTAAATGTTCATAATCAGGTTTTGCTTTTAGTTGCATTTACGTAATAATCACGTAAGTCAATTTAATAAGCTTTGACATAAGAAAATATATGCAAAAATGTGACTAGAAAATTCCTTATCAGCCCAAGTAGCTTGCTAATTTTGACCAGTATAGATTTGGATAGCTAGTTGTAAAAGTCAAAATTTTCAGGGTCACTGTTTTCAACAGTAGCAAGTAGCACATATTAAGCTCTTCACCATGTCAGTATCTAGACCATTTTGAATTTCCTTTATCTCAAGACCCAGGCATCTGCATCACGATAAAACCTGTCTGGGGTTTTAGACCAAATTGGACAAAAATCGGCCTGTACAGTCACAGAAGAAGTTTATAGAAGTCTGAGTTAGAAGAAGAATTGTACTACTATTTGAGCCGCATCGTGAGAAAACCTAGGCGAAAACAAAGGCGCAGATCAGCTTCGCGGTAACCGCGAAGCTGATCAGCGCCTTTGTTTTCGCTACACGGATAGTACAATTTCTCTTCTTCTTAAATCCGAAATTTCAAGCTTCTAGCCTGCTTCTGTAACTGTACAGGCCGATTTATGTCGGACCTGGTCGGAAACCCCGAAGACCGGTTTTCTCGCGTCGCGGCTCATTTGTGAAGGGAAAAGAGAGGGGCTCAGCAGTTACAACAAAGCTGATCGGTGTCTTATGTTTTCACATTAAAAAACTGTGTTTTTTTTTCATGACCAGTGATATATTGTGATTTGAGCCGTGTTTTCGAACAGGTCCGACACAAACCAAGCTGTACAAGCACAGGAGAAGGCTAGAGGCTTGAAATCTCTGATTTAGAAAGAAGGGGAACTGTACTATCCATGTAGCAAAAACAAAGGTGCTGATCAGCTTCACAGTTACACTGCACCTTTGTCTTCGCATATGCAAAATGTTGCTTTTCTCATGACAGAGCTCATATTTCCAGTATTTCCAAGACATACTGGCATTTAACATTCATTGGGGAGACCTTTGGCATTTAAACCATGCGTCATTAAAAACCCTGCTTTTGCATGATGTAGATATTGTACATTTACATGCATTTAGTATTAAGATACGAGTTCCATTTATAGAAAACCAATGTTATGCAAGAACAAAGACACAGATCAGCTTCAGGGTTACTGCGAAGCTGACCAGCACCTTTGTTTTGGCTACACAGATAGTCAACACATCTGAAATTTCAAGCCTTTACCTGTCTTTTCCACTCTTTTGTCACTGCCCGGTTTGTGTTAGACCTGGTCGGTTGGTTTACTCATGTCACGGCTCATATGATTGCAGTCTGATCAGCACCTTTGTTACCTTTGCATAGTCAAAGATATGGATCCCTATTATTTCTTAATTTGGAAATCTTAGATAAGGGTTCTTTAAATGTCTGAAATTCCAGGTAGATCAGTCAGGTTTTCTTGTGATCTGTTTTTTTTGTTTTTTTTTTTTTCAAGCCCACCATCTTGATGTTACTGTCACAGATAATTGAGGCACCTCGTGGGAAAACCAACAATGTGGTTTCCGAACAGGTCTGACACAAATCGGGCTGCACAGTCACAGAAGCAGGCTAGAATCTTGAAATTTCGGATTTAAGAAGAAGAGGAAGTGTACTATCCGTGTAGCGAAAACAAAGGTGCTGATCAGCTTCGCGGTTACAGCGAAGCTGATCTGCGTCTTTGTTTTCGCATATGCAGATTGTTGGTTTTCTCACGAGGTGGCTCAATTGGATAAAGCATTTGACATTTGAGTCTTGTCATGAGAAAACCAGTTTTTAGCCTTAGTATACAAAGACAAAGACACAGATACTGCAAAAGCTGATCAGCGCCTTTGTTTTAGCAAAATCTGATAGTACAGTTCCTCTTCTCTACTTAAATCCAAAATTCTAAGCTTCTATCCTTCGTGTGTGAAAGTACAGGTTGATCTGTGTCGTACCCGATCGGATACACGAAAGACCTGCTTTCTCCCTTTGCAGCTCATTTGAGGCAGATGATGAAAAAGCCTGTCTTAGGTCTTTCTCTGACCGAGTCTGACACAACCCTACTGTATGGCTACAGCTTGAAGCCGTGTCATACTGGTAATACAGAGACAATCAACACAACCGAGAATAACCAGTGCACATGAAATGAGCCGCGACTCGAGAAAACTGGTCTTCAGGGTTTTCGACCTGGTTAGACACGAACCGACCTGTACAGTCTCTGAAGATGGTTAGAAGCTTGAAATTTCGGATTTAGGAAGAAGAGAAATTGTACTATCTGAGTGGCGAAAACAAAGGCGCCGATCAGCTGTGCAGTTACTGCACAGCTGATCGGCGCCTTTGTTTTCGAATAGGCAAAAAACCGGTTTTCTCATGACGTGGCTCAAGTAGGATGCAACTAAATTGTATCTGTCTGGGAACAACTTACTATAGATCATTCTGATCTTGTGGAAGTCCCAAACAGGTATTTACCCACTATTATTGCTTCTCTGCGCTGGTTTGTTGTTCTCAGTCATTTTGGTTGTTTCTGGATAAACTACATGTCAGTATGCTCCTTGTTGTTTTCAGTCTGACACCCAAAAACAGAAGCATTTTATGATATGAGCCGCATTGTGAGATATTAAACGGGATTGTTGCCTACGCGAAAACAAAGGCACAGATCAGCTGTGCAGTAATTGCATTCACTACACGGATAGTGCAATTCCTCTTCTTCCTAAATCTGAAATTACAACTTTCTGGCCTTTTTCCGGACCGGGTCGGAATCTCCAAAGACCGGTTTTCTCGCCTTCTCATATGCCGTAAGTTGGTACTATGCCCTTTTCAAATAAGAATCAAGTTATGGGAAATTCATTATGTGATTCTCCTGAGATTTAAAAAGATCTTTGATGACGCTAATGGTCTGTAAATGTCTTGCAAATCACTGATTGAAATAACATTGTATTTGAGCCGCATCATGAGAAAACCGGACTTTCGCATATGCGAAAACAAAGGCGCAGATCAGCTTCGCAATGACTGCGAAGCTGATCAGCGCCTTTGTTATTCCTGTTCTTCTTAAATCCGAAATTTCAAGATTCTAGTCATCTTCTATGACTGTACAGACCGGTTTGTGTCGGACTTGGTCGGAAACCCCGAAGACTGGTTTTCTGGCGGACTGGCTTATTTTATGTCAGTCAGCTGCTTAGTAAGAATTCTGTTATAAATAACTTTTTAAAGCCAGGTAGTTTTAAGAGTGCTAATAAACTTTCAACTTTTGTATATAAGCCATATTTTGAAAAAACCTCATTTCCCTCTCATGTTTTTGTTTGTTCAGGTATGTTTTGATTTGAATTGTTTTTTATCCAGGCAATTGTAGTCTTGTGGCCCCCACCCATATTAAAATGATAGTTACGCTCCGGGGACTTAGAATAATGGAATATTCTCTTATGTGAGCCGAACAAATTTGGCATTCAAAATTTGAGCCGCAACGCGAGAAAACCGGTCTTCGGGGTTTCCGACAAGGTCCGACATAAATCGGCCTGTACAGTCACAGAAGCAGGGTAGAGGCTTGAAATTTTGGCTATAAGTAGAATAGGACTAGCGAAAACAAAGGCACTGATCAGCTGTGCAGTAACTGCACAGCTGATCTGCGCCTTTGTTTTCGCCTAGGCAAAATCCGGTTTACTCATGACGCGGCTCATATGATATTTTGCAACACCACCCCTCTTAAGATGGGGTAGCAATGGTTACAAAATGACTTACTTTTGCCCTGCACTTGAACAACTGAAAACCACCAAGATTTTCTGTGTTGTTAATAAGGTCTCGTCACCACGGTAACCATACAACACCTAGATGATGCCAGGCAATGACGCAAGTTGCCTGCTGGTATCAAGAATTAATTTAACTCTTTTCCTGTTAATTTGGTCTACTGATATGTTTGCAAACAAAATGCAAACATTTTAGACAGAGATCAGGCTGCTGTCTGATCTGTAGATCCAATATTTATGAGCGGCGATGGGAGATAAACGTGTTCTTTCCAGGCCTGACACAAACTGGCCTGTACACTCACAGAAGCAAGCTAGAAGCTTGAAATTTTGGATTTATGAAGAAACGACATTGTACAATCTGTGCGCAGCGAAAAAGCAAAAATGCTGATCAGCTGTGCAGTTATTTGCATCTTTGTTTTCGCATACACATAAACCCGGCTTTCTCGTGTCAGTTCTCATACAATATTCTAATCGTGTTCTTGGAATGATTTTGTCCCAAATCTTGATTGCACAAAGAATCTGGTACACTTCAGACATCATACAAAAACTAGGCAGCATGGCAAGGGTTAGATCATACAAAAACTGGGCAGCATGGCAAGGGTTAGATGACATTGAAGTCAAGGCTGGAGTACCTTTCAAATGAGCTGCAACACGGGGAAACCGGTCTTCGGGGTTTCTGACCAGGTCCAACACAAACCGGCCTGTGAGAAGAAGGCTAGAGGGAGGAAAATTTGGATTTAGAAAAGTAGAGGAACTGTACTATCTGAATAGCGAAAACAAAGGTGATGATCAGCTTCGCAGTGACTCAAATCATGTATCACATTTTGTGTTGTATATTTTAACCAATGTGTGACATTTTTATGAAGAATGTAAGTACGAATATAAGGAACTTGTGCACCATTCAGATGGCCTTTCCCGTCCCCTTTTTAAGAAGTAATCATATGAGCCACTGCACTAGAAAACCAACGTCTGCATATGCAAAACCAAAGGCGCAGATCAGCTGTGCAGTATCTGCATAGCTGATCGGCGCCTTTGTTTTCACTATACTCTTCTTAAATACGAAATTTCAAGCTTCTCACCTGCTTCTGTAACAGTTACTGTACAGGGCGGTTTGTGTTGTACCTGGTCAGAAACTCAGATTGTTGGTTTTCTCACATCAGGAAAACATGTCCGTGTATTGTATACCCCCTTGAACCCCAGTGTTATATAGAAAAATTGGGGTATGCAGGGGTATACCTATTTTCCTTATTTTTGCTCCAAAACATAGATTGTGGGTACTCGTTAGAACCGCCTCGGCGAGGCGGTTCTAGCGTGTACCCACAATCTATGTTTTGAGCAAAACTAAGAAAAATATCAAATTTTTTCAGCTGAAAATTTTCAATTTTTAAAAGCTCAAAAGTCTCTTTTTATTGCATGGGCGAGTTTTCGTAATGATGCGAAAGCTCAAATCCTTTTGCACAGTGACTGCTAATTGGAAAGTAGATGCTTTCGATCTTACTGCCATCTTTGGTTTTCTGACAGAAAGAAACAGTACTCCAGCTATTCTCTTTAGCCCTAAATAACTTTGTCCCTGAAGTAACCATTTCACTTATGAAAATCATCAATGGTGCTATATGTGCTGGAATATAAATGTGTTTTCGGAGCATATTATTTCATTGTTAAGCTGTTGTCACGTCGTATCTATTAAGTACACATGACCTGGCAGCACGATCAGTTCCTGTCATCTCGGTAACTGAAGAGCGTCTTTAATAGCTCTATGACGCAAACCTAGCCAATATTGGACGAGCAATTACAGACTAGCACGATCAATCACTGTTTTACATTGTTTTCTGTTAATCAGGCTAGGACACCGCAAGCTGGGCACAGCTGGGTCTTGCTTTGTCTTCTTCAATAGTTAGGTGGCGTTAAGAATTGGCCTCTCAAGCTTTTACTGTAAATACGCTAAAGATTGCTTTCTTTCTCCATCAAAATTTAGGTAGTGGGTGTATTCAGAAGTGTCTCTGTGAGGTGTAGTATGATAATTACATGTCTGTGTAATGTATACCCACTTACACCCCACTTTTATAAAAGTAAAACTGGGGTTGGCAGGGGTTTACCTATTATTTTTATTTTTGATCCAAAACATAGATTGTGGGTACTTGACTTGTAACTTGTATCCACAATCTATGTTTTGAGTATCAACGAAAAAAAATGCCAAATTTTTCCAACTAAAAATGTTGAATTTTTACAACTTGGGGAAAATCTGTATATTACGTGGGCATGTTTTTGTAATGGATTTTTCTATCTTTCAGAATACATTGCTCAACATGGTAGGATGACGGAATCTGAAGCTCGTAAAAAGTTCTGGCAGATTATCATGGCTGTAGAGTACTGTCACAAACGACATGTTGTACATCGAGACCTCAAGGTAAAGGAATAACTTCTTGAAATATGAGCCACCTCGTGAGAAAAGCGTATGTACACAAACAAAGGCGCGTATCAGCTGATCAGCGGATAGTACAATTTCACTTCTTCAAAAATTGAAGCTTCCAGCCTGTTTCTGTGACTGTACAGACCGCTTTGTGTCGGACCTGTCGAAACCCGGAAAAACGGTTTTCTCGTGTTGCGGCACATGAGGTATGGCTTTTGTAATATACCCACACCTCATATTGTCTTTGTAATTGAATTTCATTTTACTGATTTTATACCTTACAACTTAAATCGTATTCTTCACGTCAAATATGAGCCGCATCGTGAGAAAACCGGTCTTCGGGGTTTCCGACCTAGTCTGACACAAATTGGTCTGTGCAACTATAGAAGATGGCTAGATGCTTGAAATTTCGGATTTAGGAAGAAGAGGAATTGTACTATCCGTGTAGCGAAAACAACGGTGCTAATCAGATTCCCAGCTACTGCGAAGCTGATTTGCGCCTTTGTTTTCGCACAGGCAAAAATCCAGTTTTCTCATAACGCGGCTCGTACGAAGTTAATAAGATGGTATAACAGAAGATCTCCATTGAAACAAGCTAAGTCAAACCTTCATCACTTATTGCATGGCCCAACAAATTCTCATGACTACACAGTTTCATTTGCTTAAAACTATGGAATCTAAAAAGGGTATAAATTGAAAAACAAAGGCACCAATAAGCCTGCAACATTGAACTTTGGCATATACAAAAAGAAGTTTTCATACAATTTAGCGTAATTATCAATTAATTCAAATTGATGTCACTGAAACTACATTCAATCATAGTACTTGTCAATCTTGTAAATTTGACGAATTCAGTTACAAAATCTTGTATTGAGTCACTGCATCAGAAAACTGACAATCTGATTATGCAAAAACAAAGGCGCAGATCAGCTCAGCTGATCAGCGCTTTTTTTTGCTTCATGTATAGTAGAATGTCTCTTTTTTCTAAATCCAAAGTTTCGAGCTTCTAGCCTGCTTCTGTCACTGTACAGGCCAGTTTGTGTCAAGACCTGGTCGGAAACCCACATTGTTGGTTTTCTCATGTGTAAGCTTGTAATTATGAACACTAGTGATATGTCTAACAATGAAAAAGATGTAAAGTTGAAAAAATAAGTAATGCCACTTTCCATATTTTCAAAAGTTGTATGCAGATAAAAAAAATATATGCCGCCTGTCATGTCAATCTAGTAATGTTATAAACCCCTGAATGAAATTCCTTGACTGATGTTGCATGAAGCAATAAAAATCATAGAAATTAGATTATTAAAAGGAAATTAAATGCTCTGCGTTATGAATGGTTCATGTTTTAAAGTGTCACGTAGTGGGATTATTTGGTCGAAGCTAGAAGCTCATACTGGTGTTCAACATTGTGTTAACACCAAATTTAATGTCGTCTTGCTTGTTATTAATTATTCAAATATTAGTAATGACGTCAATGCAAAGGCAGCTCGCAACTGTGAGAAAACTGGTCTTCGGGGTTTACGTACAGGTCCGACACAAACCGGCCTGTACAGTCTCAGAAAAAGGCTAGAAGCTTGAAATCTCGGATTTAAGAAGAAGAGAAATTGTACTATCAGTGTGTATCTAAAACAAAGGCACTGTGCATTTGTGCCTTTGTTTTCGCATAGGCAAAAGTCCGGTTTTCTCATTACAAGGTGCAACTGTAGTTGTCATTTACACACGTGGTACCGTACTTATTGCAAAAAGCAATCCACAGGAGGTTGTTTTCAAGCTCAGTTCCTAATATAAGTTTTTATTATCAATCTTGATTTTGGAACACAAAAATTTACTACCAAGAACTTGCAGTACCTTAATTAATTTTTTAGACCATTGGGTATTTACCCACCCCTTTTTCATTCAATTGGGTATCTGAAATTTTAATTGGGTATGTTCAATATTTTTACCCACTCTGTTTTCAATCAATTGGGTAAAATGGAAAAACAATTGGGTAATTCGTCACGAAAAAAATATTAGTTGGGTATTATGTGTTTAATTATTTTTTTTTATCATTTATTAAAGCTTATTTTTTAGGAGCTTATTTTTTAGGTATTACTGTTTCACTGAACGTTGTACTGAACTGAAGGGACAAAATGAAGCCAAATGTAAGAAAGACTATAAAATTTATACCGTAAAACAAAGAGACCACTCAATGGATATTAGCTGAATGTGCTGCAGACATGGGTCAATACAGTTTGTAGGCTTTCTTAATGATTTGAGACCAGCCAAGGAACTTTAAAAAGCTAAAAAAAAATCTCTCATTCGCGAACTGAGTCTACTTTCATTTTTAATAAAATCATGTTTACCCCCATTAAAAGTGATTTCAAACCCGATTTCAAACGTAAATTCACGACCTGACACTTGTAAAAACGTTCTTTCACAATTCCATTGAAGAAAGGTTGCGTATAGAGATCAAATCGGCATAGACTACCGGTTTTTTTTATCGTCATTTATTTGCTTTGCAGCATATAGAAACCATGTTTTCCATTTTTGAGAAAATCCCCGATATTGGATCTCGTCGTTATCGGATATTGCAAATAATCGCTTTAGGGTGCGCGGGAAACCAGGGACGAACCGAGTTATTCCGAATGAAATTGGTACAACTACTTGCCGAAAAGAAACGGCTCGAAATTTTGATAAAAACCGGTACGCACTTGATTTTCCCGGAATTGCGTATCGGCGATTTCTTTTGCGTTTTCTTACGCTACCGGATCGTTATGAATTGCGTATTTTGATAATTTAATTGCGTAATTACGCAAATACGCATGCTAATTAAGGTACTGACTTGTTAAATTTTTTTTAGAGATTTCAACTGTAGATCATTTTTTTCACATTCTGACATAAAAAATAAAAATGAAATAGTATCTGCCTGCCAGGAACAACATGTAAAAACAGAAAAAAAGTGTTTTTGAAAACATGGTTTTGATTTGAGCTGCATCGTGAGAAAACCGGATGTTTGCCTATGCGAAAACAAAGGCACAGATCACTGTGCAGTAAGTGCACATACAGCTGATCAGCGCCTTTGTTTTCGCTACACAGATACTACAATTTCTCTTCTTCTTAAATCTGAAATTTCAAGCTTCTAGCCATCTTATATAGCTGCACAGGCTGGTTTTTGTCAGACCTGGTCGGTTTTTTTTTTTTTGCTCATTTTATTTCTGCATTTATTCCTTGTATTATATAGATAAAACGATTGTTTAAATGTCTTTTCAGGCTGAAAATCTACTGTTGGATGCCAACATGAACATCAAAATAGCAGGTGGGTATAGAGAAACTTGAGTCTTTGGACTGTTAAATCTCAGGGGCAATCGAAAGATGCAGATACACTGTTTACAATTATATCTGTACAAGTCTAATGTTAAGATGCCTTTTCTGTTAGTGGAGGTTTTGAGAGTATGAGTGTTCAGATTTTATTGTAGTCTAATTGTACATCAAAGACATTGAGAAAAATGACATTTTGAGCCTGTGTGTGAGAAAACCAACAATTTGGGTTTCCACCAGGTCCGACTTAAACCTGGCTGTACAGTCACAGAAGATGGCTGGAGGGTGGAAATTTTGTATTTAGAAAGTAGAGGAATTGTACTATCTGTGTAGCGAAAACAAAGGCGCTGATCTGCACCTTTGTTTTCGCCTATGCAGATTATTGGTTTTCCCGTGCGGCGGCTAATTTTTTGTGTGAAAAGTAGGAGGAAAAACAGTTGTATAACACAGCATAAAGTTATTTTTGGGGAAATAGTAGGTACTTTTTACGTCATCAAAAATAGAAATAGTAATTGCATTTGATGGTTTGCCATAAACTGCCATTCTCTACATGGCAGTGTCAGGAGAAATTCTGCCTTTAAGATTTCAAACTCTATCACATTCATCTATAGTTTGAATTGGATTAATTTGGATTTTGAAACATAAGAAATTGTCCTGTCTTTAAAAAAAAAAAAAAACAAGGCCAGTATATTATTGCTTGGTTTGTCATCGTCTTAAGCTCTACATTTGATTTCAAATTAAACAATGTTAGAGTTGTACAAAATTGTTTTATTTAAGGCCTTGGGAGTGACACACTCAGCGCTGATAGAAAAAGGAAAGTCTTAAAAATAAAATGCAATAATTGTGTTTCCTGTTTGTCACATGTATTTACTCCAGCATTGCTGAAAAACAAGAACATTTTTGTGGAAAAAAGCAGGAAAATTAAAAATCATTTTTAGATGCTTATTTCAGTTGGCAGCACACAAGGAAGCAAATCTGTGAAAAACTAACAGTGGTGGGTCCAAAAACACACACAAACAAACAGAAAAATAAAAACAAAATGCCATGTACTTCCGTGTTTAATATACATAAACAGAATAAAAGTGCACTGGAAATGTATACTTCTCACAAAAAGAAATGCATAGGTCTTCAAAAGCATACACATGTCCATTAAACGCTCTGTAGGTGCTCATCGGAGGGTCAGATATGGAAAACAGCTGTACTAGGATGAGAATGGAAAATCAGCGAATGTCATGCATTACTACATTTTTAGTAGAAATAACTGGTCATAAATTTCTATTGTTTTGCCAGATTTACTTTCCGCATAATGATTATATTTGACCATGGGTTGAACGTCAGAGCTTTGGTAGGCCGTTACCGGACGCCTCGCAAAACAATGAGTAACTGAAGTCCGCCTGGATCCAGCATAATGGTGAAAACTTTTACGTGTTTGAAAATGTGATGAGATTGTAAAATATAGTGTACCATTATTTCTTTCGTTTGTGCAGAATTATGCAATAATAGCGACCAAAAATAATTTTGTCATTCATTAACATTTGCTAGGTCCCTCAGGGAGTGTTGAAAACCTTGTGCTGCGCCCTCGGGTTTTCAACACTCCCTTTGGGACCTAGCGAATGTTAATGAATGGAAAATCATATTTGATCCCTATAATGTAAGACAAGCAGATGCAAAAATAGATTTTGCCATCTCAGACTTTGACATAGTTCTTGATCTATTTTCTGATGCTGAAAAATCAATTGGAAACATATGTAGTGAAATTTGCACATGATAACTTACATTTTAATTGAAAAGCCAGTTAGATTACAGTCAAGTTATGCTTTTATGCAGCTGCTGTTTATATATCACGAAGTACCAATTTCCCCTGATGTTGGTATTTTAAGTATTTTGTTTATCGTTTTTAGGTTGACGGAAGAATTAAGTTTTATTGTCATGTTTTGTGCATCAATTCCATATCTTTGTAATATGTTATCCAAAATTTCAATACATTTTGAAATCATATTTAGACTGCCCCCATGCCCAAATGGTTTAGGTGGCTGATTTCTTTCAGTTAGAGTTTGAAATCATTAGATCATCTGGCTTGTTATACCTGACAAACTAGACCCCCCCCACCCCCACCCAGTACACCCACTTTTTGTTGCAAAGTCAATTGCTGATTGATTTAAATAACTTTCAAAGGGGTCTAAAACCTGAATGTAGATTTAAAAAAATGCTATAACAATGAAGGCAATGTAAAAAAGATGAGTGAAATGAGGTGAAAAGGGAATTTTGAAAACATTAGTACAAACATTTAAAGGATGAAATATCAAATATCAGCCTAAAGTATTCTGGAACATTGTTCTCAAAAACTTTGAATCTTCAAAATTTGCACTACCTCAGGTTTAAAAAGTTTGCTGTTTTTTTTGTGTGTGTGTGTGTGTAAACAAAACAATGAATCTTGGTAAGCATAAATTGAAATAACTTTAGATTTAAAAGAGGTTTTTCGTAATATGAAAGTATTACATGATTGGAGCCGCATCGTGAGAAAACCGGATATTTGCCTATGCGAAAACAAAGGCGCAGATCAGCTTCGCGGTAACCGCGAAGCTGATCAGCGCCTTTGTTTTCGCTACACGGATAGTAAAATTTCTCTTCTTCTTAAATCCGAAATTACAAGCGTCTAGCCTGATTCTGTGACTGTACAGGTTGGTTTGTGTCAGACCTGGTCGAAAACCCCGAAGACCGGTTTTCTCGCGTCGTGGCTCATTGATAATTAAATGTCATTGACTAGATGCACTTGCATCAATCTGTTTAGCTTTGATAGGAGTCACATCATGAAAAACCAAGCTATTATGCACATCTTTCACAAACCTAGCTGCGTAGCCACAGATGATTATGCATGGCGTCAGGCTTAAGTCGAGGGATTAATGAAGTAAAAGATGTTTTATGCTGTCTAAAACAAAGCTTTTCTGTGCAGCCGATCAATTGCTTTTGTTTTTAGACATGCAAAAAGCAGGTTATTTGGTCGTGCGACTCGGATAATGCTGTATTTGGTCATAAGCCAAAACTTAATTAATTAAAAAGGGCCAGGTCACTGAAAAATATTGAATGTTAGATATTACAAATTACAAGTAAAAGTTTGCAGAATGACTGAGAATGATTTGGTCTTGATCATTTAAAAAAAAAAAAAAAAGCCTGCTTAAAAACGCCTGCGTGAAGAACAAAATATTAAAGATTTTACGTGTATGATGCATATTTTTTTTCGAAAGTTGCCTAATGTCTATCCATGAATAACAAAATTTGTAACTGTTTTTATTTTGTCAAATAAGCCGCCTCATGGGAAAACCAACATTCTGCATAGGCGAAAACAAAGACGCAGATCAGCTTCGCGGTAACCGCGAAGCTGATCAGCGTCTTTGTTTTCGCTACTCGGATAGTACAATTCCTCTTCTACTTAAATCCGAAATTTCAAGCTTCTAGCCTGCTTCTGTGCTTGTACAGTTCGGTTTGTGTCGGACCTGTTCGGAAACCACATTGTTGGTTTTCCCACGAGGCGGCTCAAATGTAAACATTTTAGACCACTGAGTAGTCGAAGCACTGAAGCTGAAAATTTTTGTTGTTTTACTAAGATTTGAAGCTAAGGATGAGAAAACATTTTTTTTTTCTTAAAAAAATAGTCAACATTTCAGTCAAAATGTGGTGGTGCATGTCGTCTTGTCTCTACAGTCCAAGATTTAAGAATGTGCCAAGCTATTACTAGATTATTGTTGAGGGAAATTATCATATTAAAAATAGAAATATCTGATATAGGTGTGACATTTAAAGAAATAGCCTGACATACCTTTTTCTTTTCTTATGAGGCTACTTTCAAAGGATTGACTATTGTTTTAACGACAAGTATGATGACTTTACATTACGGAGGAAGTATGACATGACATACAATCCCTCAGCAATGACAAATTTTACTTACAAAAAAGATGAAAAAATATTGCAAAAACAAGGGCACTGGTTGTCCGTGTGGACTGTGCGGCTGATATATGCCTTATTTTTCACATTTAATAACAGAACATTCATTCTAATCTTCTTTCAAGAATTTTTCATGACATTTTGGTTGGGCTATACTTGGATTTTTTTCAATGTGCAGGGCAGGGCTTAGCTAAGCCCAGCCTTGGATGATTTCATTGTTGAGAAAGGGTCCCATAGCTGACAATGTATAATTGAGGTAAAGGTGACTATGCTTGTTGTCTTTGTGCTATACCTGTGTCTCACCTGAATGATTTCAAAATATGTGAAGTGTATGGTAGACACACAAAAACATAAACATTTTGTTTCTTAAATATAACCATACAGCCCATACACTACACTCAAATATTTCTATCAAGTTAGCCAATGCCTCTATCTTTGTCAACAACTCTTTGCTTTACTGATGGTACATGACCGCAGTAGAAGGTCAATAAAGTACCATTCGAAAAAAAAAAAAAAATAAATAAAGCGATTCAGAGAACCAGCTGATTTTACTTATTTTTCCTACAAGGTCAGCTCGGTCAAATTAGCAGCAAATTTGCTGCATCAAAAACGGTCAAGTTAGCAGCAATTTTACTGCAGCTAAGTCATGTTACATGTAACAGCAATTTTGCTGCAGCAAAAGCAGTCAAGTTAAAGGCGATTTTGCTTGCAGCGTTGAAATTAAATTTGCTGCAGCAAAATAGAAAATACAGTCAACGGATTTTGCTGCAGCAAAATTGGTCAACTTAGCAGCTATTTTGCCACAGCGAAAAAACAGTCAAGTAAGCAGCAATTTCGCTTGCAGCGAACAGTTTTGTAGCAGATTGTTTTGGCTTTAATCTAGGTGATAGCGCACAAGAAAATGACAATTAATGACACAATCACGTCCATTCAACGTTACCTACAACCAACGTTCAACAAAAAGTTCCATGTAAGTGGAAATGTTTGTCGCCTTTTTTATTATTACATTTTTTTTTTCGTCTGGCTGTGATCGCTATGTAGAAAATGATGATGAATGCTGCAACAGAACTTTTTACCAACGTTATGGAAAATGTTGCAGATTTTTTACAGTTTCGTCTGGCTGTGAGCGCTATAGGAAACGAATACTTATGCCGTTCTATCCCACCCGGACAAAAGTTCCCTGCCAGCAGTAAAAGTGTCCATAGACTGGGAAATAGGTGGGTTATAAAATGTCTGTTTGTGATGACATTCATTGTTTCTTATATATCCTTTCCACTACCAGAGCGTATTTATGCGTAATTGCTGACAAACACTTTTTGATCGACCCTCACAGCATTGTTAAAGCTAGCATGTGCGATCTTTTTATATTTTTCAATTGCCCAGTAAGTAGGCTTTAAGCGATATAAAGCTTAATTGCACAGTACATCGAACAAGCGAGTAAGAGGTCCAGAAAGTTGGGAAAAAACGTGATTTTTCTGTGTTAAAAAGGTCGAGTTTACCGTGTTATCTTTGAATCGCCACCACGCTCAAACCAAACAAGTGCGACCAAACTGCTAGGGTTGAAAAAAGACACAAGAAAAGAGAGAAAAAAGAGAGACAGAAAGAGAGGAGAAAGGAGGAAAAAATCGGGAATCAAATCGCAAAAAAAAAAAAAAAAAAAAAAGAAAAAAAAAAAGAAGTCCGTGCGCATCGATTTTTCCACGGTGACCCCTGCGCCGTGACCTTTCAGTAGCAAAACCAAAACAACTTACACTATGTTAAAGAGCGGTCTTTCTACTTTTAATACAGGCATAAGGCGTGTTTCTAAGTCTCACAGAAATGGTTTTATGGACGATTTACCAACCCTACCCCCTTTTTATGAGCATTTTGTAAAATGCCTGGTGCTCCTAAGGATATGTATGCGCTCATAGACAGACTTAAACGAAAACGAGAGACCAAATTGTGCTGTAGCTCACCTTAGTGATTTGCTTATCAGTGTAAGCTTCAAGATAGACGATGATACTCTGGAGCCTTGTCTGTATGGACCCCATGGGCACAATTGACAGTATTTATAAAGAGGATTACTATACACTAATTTGCACTAAATATGAAAGTTATGGGCCTTGCGGTTTAGAAAACTTTTTTTTTCAATCTAATGCAATCATTCCCCCCATTTCAATGATGCTTCAGATAAAATTTGATCGCATTTGGCATGGTCTTAGAGATAGTCATATTTGAAAGGGTAAACGGATGAACGCACAAACGGATGCAGGCACGCCGGCTCAAGTACCTTGATCCTATAAGCTCACCTTGTGAGGGCATAGGTGAGCTAAAATATCGGCCACAAAAATCCACTTTTAATGCTAGTGACAGGGAATTTTTGTTCAGAACTTAGGTCACAGGCGGCATAGAAAAATAATGTTTGCGACATTCATTGTTATTTTCTAATGCGCTCACAGTCATACAAAAACAACAACAAAAAAAAACAAAAAACGTTGTCGACGATAATTTTCCTCTTTTAATGATTTAATGATGACAGGGAACTTTTGTCTGTAACTCGGGTAATAGAAGGGATAGAAAAGGTTGTTTGTGGATATTTAAACAAAATCAATAGGTGACAAAAAGTTTCGCTGCAGCTAACTTGACCGTTTATTCCTTTTTTTTTTTTTTTTTTTTTTTTTTTTTTTTCTTTTTTTTTTTTTTTTTTCCTTTTTTTTTTAGTTTTTTTTTCTGTTGCTGCTGCTGCAGCAACAGATTGTTGCAGCAACAGATTGATTCGCTCAACTTGACTGAGCTGTCAGTCAAATTTAACAAATATGTAGTATGACACCACAACACTTTACAGATCCATACTGTGACTTCCAGTAAGACGTTAGTGCACTTTTTTTTGCCGCCTTCATTAGTAAATGTAAGCCTGCATCACTGATATTTATTTGTATCAGAATTAAAGTTTTAAACAGAGAGTCATACAACAAGAATGTTTACCAGGCATTTACTAAGGGAATTTTCAATATGGTCATACATAAATACAGTCATGTAGTACAGAATATTTTTCTGTGACAGTATGTGTTTACCCATCATTTTCGGTGCATGAGGTTAAATTTTGACACTGATTGGTTCAACAATAACAAGTGGGTCAAAGTATTAGTCCAAGTGAGAACTACCTATTTTTAAATGTAATGGTCAACTTTGTCATTGTCAATCAAAAATTGACAGGCTCCGCCCTGCACATTGAAAAAAATCAGACTATACCAGGGTTCAAGAGTTTGGTCCAGAACTTCTCTGATTAATTTGAGTCGCGACGCGAGAAAACCGTCTTCGGGGATTCCGAGCAGGTCCGACACAAACCAGCCTGTGCAGCTACAGAAGATAGCTAGAAGCTTAGAATTCTGGATTTAGAAAGTAGAGGAATGGTACTATCCGTGTAGTGAAAACAAAGGCGCTGATCAGCTTCCCAGTTACTGCGAAGCTGATCTTCGCCTTTGTTTTTGCATAGGCCAAAATCGGGTTTTCTCATGACGCGGCTCATTTATTCTTCTTTCAAGTCACCAGCCATACAATTTTGTTGGGAATGCAGTGGCATAGTGGTAGAGCGTCGAACTCTGAATCGCGAGGTCCTTGGTTCCATCCCCACAAGGGTCACCATGTTGTGTCCTTGAGCAAGACACATTAACTCCCTACAGTACTGGTTAAACCCAGGAAGCGTTGGCTCCATTCCTACATTACTGAAAAATTGTTGACTGGGACGTCAAGCCTCAATATAAACAAACAATTGAATACAGTTTTGTTGTTCTTACACCAAAAACTCAAATCTTATTTTTCAGGCTTTATCACAAATGAGCCGCGACGCGAGAAAACCGGTCTTCGGGGTTTCCGACCAGGTCTGACACAAACCGGCCTGTACAAGCTCAGAAAAGAGCTAGAAGCTTGAAATTTCGGATTTAAGTAGAAGAGGTATTGTACTATCCGAGTAGCGAAAACAAAGGCGCTGATCAGCTTCGCAGTTACTGTGAAGCTGATCTGCGCCTTTGTTTTCGCATAGGCAATAATCCCGTTTTCTCACGATGCGGCTCAAATTCTTTACCAGTGTTTTTGATGGCTAAATGGCTTGCCGCTAAGCATATTACAAAGACACCTACATTATCACGCCACCATGCGTTATGAAATTAGTCATCAGGCAAGCTGTTATGCCAGCCTCGTCACAAAAGCACTGTTTGACGTTTGTTAAATTACCATAAACAATTCTTAATATAGAAATTTTCTTTATACATAACTTGTTTAGCAATGTTATTGACTTTGCGACAGTTTGCACTTCAATAAATGGGCCAAGCCTCAAGAAAACCCGTCTTCTTGGTTCCCAACCAGGTCTGTTACAAACTGGCCTGTACAGTCACAGAAGATGGATAGAAGCTTGAAACTGTGCATTTAAGAAGGTGGATTGTGCTACTTTTGCTATTGTGTAGCGAAATTGATGTACAGATCAGCTTTGAAATTGCTGCCCAGCGCAGCTGGCTTGTGGCTTGTGGCTTTGTTTTGTTGTGGATTTACAAATACATGAAGCAGGTTTTCTCATGATGTGGCTCAGAAAATACAGCCCACTCTGTATGAGCCGTGTAGTGAGAAAACGAGATTATTGCCTATGCGAAAACAAAGACGCAGATCAGCTTCACTGTAACTGCGAAGCTGATCAGCGCTTTTGTTTTCGCTACACAGACAGTACAATTTCTCTTCTTCTTAAATCCGAATTTTCAACCTTCTAGCTTCTTCTGTGACTGTACAGGACGGTTTGTGGAAACCCCGAAGACCGGTTTTCTCAGTCGCGGCTCATATAGTGTGCCATCTTGTGTTTGCATAGGTTCATTGTATGATTCAGTGATTTATTTAAATGTCATGTGTCCATTTTAAAGCTAAAGCTATTGGTATCATATGGGCTGTGGGTTAAGAAAACTGGTCTTTGGTGGTTATTGCCATAGACATATAAGCATTGACCATGAACTGGCGTAATCATATACATGAAAGCAGCTGTGAAACATGGAGAGGCAACAATTAAAGCAGGAAAGGGGTCAGATACATGTACAATTTGAAAGTATGGTAGACCAGCTTTTTCCCAAAAGGTGATCAAGTAAAACTTCCAGAGACTATGGCATTTTGGGTTTTGAAACTTTTAAAGATTTAACTGTAGTTCTATTTGCTGCATGGTCCCTTGGCTCTGGTGGACCATGCAGACAATGATCTGAGTTCTCTTAGAACACAAATGAGCTTCGACATGAGAAAACCAACAATGTGGTTTCCGAACAGGTCCGACACAAACTGGCCTATACAATCACAGAAGCAGGCTAGAAATGTGAAATTTTGGATTTAGAAAGTAGAGGAATTGTACTATCCATGTAGCGAAAACAAAGGCGCTGATCAGCTTCGGGGTTACCGCGAAGCTGGTCTGCGCCTTTGTTTTCGCATATGCAGATTGTTGGGTATCTCATGATGGGGCTCAATATACAACTATTTCATACCTTCCTGTGTAACAGTCAAAACTATCACCCCGAGGTGCTGTGGATGACCCGATGAACTGTTGCCCGAGGCCGAAGGCTGAGGGCAACAGTTCATCAGTTCATCCACAGCTCCGAGGGGTGATAGTAAACAGTTATTTCATGGGTGTTTGGTAAATAGTCAAAACTATTGCCCCGAGGTGACGAGGATGACCATGGTGGACTATTGCCCGAGGCCGAAGGTCGAGGGCAATAGTCCACCATGGTCATCCGAGGCACCGAGGGGCAATTGTTTAGACTATCTATCAAACACCCATGAAATAACTGTTTTATTACCCAACCATAACTGATACACTAGAGACCATGGCGATTGAATTCGTCTGATCTTCATACCAGTTCAAAATCAAATTGGACTTGAAGAAGTCGACAATTTGCTATCAAAAAGCTGTTCAGTCTGTCCAAAATCGTCAACTGCATTTGTGTTTTTAATTATCACCTATCTATTCTCTGATTTAGTTATTTTATAACATCTAGCAGCTTATTCTATAAAATCTTGTGAGCTGGGTACCAGGCCATGGTATAGTTCCATGCTATATCCAAAACTATGGACCAGTTTGGGCATGCGTAGTTGAGGTCAACTGGTGAACATGTGAAACATTGCTATAGCTCTGATATCTATTGAGGTGGGTACCAGGCCATTGTATATTATCTTTTGAGCTGGGTACCAGGCCATGGTATAGTCCCATGTTATATCCAAAACTATGGACCGGTCAGAGGCCAACTCATGAAATAGCGAAAAATATGCTATTACTCTGTATATAGTAGGTTGGGTAATAATTATGATTATTACCCAATCTACTATATAAAGAGAAATAAAATATTTCATGCTGTTTTTTTTAAACAATTTCAGTTAAAGCCAGTTTAAACTAGTTTCAATGAATTGTTTCATGTCATGTGACGAACTGTTTCATGTGCAACAGTTTTTACTGTTTCCCAGTCATGTGACATGCTTTGCATGCTTTTATACTGCCTCACCCTACCTGCAAATATTGTCAAACAAAAAGTAATCAAAAGCAAACAAGCAAACAAATGAATCAAACAAACAAACAAAACATATGACAAAACATATGACAAAACAAACAAAAACAAGCAAACAAACAAACATAAAACAAACAAAGCCAACCAAGCATTAATCACAAATAAGCACATGAAATAATCTAAGAAAACAGAAAAAACTAACAATAACTTAAAACAAAGCAAACAACAAACTAAAAGAGAATAAAAAATAAAAAACAAACATACAAACAAAAATGAACCAAGCATACAAACAGAGTAAACAAAACAAAAACAGTAAAATAAGCAAACAAGTAAATAAACAAGCAGAACTTACAAAAAAAAAAAAAAAACAAAAAAAAACAAAAAAAAAAAAAAAAAAACAACAAAACAATAAAGTAAACAAACAAGCAAATCAGAATCAAACAAGCAAACATGATCTGTACAACAAAACCAGGATATAAGCATGTTTCAGCCATATTTTCAGTTTTAACATTTAATGTTACAACCAGTCTTGTCATAATATAGTATGTGTCTGTTTATAATGAATGTTTGAGTTGGGTAATGAATGTTTGAGTTGGGTAATAAAACAACTATTTCAAACCTTCCTGTGTGACAGTCATAACTATCACCCCTCGGAGCTGTGGATGACCCGATAAACTGTTGCCCTCGGCCTTCGGCCTTGGGCAACAGTTCATCGGGTCATCCACAGCACCTCGGGGTGATAGTTTTGACTGTTACACAGGAAGGTATGAAATAGTTGTATACTGTCACACAGGAAGGTTTGAAATAGTTGTTTTATTACCCAACTCAAACATTTATTATAAACTTCATAACAGACACATACTATATTATGACAAGACTGGTTGTAACATTAAATGTTAAAACTGAAAATATGGCTGAAACATGCTTATATCCTGGATTTGTTGTACAGATCATGTTTGCTTGTTTGATTCTGATTTGCTTGTTTGTTTACTTTATTGTTTGTTTTTTTTTTTGGTGTTTTTTTTTTGGTGTTTTTTTTTTGGTGTTTTTTGTAAGTTCTGCTTGTTTGTTTGGCACTTAAGTTGATTTACTTGTTTGCTTATTTTACTGTTTTTGTTTTGTTTACTCTGTTTGTATGCTTGGTTCATTTTTGTTTGTATGTTTGTTTTTTTATGTTTTATTCTGTTTTGTTTGTTTTGCTTGTTGTTTGTTTTGTTTTAAGTTATTGTTAGTTTTTTTCTGTTTTCTTAGATTATTTCATGCACATATTTGTGATTAATGCTTGGTTGGATTTGTTTGTTTTATGTTTGTTTGTTTGCTTGTTTTTGTTTGTTTGGTCATATGTTTTGTTTGTTTGTTTGATTCATTTGTTTGGTTGTTTGCTTTTGATTACTTTTTGTTTGACAATATTGCAGGTAGGGTGAGGCAGTATAAAAGCATGCAAAGCATGTCACATGACTGGGAAACAGTAAAAACTGTTGCACATGAAACAGTTCGTCACATGACATGAAACAATTCATTGAAACTAGTTTAAACTGGCTTTAACTGAAATTGTTTAAAAAACAGCATGAAAATGTTTTATTTCTCTTTATATAGTAGGTTGGGTAATAAATAATGCTGAGCCATCCCTGCCCCTAGTATTTGAAGTGTTATCACTGACTGCCATTACACTTGTTTGTTCCCAACTTGTACATGTTTGAGCAAGGAACATTATCTATAGTGCTGGCTGATACCCACCCAGGAACGGAAGGCTGTGTCCTGACATGATTGAAAAATTGTTGCCTGTCACGTTAAGTCATAACCAGACTTAATAAGTGATCAAACATATTTCACTATCTTTTTCAGACTTTGGGTTTGGCAACTTTTTCACCGGTAAAGAGCCTCTAGCGACATGGTGTGGTAGTCCACCGTATGCCGCCCCAGAAGTCTTTGAAGGCAAGAAATACCTCGGACCTCAGATAGATATATGGGTAGGTATAGATCACACCAGTTAGCCAGAGACAACCAATGTGATGGAGTACAACAAATGCAGATGAAATCAATATGAGGATGTATCATGCTAATACCATTTTGAGGACAACTTGCAATGGATCAAAATGATCTTACCTGTCTGGTAACAACTTGCCACGATCAAAATGATCATACCTGTCTGGTAACAACTTGCCACGATCAAAATGATCTTTCCTGTCTGGTAACAACTTTCCATGATTAAAATGATCTTACCTGTTTGGTAACAACTTGCCACGATCAAAATGATCTTACCTGTCTGGTAACAACTTTCCATGATCAAAATGATCTTACCTGTCTGGTAACAACTTTCCATGATTAAAACGATCTTACCTGACTGGTAACAAATTGCCATGATCAAAATGATCTTTCCTGTCTGGTAACAAATTGCCATGATCAAAATGATCTTACCTGTCTGGTAACAACATTCCATGATTAAAACGATCTTACCTGACTGGTAACAAATTGCCATGATCAAAATGATCTTTCCTGTCTGGTAACAACTTGACACGATCAAAATGATCTTACCTGTCTGGTAACAACTTGCCACGATCAAAATGATCTTGCCTGTCTGGTAACAACTTGCCATGATCACAATGATCTTACCTGTCTGGTAACAACTTGCCACGATCAAAATGATCTTACCTGTCTGGTAACAACTTGCCACGATCAAAATGATCTTTCCTGTCTGGTAACAACTTGCCACAATCAAAATGATCTTAGCTTTCTGGTATTAACTTGCCATGATCAAAATGGTCTTACCTGTCTGGTAACAACTTGCCAGGATCAAAATGGTCTTACCTGTCTGGTAACAGCTTGCCACGATCAAAATGATCTTGCCTGTCTGGTAACAACTTGCCACGATCAAAATGATCTTGCCTGTCTAGTAACCACTTGCCACGATCAAAATGATCTTTCCTGTCTGGTAACAACTTGCCACGATCAAAATGATGTTTCCTGTCTGTAACAACTTGCCACGATCAAAATGATCTTACCTGTCTGGTAGCAACTTGCCACGATCAAAATGATCTTACCTGTTTGGTAACAACTTGCCACGATCAAAATGATCTTTCCTGTCTAGTAACAACTTGCCACAGTCAAAATGAGTTGTTCCCAAACAGGTTACGAGGTATTTACTGCATATTGTTGATAATTGATTTCATATGCGTTAGTTGTTCTGTCATGTTTGTTGTCTCTGAAAAATGGGTGTGTAGATATATTGCTGGCCGGCTGACAAGAGTGTGATTTGGTCCTCCATAAAGTGAGCATGAAATCCTTGGTATATACTACAATCTGGTATTGAGCAATACAAAAAGTTCAAAGTTTGTCTGAAAATTTAATAGCTTTTTGCAGCCAGAGTAATTGCTAAGGCATGTAAATGTCAGTCAGGATTTGGATGTCCATTTCACTAAGATGAACCGCGTCACGAGGAAACCTGTCTTCGGGGTTTCCGACAAGGTCTGACACAAACCCACCTGTGCAGCCACAGAAGACCAGATGCTTGAAATTTCGGATTTAAGAAGACGAGGGACATCACTATCCTTGTTGCAAAAACAAAGGCACTGATCAGCTGTGCAGTTACTGCACAGCTGATCTGCACCTTTGTTTTGGCACATGCCGGTTTTCTCATGATGCGGCTCCGATGTCTCAAATCCTTGAAATGGGTCATTGTGACAGCCTGTTAATTGCCTGTTGTATCTGGTCAAGGTCCTAGTAAACTAGTTATTACAGTAGATCATTGTGAAATGAACTACATATGGGGGAATGTGTCCTAAATCAGCTGAGATTGGGTAATATGTATAATGCACCAGTCATTTGTAACCATTGCCCCCTCCCACCCCCTTCCCCCCACCTATGGGGAAGGGTGGGGGATAGCCGGGCTAAAGTGCAGGGCAATTACTTTTCGAGTGTCCTCTCAGTGCAGGGGAAATGACGGGGTTTTGGCATTAGGATCCTTACCCCGAAGGGCGGGGCAAAGAGCAAAGTTTTGACCTACAACTTGCCACCTGTGGGTGGGGCTCATAGCAGGGCACTGAAAGCTGAAAAGTCATAATCCCCGCCCTTCCTCATAGGTGGGGGAGCAGTGGTTACAAATGACTGGTGCATAATGAACATTTATTCTCAGCAATTGTTTACTAAGATAAAATGTGTTACTAACAACGCATGAGGTCTGAATAAAAACCTGATAGTAATCAATGCCTGTAACTGCACAGTTGATCAGTGCCTTGTTTTCACTTTGGAGATAGCACAATACCTCTTCTTCTTACATCCAGAATTTCAAGGTTCTAGTCTTTTTCTTTGCGGCCCCCGTGGTCGAGCAGTTAAGAGCGATGTTTCTTAATCATTCGATCATCTTACCTCTGTCACTGGTGTGGGTTCGAGCCCCGCACTGGCCACGTGAGACAAGCCAAGTTCTGCTTGCGAGTGTGCTAGGTGTTTTTTCCTTGGGGTTCTCCCATTTTCGCCCACCTACTGATTGGACTGTCTCATATGAGCTGAAATAATCTTGAAAGGGACGTAAAACTGAATTTAAATAAAAAGTCTTTTTCTTGTTCTTGACTATACAGTCTTGTTTGTGTCGTAGCTGATCAGAAACCATGAAAACTATCTTTCTAGCTTGTTGCTTGTATGAAAGTCATTTATTTTCTTGTCTTGTTTATAACTCTCTTAAACCACTGAGGTAAACCTGATGAATATAAATAGGACAATTAGTGACATCTGGTAGCTCATGAATATGTAAATTTTGCCAAACTAAAATGCTAGTGATGTTCATGTTTTGTTTATAAATGGAGGTAGGATTGTCATATGCAGACCATTTCATGACAAAGCTCCCTTTTTCATCTGCCATTGACAGTGGTGGCTTTGTTTATTTGCCCTAGAATGAATGGAGCTGATTTATTGCTGCTCAGTGATCAAACTGGACCCAGTTGTTCAAAGCATCGTTAGCTTAACGATATCGTTAAGACATAAATTTGTTAAGCAAATATCAGCTAAAGTAACAAATACACTGTTATTTTTTGTTGAAAAAATGTGAGAATCCTTTGCAGTGCAAAGGATTCTCACTTTTTTTCAACAAAAAATAACAGTGTATTTGTAATATTAATGTTTGAAATTTTAACAAAACGTTTACTAACGACGTCATTAGTTTTGAACAACTGGCCCTGGTTTTTGCATTTCCTGATCTTGCAGCAAATTTTTGCCTATAGCTCAGTCAAGAGCATTTGATTTGCCCCCATGAACGTTGTTCAAGATATAATTTCGCACGAGAAAATTTTGGGTTCCGACCAGTTCTGACACAAACCGGCCTGTACAGTCACAGAAAAGAGCTAGAAGCTTGAAAATTTGTATATAAGTAGAAGACCAATTGTACTATCCGTGTAGCGAACACAAAGGCGCTGATCAGCTGTGAGCTGTGCAGGAACTGCACAACTGATCTGCGCCTTTGTTTTCGCCTATGCATATGCATATTGTTGGTTTTCTTATGCAGTGGCTCATATATCTTTGATGTGTTTCAGAGTCTGGGTGTGGTGCTATACGTCCTGGTGTGTGGTGCTCTGCCGTTTGATGGTCAGAATCTACAAATGTTACGCTACCGAGTCCTGTCGGGGAGATTTAGAATTCCTTTCTTCATGTCCTCTGGTAAGATGTCAGCCACGTCATGCAAAAATGGTGTTTTTTTGTCTATGCGAAAACAAAGGCGCAGATCAGCTGTGCAGTAACTGCACAGCTGATCAGCGCCTTTGTTTTCGCTACATGGATAGTATATTTCTTCTTCATAATTCGGAAATTTCAAGCTGCGAGCCCCCTTCTGTGACTGTACAGGCCAGTTTGTGTCAGACTTTGTTGGAAATCTGGAAGACTTGTTTTCTTGCGCTGCAGCTGATATTGTATCGTTTGTTATCTGTATTGTGGTTGCATGTCCCAGTCAACAATTTTTCAGATGTATGTATGTCTAGCGGAAAGACACATCTCAGCTCCAGTGGGTGCAAACCCTAACCTCCCCACCCAAAGTCTGGCTTTCAACCACTAAGCCTGTATGTTACCTTACAAAGTTTTTTCTTAAAAGATCCCTTTATTAATCCCAAAGCACTTTTTGTCTGCTTTGTCAACTTTTCCAGTTGAAAAAAGAAAGAAAAAAAAAATAAAGAAAAACTAAAGAAAGAAAAAAAAAGAACATTAAAATGATAGATTTCACTTTGAAGTTTGTGTTGTCGGACAGAAATAGCAATGAAGATAATTAACAGAAAGAAATAGCTAATTTCATGACAATTCTGCTCATCCTAAATAGTCTATGTCTCGATGTTTGATATATTTGTCTCCTTCATGTGTAAGATGCTGTAATTATGGAACAGCTAGGTTTAGTTCTTGATTTGAGCCACCTCGTGGGAAAACCAACAATGTGGTTTCCGAACAGGTCCGACACAAACCAGCCTGTACAAGCACAGAAAAGAGCTAGAAGCTTGAAATTTTGGATTTAAGTAGAAGAGGAATTGTACTATCCTAGTAGCGAAAACAAAGGCGCTGATCAGCTTCGTGGAGCTGATCTGCGTCTTTGTTTTCGCATATGCAGATTGTTGGTTTTCCCATGTGGTGGCTCATTTGTTGAATGTCACCAAGTTACCAGAAATAACTGTGATTGGCCGATATATAAGCCAATAACTGCACAGCTGATCAGGGCCTTTGTTTTCGATACACAGATAGTACAATTCTTCTTCTTTAATCCAAAATTTCAAGCTTCTAGACTTCTTCTTTAGCTGTACAGCCTGGTTTGTGTCATATCTGGTTGAAACCAATATTGTTGGTTTTCTCATGCTAATGACCATATTTAAAGGAGCAATGTCATGAAAGAATGTGTCTTTAGGTCAGCAAGTTCTGACAGAAATCAGGTAGTACAGTAACGGCTTGAAATTTGGTATTTACAAAGTAAATTGATAGTTCTATCTATCTAACTAGTAAAAACAAAGATTTCCATGTTGCTTAAATGTACTTTAATTTCTGGTAACTTTGTCATTTTTCACTTCTCGACAGCAATTTTGATGATTCCATCAGGAAAACATGTCCGTGAAATGTATCCCCCCTTGAACCCCACTTTCATATAGCAAAACTGGGGTATGTGGGGGTACACCTATTTTTTTTTTTTTTTTTTTTCTCCAAAACATAGATTGTGGGGCCTCAGAGAGGCAGTTCTAATTTGTACCCACAGTCTATGTTTTGAGCAAAAATAAGAAAAATATCAAAACTTTTCCAATGAAAATTTTCATTTTTACAATTGAAAAAAATTCTATATATTGCACGGGTGTTTTTTCGTAATGTTTTACAATTTTCACACCCTTTGGTCTTTCAGAATGTGAAAATTTGATACGAAGGATGTTAGTCTTAGAACCCACAAAGAGATTTTCTATAGAACAAATCAAAAAGCACCAGTGGATGCAGATGGGGGAGGGGCGACCCAAGTCCACCCCGCCCAGTCCCTTGATGGGTTACAACGCCAAGGTCGGGGAGTTTAACGAACAGATTCTACGTCTCATGCAGAGTCTGGGGATCAACCAACAGAAGACAATGGAGGTGAGTTATTTACCGGCTCTTGAAAAAAATAACATCAGAGAGAGAAAAAAAACAGGCTTGGGGATTTCATACCAAAAGCAGCAGAAACTGTGATTAATAGCTACAGAACACTGCTGGATGCCTTATGAGTTTTTCTGATGCGGGAAAATGTTTGGTATACTTTATGTAGAAAAAAACAACAAACAATGGAGACGATTACTTGCCTAGTGTCATAACAACTAAAATGTATGCAAATTTCTCATAATTCTTATCATATACATATTACTAAAGATCAAACGGGCAAATTATGCATGTGCATCTTGCTCTAGACTGGGCTTAGTGAGACTTGGCATAGCCCCTACATAGAAACAGCGTGACATTTTAATTAACATACAAACACCTATTCCAGTGTTCATGTAGATCTCCTATTAATGACTAATTGAGCCACATCATGAGAAAACCAAGGTTTTGTATATGCAAAAACAAAGGCGCAGACCTGCTTGCGAAGCTGATCAGCACCTGTGTTTTCGCTGCACAGACAGTACAATTCCTCTACTGTCTAAAACCAAAATTTCCAGCCCCTAGCAGTTTTCGATGACTGCACAGCCTGGTTTGTGTCGGACCTGTTCAGAAACTCATTTTTTTCTCATGACGCGGCTCAATTAATTTTGACATTCTAGAAGCGTTAGTTCCAGGCATTGACGTCAGAGAGTCATGCCATGTTTTTGAAAGCCGTTAATTAACTGACTGTTATAGCTACTTGATCTTTTATATAGCTACTTTATGAGAAAAATTGACCATAAACTTGGCTCATAAATGCAATGGTTGCCATTAAGCAGCCTGTGTATTCAGGCATTCTACTCAGCATAAACCTTAATATGAACTTCTTATATAAAATGCTGTTCTTAAATGTTTAGTAATTTTCAAATAGCCTGCTTAGCCTTGAAGTTGAGGGTTTGTTGCATTCTGTTTACACTGGGTTTTCTCTGAAAATGCCTGAATTATTTATTATTGGAAGAAATTTGCGTATTATGTGAGTTGACAACGTACATTTTTTTACCTAATTTTGGATACCCTAAAATAAAACTACATTTGAGCCATGTCATGAGAAAACTGGATTTTGCCTATGTGAAAAGAAAGGCGCAGATCAGCTGTGCGGTGACTGCACAGCTGATCAGCGCCTTTGTTTTCGCTACTCAGATAATACAATTCCTCTGCTTAACTTAAGTCCAACATTTCTAGCTTTTGGCCTGCTTTTGTGTCAGACCTGTTCAGAAATCCAAATTGTTGGCTTACTCATGCGAGGGCTTAAATGTCACTGAAATGATAATTTGCCTACATGTGAGTTGAGAGAGTACATTTTTTACGTGATTTTGGATACCTTAAAATAAAACTACATGTCTCTAAATCTGAAGTTTAGAATGCCTCTAAAGTTTAAAAGTTGAGACAGTGCTCAGATTGTTTTTGAAAGACTATTTTTTGTTTTTTAATTCAGTTAAACGTCCCTTTCAAGATTATTTCAGCTCATATGAGACGGGCCAATCAGTAGGTGGGCGAAAACGGCAGAACCCCGAGAAAAACCACCTTGCACACTGAATCTGAATAGTTTACTGGTGACACGCCAAATGACATTATTTCACCAGGGGGTTCGGATGGGGGAGAAATTAGTCCCTTGAACGCACGAGTGAAGCGAACTTGGACACACAGTACACACCCGCAAGCAGGAAAGACTATTTGAAATCTTCCATTGGAAAGGAACTATCCATTGTATCCATATGTTATCTTTGTTGAAATAGCAACTAAGAACATAAAGAAAACCCTCTGTTGGATTATTTTTTCAAAGAAATTAGCAGTTTTATCAAATTAGCTGCCACATGGGAAAACCAAGAATCTGCATTGGCGAAAACAAAGGCGCAGATCAGCTTCGCAGTAACTGCGAAGCTGATCAGTGCCTTTGTTTTCGCTACATGGGTAGTACAATTCCTCTACTTTCTAAATCCAAAATTTCCAGCCTCTATCCATCTTCTGTGATTGTACATCCCGGTTTGTGTCAGACTTGGTCAGAACCCAAATTGTTAGTTTTCTCACGCACAGGCTCAAATAATGACTAGTTTGTACGTTCTGGAAGTACACCATTGCTAAGATTCCGTAAACATGTTTTTGTAAAATTTCTTTTCTTAGATCCCCCTGCAAACTGTGATAGTACTTTAATATTTTGATAATGTAAAAGGGATAAAAATATCTTGTTATGAAAATACGTTTTCAGTTTTGAAAATAGAAATGGCAAAGCAGCAGGCGGATCAACAGGTTTAATGTAAATGCATCTATTGTGAACTAAACATACATTTAGTTTGAATGCATTATGAAAACATGCCCATGGAGTATATAGAGATTTTTACAATTGTAAAAAATGAAAATTTTCTGAAAATTTTTGATATTTTTCTTATTTTTGCTCAAAACATAGATTGTGGGTACCCACAATCTATGTTTTAGAGCAAAAATTAGAAAAAATGTATACCCCTGCATACTTGCGTACCCCTGCTTTGCTATTTAAAAGTGGGGTGTAAGGGGGTATACTTTACATGTTTTCCTGATGGAATGCTAAAAACTGAATCTCAGTTTACTTCCAAAGTCTGAAATTTTGAGCCCAAAGCCAATTTCTATGGCTGCCTGTTTTGTGTAGGACTTGGTTAGAAACCCAAAGACTGTGTTATATTTGTGAAAATATACTTTCATAGGGTACAAATGTAGGCAGTATTTCGTTATATGAGGTTTAACTTTTCTGTCTTCAGGCCCTCAAGAACGACTCGTACGACCACTACACAGCCATCTACTACCTGTTATTAGAACGACTGAGATCTCACCGCAGCAGTTTCCCAGTGGAGAATAGAATAGACGCTCGAAAACGACGCCCTAGCACTATAGCAGAACAGGCTATACTGCGGGTGGTTCCTAATCAAGGGACGCAGGTCGTTGGAATAAAACAGTTTGGTCAGTCAACAGATAGTGCTTTGTCTCATGCTCAGCATTTGTTAGGTGAACTAGAAATGGTGCCAACCCCCGGTGTTTCAGCATGTCTACAAGACGTCATACCTCAGCCGTGTGTCAAAACGATGCAAAACTTATCTGGTCACATGATCACGACCTCGATTGACGAGGGAGTCGAAGCTGACATTATGGACAGCCGTGATGATGAAATTTTATCGCATAAAGGTCAGACTTATGTTAAAGACGGGTCAGGTATAGGATTGATTCCCAGCTCAGCATATGGTGATATCTCGCAGCTTAGTAATTCTAGTCTTTGTTCACTGGGAACCAGTACTAATGGCTCCCCTTCTACGAGTTTTGATTCATCATTAGAGGCGGATCTGGTTTCCAGCCTCAGTGCATTTAACAGTCAGCAACTTGGTAACGCTTCTTATCCCCCTGTTTGTAGTAACCCTTCAGTTCCCATACCTGATAATGTAGCTAGTCAAGTTCCCAACATGGGTAATAGTTTACAGACCCCTTCACAGAATACCGAGGAAAATCAGGATAGAAGTCAAAATAGGTCACCGGTAGATTTCCGTGAAGGTCGACGAGCTTCAGACGGACTCGTTGCCCAGGGTATAATAGCATTTAGACAAAGACTCAAGGAAAGTATGCGTGCCCCGGGGCTGACGGAATTACGACAAGATCACCAGTATCCGCAGCAAACTGTATATGGGATAAACATGGCTCCGAATAACACTTTACAAACAAACATGGTTGAAGAGCAACCTGTGCAGAAACGACCCCGACCATTAATGAAACGAATGAGCCTCCCCTCAGAGACATTTGATATGCAGCCTCATAAGATATTAGCCATAAAACAGAGTATGCAGGTTGAACAGCACATGGATCGTGTGGTCAGCCATGACAGCGTTCAGCCACAGCCGCTGTTCGAGGAACAATCAAACAAGCCACTACAGCAGCAACTCTTGCAGCACCGTCTGCAGCAGAAACGGCACTCGTTCCATCAAAAACACAGCCCCGCAAACGCTCAGCTGCAACAGCAGATGCAACAACTGCAAATCGAGGCACCTCATACGCTTTTCCCTCCCAATTCTAGTCATCAAGCAAGTGAAGGACCTCTGTATCTTAACACGATGTCTGTCTCACGAAATAACTCCCTTGTTCACGGTGTGGATGCTAGTCATGGCCAGGTGGCCGGAAGACCGCCGGTTATTCGTAAAATTTCTTACAAACTCGCACAACAGCAGCCAGTAATGCCTTGTGATATGTCGGAACTTCTGCCATGGCAGAAAGCAATTCTGGAGAATGAACAGATGGGTAATAATAATCTGCAAGTACCATCGGGTAATATGTGTAACAGTGCGCAAGTAACGTGTAATAATGGTGCAGCCCCTTATAACCCTACAGGTGGTGTGACATTTGGTGTAGGTCAGGTACAAGTACAACAACAACAGCAGCAGTCGCCTAGTGATGGTTTAGATCTAGTGGATTTCAGTCTGTTTTCGCCTAGTCAGTCGGACAGCTGTGGTATGGATATAACGACTACAGACTACTGTAACTCTTTGCAAAGTATAGTGGATGGAACGCCAAACTCGAATACAGGAAATTTTTCTGAACTTCAGACGCCATGTCAGACACAGTTGATGTTTAATAATCTGAACGTGCCTGCCACCAATCAGTTAGGACAGGGCGGTTACTATCAGCAATCCCAGCAGCCAACATTCAATATGGCCACCTACACGGACGACTCGATGGATATGTCTTAACTAAGGGTTATAGTAGATGTTATTTATTGTGATAGTTAGATAATTTAGAAATGTGGTCATGTGAGTGACAGTGTGGGAAGGTCTGTCCAGTTGCAGGACACTATAATGATTTGAAGTTTTCAGAATGTTTGGCACAAGATCAAGGCTGGCATCAGGCCCTGAGGTTATAAAAGCTTTTTCATGCTCAACTCAGCTGAGCGTAAAATTTAGAATGTTCATAAATGACAGAATAGCCCAAATAAATTAAAATTTCAGGTATAGATCACCAAAGCATGTAATTTATCCAGCTCATAAATACGCTCACCAGCAAAAGTTTAGTCAGTGAAAATACATGTAAAATCCCATTGGGACTGTATAAATCGCTATAGCTTCAAAACCCTTTAATAGTTTGGGATTAAAATTACCAGTCATAAAACTGTGAATAAAACCTAACATTTCCAACAAAAAAGATTGAAATATAGCATGCGGCTTTGCCAGAGTGTGTACACCAATTTTCATTCTTATTCTAAATGAAAGGGAGGTAATCTAAAAATAAATGAAATTTGGCTTGTTATTTCTCGAAACTGTGGATGAATTTTAAAAAGATTTTTCAGATTTTTGTCACTGGCAACAACCTCTATCTCAAAAAATGTTATTAATCAAAGCGCCGATTTTATCATTTATCGGATAATTATAAAAATGATGTTTTACGTAAAATGTCAATAACTTTTCAAAATAAGAAAGAAACTGACTTTGCAAATTTTATAAAGGGGAACATCTTCGGCAAGTAGTACGGTATGATAGTAATCTACTGACGAAACTTTATCCTCTGAGCATATTAAAATGCCAGCTATTGTTGGCATTTTAACATTTAAGAGCAGGATAAATTTTAGTCTCAGCTAAGCTGAGCAAGAAATTTCATAACCATGGTACCTGGAGTCTCATTTTAAATCTCTAGCTATCATTCATACTTGATTTTCTTAAGATTTTACAAGGGAGTGTGGTGGCCTAGTGGTAATCATGAGGCCTTGGGTTTCAAACCCCACTGCTGCTGGATTGTGTGCTTGAGCTTAAATAATAAACCCAGGTAGGGCTGGCTCAGTCCTGACGTACCGTATTGACTGTAAATTACAGGTAAATTAAACCTAAACCAACAAAAATAAGTTTTTACCATACAGTGATGCTGTATAATACCAAAGATTGATTAAGCTAGTTTTCCTGATCATTGCCTACTTGTACCTTTTTAACCTGGGTGCATACAAAAACATGCCCATGAAATATACTGAGACTTTTATTGCTGCCTGGGCAAGGCGGTTCTAACGAGTACCAACAATCTATGTTTTGGATCAAAGATAAAAAAATAGGTATTCCTGTGTACACCCCTGTTTGACAATAAAAAATAGATAGGGTATACATTACACGGACATGATGTATTTGCTGGTTGTCAAGCCCTGTGTCTGAAAACTTCATATCATTACAGTAACTGCAAAAACAGGAGATTAAAATGCCAAAAATTGACATATGCACTGAACTGACGTCTCAGCAACAAGTCTCGCTATTGTACATTCCAGGTTCTGATGTAGAGCGTTCGCAGGAGAAAACCATCAATTTGGGTTTTCAAACCAGGTCTGACACAAACCAGCCTGCACAGTCACAGAAGCAGGCTAGAAGCTTGAAATTTCGGATTTAAGAAGAAGAGGGATTGTACTAACTGTGATGCAAAGGCAAAGACACCGATCAGCTGTGCAGTAACAGTTACTGCACAGCTGATCTGCGCCTTTGTTTTTGCCTATGCATGTTGTTGGTTTTATTATGTGATGGCTGAAATATTGTTTTCATGAAGCCATAGTTAAACCAGGTCCTGAGGTTATAAAACTTTTTTCATGCTCAACTCAGCTGAGCATAAAATTTTAACTTCCCATAAATACCAAAATAGTCCAAATATATTGAAATTGAGGGTTTAGAATGCCAAAGCCTGTAATTTATCCTGCTAATAAATGTTAAAATGCCAACAATTGTTGGCATTTTAACATTTATGAGCAGGATAAATTTTAGTCTCCGCTGAGCTGAGCTTGAAAAAAAGTTTTATAACCTCTGGGCCAGGACATGTAGAGCCATGTCAAGAGAAAACCAGGCTTTCAGATTTCTGACTATTTCTAACACAAATTGAAGTACAGTCACAGAAAGTGGTCGCTTGAAAGGATCGGTTTAATCAATGCGAAAGGCACTGATCAGCTGATCGTAAGTGCATAGCTAATCAGTACCTTTGATATGCATATACAAAAAGGCTGGTTTTCTTTGAGACACAGCTCTTATTGTTTTTGATGTTGAGCTTAAATATGAGCTTCCGCATGGGAAAACCAACAATCTGCATAGGCAAAAACAAAGGCGCAGATCAGCTTCGCAACAGTAACTGCGAAACTGATCAGCGCCTTTGTTTCCGCTATATGGATGGTACAATTCCTCTACTTTCTAAATCCAAAATTGCCAGCCTCTAACCATCTTCTGTGACTGTAAAGGCCGGTTTGTGTTGGACCTGGTTGAAACCCAAATTGTTGGTTTTATCATGTGAAGGCTCATCTTTTAATTCAAGCTGTAAATACAGTCATTTTATAGTGTAACATGTATTTACAACATTTTATAAGTTGTTATTGTTCAGGACATAGTGTCTTCAGTATTGTTGACCAGTATACTTTGAGCCTCGACGCAAGAAAACCAGTCTTCGGGGTTTCCGACCAGGTCTGACATAAACCGACCTGTACAGTAACTGAAGATACTAAGCTAGAAGCTGAAAATTTTGGATTTAGAAAGTAGAGAAATTGTATTATCAGTGTAGCGAAAACAAAGGCTCTGATCAGCTTCGCAGTTACTGTGAAGCTGATCTGAGCCTTTGTTTTCGCATAGACAAAAATCCGGTTATCTAATGATGTGGCTCATTTTATAAGCTGTTATTGTTCAGGACAAAGTGTCTTCAGTATTGTTGACCAGTATACTTTCATTTTGATACCTGGTTTACTGATGTTTTGTTTTACTGATATTGGAGGTGGGTCACAAGAATGTGTTTCTCCAGGGTCTTTGTTAGAAAACCTGCAAAAGTTTAAGTGTGTGTGCTGAGCCTGTCTGCACTTCCTTTGTTTGTGAGGGCAGTGGCGGCCAAGTGGAAAAATGTAGGATTCCCAATCGACAAATGCTGGGTTCTAAACCTACCTCCGTTTAGTTATATGAGCCGCCTCGTGGGAAAACCAACAATCTGCATATGCGAAAACAAAGGCGCAGATCAGCTTCGCAGTAACTGCGAAGCTGATCAGCGCCTTTGTTTTCGCTACTTGGATAGTACAATTCCTCCTCTACTTAACTCCAAAATTTCAAGCTTCTAGCCTGCTTCTGTAGCTGTACAGGCCGGTTTGTGTCAGACCTGTTCGGAAACCACATTGTTGGTTTTTCCACGAGGCGGCTCATATAGTTGAGCAACACATTATTTGATACTATTACGCTAAAAAATGTTAATGTTTGATTGGTGCCTACATGACTGAATAATTGTTGATTCAGACTGAAATGTTCAGAAAGAATCAAACAGCCAACCAAAATTTTTGTTGATTCATTTTGATGTGACTGAAGCAAACATTATACATTAAACAACCCTTATGTTCATTATTTGAGCCGCGACGTGAGAAAACAGGTCTTCCGGGGTTTCCGACCAGATCTGACACAAACGAAGCTGTACAAGCACAGGAGATGGCTAGAAGCTTGAAATTTTGGATTTAAGAAGAAGGATTGTTCTATTCCAGTAGTGAAAACAAAGGCGCTGATAAAACTGCGAAGCTGATCTACGCCTTTGTTTTTGCATAGGCAAAAATCAGGTTTTGTCATGATGCGGCTGAATTTTCAAACCAAAGATTCTTGACTACTGGTAAACATTAGTTGTAGTTGAATGTAATAGGTTTCACTCCCTCATGTTTAAGATGACCATGATATGAGTCATGTCATGAGAAAACTGGTCGTAGGGATTTCATACATGTAATACGGTCTGTACAGTCACAGAAGAAGGCTAGAAGCTTGAAATTTCATATTAAAGAAGAAGAGGGTTTGTAGTTTATACTATGTGAAGCAAAATCAAAAGCACTAGCTCATATTTTGTTATTCAGAAAAGTACCATATTTGTTAAAGTGCCCAGTCATGGAAAACACCTTTGGGTTTGTATAGGGCCTGGTTGGAAACCCTGAAGGCAGTTTATCTCACGGCTTTTGCTCATGTTCTGTAGAATATGAGCTGAGAAAACCGGGCTTCTGGGTTTCCGACCAGGTCCGACACAAATTGGCCTGTGCTGTTTCAGAAGATATCCAGAGGCTGGAAATTTTGGTTTTAGAAAGTAGAGGAATTGTACTATCCATGTAGCGAAAACAGTTACTGCGAAGCTGATCTGCGCCTTTGTTTCCGCTTGGTAAAAATCCTGTTTTCTTATCAAATTTTCTTATCTGGTCTGACATGAGTCATTCTTTTTCATTAATTAAATAGTTTGTATTATACTTGTAAGCATATCATGTGACAACATTGAATAAGAATGGCACCAATGTGCAGGTTTAATTTTGTTTTGAAAATTTGAATTTTCTCATACTGAACTACATGTATACCAAAAGTGTGGTTAACTTTATATATAAGTCTGGCGTCCTTTTTATGGGACATATGCAAACAGTATAGTCCCAGATGTGATGCTCAGAGGAATCTCATAAAAAAGTGGAATAAGATTTTAAAATCACGACTGAAGGCCCCTAAAATTAAAGTGGACTCGCGCAAATGATAATCATCTGTGAATCATTTGAGCCGCCTCATGGGAAAACCAACAATCTGCATATGCGAAAACAAAGGCGCAGATCAGCTTCGCGGTAACCGCGAAGCTGATCAGCGCCTTTGTTTTCGCTACTTGGATAGTACAGTTCCTATTCTACTTAAATCCGAAATTTCAAGCTTCTAGCCTGCTTCTGTGACTGTACAGGTCGATTTGTGTCGGACCTGTTCGGAAACCACATTGTTGGTTTTCCCACGAGGCGGCTCATTTTGTCATGAATGGGTTAAGTGACATGTTCAGGTAATTTCTAGTCAAAGCCAGAATTGCCATTAATACTGTATACCCAGCAGGCACATCGCATCGACGTTGATATGACGTCATTTTGACGTCTTGTGCCCGCTGGGTACTGTAAGCAAACATTATTTTCACATGCATTTTCTGATTTCCACCAGAAATTATTATGAAATCACTGGCTAAGATTAAGTCTACATAGTCACATTGTGCAGTAATTCTGCATAAAGAAATCTGAAAAAAAAAAAAAATCTCAGAAATTTTTCCTTGAAAACTAAAATTATGAAAATATGCAGGCCAGAAGTTGGTTTACAGTAAAAATACCCTTTTGTACTATGTATGTATCACGTTGATCATGTCATGTGGAGTCCATATGCGACTTGGTCAAATACCCAGAAAGTGGCGGCTGTCACAATGAAAATTGTTGACTGAGATCTTAAGAATTAACATAAAACATACAAGAGGAAATATAGAATTCCTATTCTAGACCTTCATGTTGTATTATGCACAAAATTTAGACCTGAGACATTTTTGTAGGTATGTGCACACTATATACTTAAAACCATTAAAAAACATATCAAATACAAATTGTTATTTCTTTCATAACATCTGAAAGTTCTGTTTTGTTGGCTTTGAGTAAATGCACATATACACATGTAACATGAAAACCTTTGCAAAATACCCTTAATTATCCTGTCTCTAAAGTAGAATGTTTATGCTTGTTGAATTACATTGTTATTTGTTTAATTGTTTTGCTAAATTGCTATGCAATTTTTAGACAAAGATTTGAAGGTATCAGCTGTGTAGCTGATTGGGGAATTTCAGTATGTTAAAAATGCAAATTTTACTTTTTTCAGTAAAGACCTCTAAATTTTGAAATATTGCAAGAATCTGGTTGCTATTAGGAGTATTTCCACTCTTGTCAAAAAGTTAAAATTTGTCAAAAGTTAGATAATTAAGTGTATGATATTTATCATTTTTCACTTCACAGATTATATGGTTTTCATGGGTAACTGCAAAGCAGATCTCTGTCTTTTGTTTTCTTATTTGCAAAATGCTGGTTAATGTATCATGCCATATTTTGATATGCAAAAAAGCAGACTGATTCACGAATAGTTAAGTCTCTGATCAAGGACAGTGTTGTTGCATTGACAAATCTTGCACCAATTTGTTCACCTCATGTTAGATTCATGTTAAAATAAGGGATTATAAATGGGTGGACGGAAAAAAAGTCACAGGAAAAAAAGTCACGAAAAAAAAGTCACAGGAAATAAAGTCACAGGCAAAAAAGTCACAGTAATAAAAGAGCAGGAGAAAATACATATATCTGTACCTAAATGTAATAGGACATGATTTTCATGTTAAAATCAAGCAATGATGAGTAAATGTTAATGAGAATCAAACCATGCCCTTAGAATGGGAAACATAGAATAGATGAGCATCTATCCAATACGAGGAGCATGGTGGCATTATGGTAGAGTTTCAGACCATGGTGTAGTAGAACTTTGTTTGAAACATACTGTTACCATGCAGTGTCTTTGAGCAAGCCTGTTTTAAGCTACCAGATAACTGGTCAAGTACTCAGGAAGTATCAGCTCAGTCCCAGCATGACCGAACATTGTTATGTGGGACATAAAAATGCTAAACTATAAATCCAAACAAAACATAAAGTGATAATAATGGTAATAATAAAAATAAAAATGTTTATTCCTAACCAAAACTTGAGAAAGAGCATAATTCTTTTTTGTGACTTTTTTTCCTGTGACTTTTTTTCCTACTCAAATCTGTGACTTTTTTTCCGTGACTTTTTTCCTGTGACTTTTTTTTTCCTACATTCTACATTCTCATGGGAAAACCAACAATCTGCATAGGCGAAAACAAAGACTCAGATCAGCTTCGCGGTAACCGCGAAGCTGATCAGCGTCTTTGTTTTCACTACTCGGATAGTGCAATTCCTCTTCTACTTAAATCCGAAATTTCAAGCTTCTAGCTATTTTCTGTGCTTGTCAAGGCCGGTTTTTGTCGGACCTGTTTGGAAACCACATTGTTGGTTTTCCCAATAGGCGGCTCAAATATTATTAAAAATGCCAATATAGTTAATTCTCCAGGCATGCTTGTATTTTGTAAAAATGTAAAAAAAATACTCTTTAATCATGTCTACTAGAAGTCAGACTAATTATAGCAGGGAATATGTAATTATTGCTTTATTTATTAAATAGCCTTTGCATGAGAACCCAACAGTTTGGGTTTTCGACCAGGTCCGACACAAATTGGCCTGCACAGTCTTAGTCTTGAAATTTTGGATTCAATCCAAAATTTCAAGACTAAGACTGTGCAGGCCGATTGAAGAAGAGAAATTATACTGTCATTGGTTTTGCATATGCAGATCGTTGATTTTCTGATGCAGTGGCTTATTTTCAATACACAATGTAGAAGTGCTGTTTTATTTGTATAAAATGTGCGGCCACATCAGGAAAACATGTCCGTGTAAAGTATACCCCTGAAACCCCACTTTTATATTGAAAATTTTCAATTTTTAAAGCTCAAAAAATTTCTGTTTATTGCATGGGCATGTTTTTGTAATGTGTGCAGCCATTTCTAGTGCTGAGATGGCTTTTCATTCATGTAACTATTCTGTGCCAGCAAACTAGATGTAGATCAGCTCACACTTAAACTGTGACGCAAGAAAATCAGTTTTCACAATTTCTGACCAGGTCTAACACAAACCCGCCTGTACAGTCATAGAAGGATAGAAACTGGAAATTTTGGATTTACAACCAGGCAAATAGCAGCTTAGCAATCCAGGTGTGTTTCAAACATCTCCTAACTGGTTGTCAAAAAGATGAAATTGACATTTCCTGTTCAATATTTGTATCAACCTTGAAATGAACATCATTTCCTTATTTATCTCTGATTGGTCACAGTAAGATGGAATTGACAGACGTTGATTTCTCTTTTCAAAAAATTCATTGGTTGTTTGAAAATAATGAAACAGACCAAGGTGATTGATTGTTTGACAGCTTTTTGCTATTTTAAAGAAATGAACAACTATTGCACCTGGATAACTGTTGTGGACTGTCAATTTCTTGTCTTTGACAACTGATTTTGAGTAATCTGAAACTTGTGAATTGCTAAGCTGGTATTTGCGCGGTTGTAAGAAGTAGAAAAATTGTGTTATCTGTGTAGCAAAAACAAAGGTGTGATCTGCATCTTGATGCAGTTTACTTTCATGAGAACACCGGCTATTTGCAATTGCACACTGTATCAGTGCCTATTTTCATGTACTTTCTAAAGTGGTTGAGTTTCAGACTAGGGAGTAAGAGGTTGGGGTTCAAAAACCACTGTTGTAACTGCACAGCTGATGATTACCTTTGTCTTTGCTACTTTGATAGTACTGTTCTTACTAAATCCGAAATTTCAAGATTCTAGCTTTTTTCGAGACTGTACAGGCCTGTTTGTGTCGGAAACCCAGAAGACTGATTTTCTTGCATCACAGCTCAAATATAGTGAATGACAAAGATGCTGACCAGTCTGCATACTGTAATTGCGAAGATTTTCGTGCTACTTTTATTTTGCAAATTTTCTATCTCTGAATTATTAGCAAATTATTAAATTCACAAGTGTACTCATGCAATCTTAAATCTTATGCGAGTCTTTATTTGCGAGATGTCTGAATTCGGAAGATATCAAATTTTCTGAAATTTACAAGAATTAATTTGATGAACAATTTCTAATTTTCAGTATGTAACAGGTCTGTGTCAGTTGAAGAATTTTGTTGTTGTATGACTTTAATGATCATGAAACATTATGCATATAAAACTATGTGACAATTCTTGTTAATTATAATTGACATTATATGTTATGTTATCATGCATAAAGTGCTGAATATAATTGTTGATTAAATTGTATTGAATTTGAGTTTCTATTCGATTCCATTTTTAGCTCACCTGAGCCATAGGATAGGCAGGTACCCGTCGTCTGTCTGTCGTTTGCATGGCTGTCGTCCACCGTTTTCAAGGATCTTCTCTGAGACCACCTGGTCTATCAAAGCCAAATTTTATGTGAAGTATCTATAGGAAGGGGGAGTCAATGTGTACATAAATAATCCAGGTCACATGACCAAGATGGCCACCATGCCAATATATGGAATGTCTTTCCCATTGTAAGGCTAATGACCCTCGGGGTGGGGCCATTTTTGACCTCGGGGGGGGGGCCATGGTTGGCCGGATTTATATAGAACTCCATGTGATATTGTTGCATACCAAATACACAAGCTTAGGCCTTTGCGGTTTCAGAGAAGTTTTTTTTTCATGTATTTCCTAAATAAAAGCCTATGGCAGATAATGACGTTCCTTGGTCGTGGCCTGTATTCATTCATTCCCTTAAAAAATCTTCCCCAGAACCCCTGGTCCGATTTCAAAGAAACTTGGCTTGCTAGAGTACTACAATGTGTTTATAAATCATGACCCTGTGATGACCTTTACCTGTTTTACAGCAAGATCAACAAAGGTTGCATTGGAATTGGGAAAACTGAAAAACTTGCAAGAAATGGGCAAATGGACAAAATATTAATGATGCTGAAAAAAAAATAATCCAAGTTGGACCCCAGAGGTTGGTCTGCCCCACCCTGGGCAATATGCATGTATATTACCATAATATTCAAACATCTCTGAAACCACTTGGTCAATCAAAGCCAAATTCTATATGAAGCATCTATAGGAAGCAAAAACCAATGTGTTCACAAATAATATCCATATGACATGATGAAGATGGCCACCACGCCTCTATCTCATAACATGATGAAGATGGCCACCACGCCTCTATCTCATAACATGATGAAGATGGCCACCACGCCTCTATCTTGTAAAAACCCTTCAAAAAGCTTCTCTGGAACAGATGATTACAACAAAACTTGACATGTAACATCTGGTATTCATACATGTGATGAGTTTGAAAGTGGCATGAGGGAGATTTTTCTTTCATTTCAGGGAGGTTTTTGAAAAATGTATAGAATCATTACGAAAACACGTCCATGTAATATACAGAAAATATTTTGGTTTTAAAAATGAAAATTTTCACAGGAAAAAAAATGATATTTTTCTTATTTTTGCTCAAAACATAGATTGTGGGTACACGTTAGAACCGCCTCGCCGAGGCGGTTCTAACGAGTACCCACAATCTATATTTTGGAGCAAAAATAAGAAAAATAGGTATACCCCTGCAAACCCCAGTTTTGCTATATAAAAGTGGTGTTTAAGGTAAAGAACCATAAAAACCGTGGCGCTTAAAGGTCCGTGCGTCGCGAAGGACGAAATGCCATAACGTCGCGCCAATGACGTCGTTTTCAAGATGGCGTCGGCTGTAGGTGTGCGTTCTGAACACACAGTAGATATCGACAGAAGCAAAGAAACGGGTCGCTTTTATTGTTAAAACAGATGCATATTATAATGGAGAGAAAAGAAGGTCCAGAAAATGCTAACGGCGATAATCAAATCCCTTTTCCAGTTTTATGCATATCTCTTTATTTTAGATTTCGAGCGTGTGCTTTCGGTTTATGAAAGTTATGAAATAAGTGTAATTGACAAATCATTTGATGGTATATTGGGAATTTCGCTTACCTCAAAACAGACTGACTATAAGATTATCATATACTCAGTTTATTTACCCCCGGAAAATTCTCCATGGGGCCGTAATGCAATTGATTTCTTCTCACACTTACTTGGTCAAATATACTTGCTGTCAGATAACGATGCAGTATTTATATGCGGGGATCTCAACTCTCGAATTGGGGAACTGTCAGATGTTATTAACGATATAGATGGAATTCCGTCCCGTTTTCCCTTGGACAAGACAGTAAATCAACATGGCCATACGCTAATCGACTTTTTGCTGGATGCAAAAATGTGTGTATTGAATGGCCGCTTTTCACAGAATTCTGATAATTTCACGTCAGTTTCAAATAGGGGTCGAGCGGTTGTTGACTATATTTTAGTACCACATGACTGTTTCAGCTCCTGTGAGAATTTTCAGGTTATCTCCCCTACATCAGTAATAAATCAGCATAGCTTACAGCAATTATTGGGAGAACGTAGCAAAATTCCGGACCATAACTTTCTTCGATTTGACTTTAAATATTCTACCTTAATTGAGGACACTGTTGGACAGGAGGAAGCTAGCGGTTCACGAATACCATTTAACACCAAAGTGTACAAACTGAAACGTATACCGGCAAACTTCATGAGTTCTGACTTGACACGACGAGCATTTCTTGACATTATTCGTAATATTGAACTCTGTAGAGAAAACCAAGAAAACGTTGATAAACTGTATGACGATTTTTGTTGCAAGTTGATTAGGGAAATGGATGAAAATATTCCATCGTTTGACTGTTCGAAGAAATCAAGAAAACGCTATAAACAATATAAACCATATTGGGACGAAAATTTAGATTTGTTATGGCACAATTTTCACATGAAAGAAAAGGCCTTTTTGAAATTTCAGGGAGATCGGTACACGAAAAATCGTATGAGGAATGACTTTAAAATTGCTCGAAATGCTTTCGACAAACGATTAAGGTCCGCAGAACGAGAATACAGGCGATCATTAGCGATTGATGTTGAACATGTCAGTACAGAAAATCCAAAAGCATTTTGGGATCACATAAAAAATTTAGGTCCAAAGCGAAAAAGCTCCGTGCCAATGGAGGTCTATGGAAATGACGAAACTGTAATATCAGATGAAAATTTTGTTTATCAGAAATGGTCAGACGATTTTAAACACCTTTATAATGCCGAAACCAGTGACAATTTCAATGAAAGATTTTATAACGAAATTTTGTCCGAAAAAATGTTTTTAGAGGATAGAATGCTTGACCCTCTTTTTGAGCATAACCCCATTTTGAATGTACCTATCTCGCACTGTGAGGTCAAAAAGGTAGTAAATTGTGCCAAAAACGGTAAAAGTACAGGGTTTGATAAAATACCATACGAAGTTTTAAAATTTCCCATTATCATTGATGTATTACATGCTCTGTTTAGTCTATGCTTTGATACGGGTATTTTGCCTAGTACTTGGAAAAAAGCTATGATTTCTCCAATTCCAAAAGATTCTAGTAAAGATAAACGCATACCACTGAACTATCGCGGTATAAGCCTTCTATCTGTTGTAAGTAAATTGTACTCTGCGGTATTAAATAACAGGTTTCTGAATTATTTGGAAGATGAAAATCTTTTAGCGGAAGAGCAGAATGGCTTCCGTCGACAACGGTCATGTGAAGATCATGTATATTCTGCATGTACCCTCATAAGAAACAGACTTGCACAAAAGAAGGACACATTTGGAGTTTTTATAGACTTTCAAAAAGCCTTCGATTATGTAGATAGAAATGTGTTGTTATATAAGTTACTATCAAATGGAATTAATGGGAAATTTTATAACTCTGTGAAATCTATTCTGTCTGATACATTAGCATGTTTAAAGCTCAATGGTAAACTGACAGACTGGTTCCCGGTCTCATCAGGTGTGCGACAGGGCGATTCCAGTTCGCCAACGATTTTTGCCTTCTTCATAAACGATCTCATAAGTGGTTTAAATGACTTGAATAAGGGTGTTGCATTTGGTGATAATAAACTGAGTTGCTTAACATATGCTGATGACGTTTTACTTCTTGCTGAAAACGAAAATGATATGCAGACACTTTTAAATTTTGTTAATGACTGGTGTAGAAAGTGGCGACTTATAATCAATTTTTCCAAAACAAAAGTAATGCACTTTAGAAATAAAGGGAAGCAGTGTAGCGATTTCGATTTTAAAGTTGGGAATGAAACTGTTGATTATGCATCAGTATATCGATACCTTGGGGTACATCTAAATGAACATATGGAATTTGGTATAATTGCAGAAACCTTGTCTAAAGCTGGAGGAAGGGCTCTCGGTGCTGTGATTTCGAAAATTCATTCATATAAAGATGTGGGATTCAAAACTTATAGCAAACTGTTTTACACATGTGTAGTACCTGTATTAGATTACTGTTCTGGAGTATGGGGTTTCAAGAATTTCGATAAAATTGACATGATTCAAAATCGGGCTATAAGGTATTTCATGGGTGTACATAGATTCACACCAATTTTAGCGATTACTGGGGATATGGGTTGGGTAGTCTCTACGAACAGGCGTTGGGCTAACGTCTTACGTTTGTGGAATAGACTAGTTAATATGAATGAAAACAGGCTTACAAAGAAAGTTTTTAATTATGACTATTCCATGACTGGAGGTAAAAACTGGTGCTCTGAGGTTAAAACGATTTTAACCAAAGTAGATCTTCTTACCCATTTTCAAAACAAAACACCTGTTGATCTGGTATTTGTTGAAAATCACCTTTTGAATGTTTATAAAATCGATTGGTTAGATAAATTACAAACTGTATCAAAACTTAGAACATATAGGGAGTTCAAATTTGAATATAGTACAGAAAAGTATCTACTTTCTAATATGACAAAACTTGAAAAATCACATTTTGCCCAGTTCAGGTGCGGCATTTTACCCCTCAGAGTAGAGACAGGGAGATATTCAGGTTTAAAAGTTCATGAGAGAGTATGTCATTTTTGTAACTCAACAGAAACAGAAGATGAGATTCATTTTCTTTTCAAATGTTCATGCTATCAAGACCTCAGACAAACGCTCATTTCTAAAGCAACTGAAACTAAGTCAAATTTCTTAATGTTAAATGATTTTGAAAAACTAAGACACGTTGTTGACAATCATTTCATTTATGTAGCAAAATTTATTGTTAATGCAATGAAACGCAGAAAATCTTTACTCTACAACTGAAATCTAACGCCTATTGCCAATATGATTAGCTATGCATATTCTCTAGGAACATCATATTTTCCTTGTACTATAAACAGAACAGCACATATTCAAAATCACGTATGATTTCGTTAAACTATGCTATACCTTTTTTTCTCATTCATTGTATGTATTTATATTATTAGAGTGACTTGTAGGCCCAATGCGGCCGGGTGTTGTTTGAATTTATATTTGATATTTGTATTGTACATAACACATGTCACTATAATAAAATTTACTTACTTACTTACTTACTTACTTATAGTATAAACCTGGTGACATTAAGATCGCTGCTGCTCGTATATTTCCGTATATATTCCCGGCGCTACATTACCACCCCACCCACGCTCCAGATTTCTCAGACTTATAGTTATGAAATATTTAACACGCAATAAACCTAATTTTCATATTATTTTCTTTGTTTATTCATTACGAAAACTTGCCCATGCAATAAAAAGAATTTTCTGAAGCTGTAAAAATTGAAAATTTTCAGTAGAAAATTTTTGATACTTTTCTTATTTTTGCTCAAACATAGATTGTGGGCATACGTTAGAACCGCCTCGCCGAGGCGGTTCTAACGAGTACCCACAATCTATGGTTTGGAGCAAAAATAAGAAAAATATGTATACCCCTGCATACCCCAGTTTTATTATATAAAAGTAGGGTATAAGGGGGTAAATATTTCACGGGCATGTTTTCCTGATGTGTAAAGGGGAACAACTTTCTGGATGCAGTTTATTCCGTGACTCTCCGTAACGAGCATCAACGCCCTGGCTTAGAAAGTCTGCCGAAAGAACTGACAAAAATGAATTTATAGAATTTCCGGAAAGCTGGTGTACGTTATTTTGTACACTCATTCATTTCGGACGGCTTTATCGTGTGGAAGGTGATGTGCGGGACTCGAGGATCGAACCCGCCAAAGCCTCATTATTATCATTTATTTATTCAATCTGTTCATTCGCCTGATATTCTTTTTTTTTTATTAAAATTTTGTTTATATATTCGTGGTGTTTTGGTGGCTTATCCGATCGAGCTTTCAAGCCTCGTGGAAGGAACTTGAGCTTTTGAGTGAGCCTATGCATGAGAAAACCAACAATCGGGGTTTCCAACCAGGTCTGACACAAACCAGACTGTACAGCCACAGAAGCAGGATAGAAGCTTTGAATTTTAGAATTTTATGACGGACATATGTACTGAGCCGGGTTTCGAACCCGCAACCCCTTGATTGCTAAAGCCCGTCTCACACAGAACACACGATTTACACGGTTGGTCACCCGTGTACACCGTACATACAACCGAATAAACCGTGGCCTTATCCGACTTGCACTCGGGCCATTCGAGTGTATCCGTGTAAGCCGTGTATGATTTTTAAAACTTTTAAAAAACTAGCACGGGTGCGATGTCCGTGTATAATCGTATAAGCGATCGTACAAGACCGTGAGAGACCGTGTGAGCCCGTACGAGACCGTATATACAACCGTACATGAAGCACAAAGCACGAGTAAGCTCAACCGTGTCAAAATCGTATATAAATCGTATGGAATCGACCGTATATAAACCCTGTAAACGTCGTGTTTAATCGTACTAGGCCGTAACAGATCGAACAAGACCGTACTTGGAACCGTAAAACAATCGTATGAAAATCGTTGGCAAATCGTGTTCAAACCGTGACAAACATTGCTTGATCGAGTATACCCGTGCTTTGATCGTACTCACTCTTGCTACATTCGAGTCTAAATCGTACCCCAGGCACGGTTGGAGCTCAATACTCGTACCATTCAATCCGTGTATAACCGAGTAAACCGTATTGGAACCGTGTGCCCAACCGTGTTCTGTGTGAGACGGCCTTAAGCGAACACGCTATACATTACACCACCGCGGCCGTACGAAAACAAAAACGAAAACAATGGTGCTGATCAGGTATGCAGTTACTGCATTGCTAATCTGCGCCTTTGGTTTCGCATATGTAGATTGTTGGTTTTCTGAAGCAGCGGCTCGCACATAAGTTTAAGAGACACTCTATAATTTAAACGAAAAGCATGTAGGAAAGACCGACCAAATGTATTATATGAAACATAATCAGCTGACAAAACTTTATCCAGCGACCCATGGTCGATGGTCGAGTGGTGATTCCATTAACGCGCTTAACCATTCGACCTTTTCACCGCTGTGTCTGGTGTTGGTTCGAGCATCACATCAGACGCATGTGAGACTAGCCAAAGTCTTCTTGCGGGTGTGTCAGATGTTTTTCTCGGGATTATCCTGTTTTTTTTTTTTTTTTTTTTTTTTTTTTTTTTTTTTTAACGTACGGGAAATAAAACTAAAACAGACTCTTTATATCCTTTACAAGCAATGAATTGTACTAAAAGACAGACCTTACATCGCATGCATTGCGCGTTTGATGAAATGATAGTTTTGTTGAACAATAATTGTGACAAGTTTAATTGAATGCCATCTGATTACTGGTTAACCGCTCAGGATTGAGCCTGCCCAGGAAAAGTGGTTTCAAGTCAAACCATCCATACATATACGCATTACTGGCTTAGTTGGGTGGTTATATGTTAAGCCGTCATTTTGACATCCTAATTTGGGGTAAAAGTCCAATAAAATAGAGGCAACGTCCCGGCATGACCATAGCTGTTGACTGGGACGTTAAGCATCAATCCAAACAAACTAACAAACAAACATGTTGACTGAAATTTGGGGTCAAATATTTTGAACAGTACCTCTATGTATACTGTTGAACTTGGGTCGAATTTGAACCATTCACGGTCGTGATATGACTGAAAGATCATTCGAGTTGAAAATTACTCAGACAGATACAAGCACGCGTTAATGATCTTAAATTCGACGCCTAAAGCACATTCTAATAAACCAAATGCCGAACGTTTATGAAAGACGTCCGAAAAGTCAAAAGGCGCCATTTTTATGACGTCAACGTCACTTACGGAAAATTAAGATTTTTAGCTTACCTGTCTTCATTCGTTGACAAATACCGCCGAAACCAACCTGGTAGTCAAGGACTTTTATTTAACTTTTTGACTCACAATACAAAAACGAGACCATATTTAGTTTTTAAAAAAATTCTATGGATTAGTTCTCTTGTAAACGGCGCTCAAGTGCAAAAAGCGACGCGTTTTTATTACTTTCCCATTACGTCACGTACAAATAAAGGCAATTTTAGCCATTTTAGGGGAGCGATTTGCAGGAAAACTAACCTGGTAACCATGTTTTTTTATTACACGAATCGATAGATATAAATATTTTCTCTAAAATATCAAAAAATAAAAAAATTCTATGGATCAGCAATTTTATGGTTCTTTACCTTAAGGGGGTATACATTGCACGGACATGTTTTCAAGATATAAGAAAATTCTAAGTTCAGTTCAGGGAGACTTTGAAATTTTCTTGAAAAAGGTGTATATTTTAGTAAAATTGTAGATCATTTTACCGCTCATTTCCTGGAGTCTCTCTGATGATGAGGGAGGTATCACATGTATGGGTATTGGAGTACTTCATTGCACATAAATCATGACCCTGTGTTGATAATGACCTATTTTATGGCACTTGTTCTTGGTCAATATAGGTGGCGGGGAAACTTTAAAATGTCATTTGAAAGGAAAAACTTGCATGTACATAAAATTAATGATTCTGAAAAACATTTGACCCCAGGGGTTCATCTCCCCACTAGAGCTATATACAATGCACTTACCATAATAATACAATGCACTTACCATAATAACACAATGCACTTACCATAATATTCAAACATGTTTATTGGTATATACGGGTATATCAGATCTCAGATGAGGGTTTACAGGGCGATCCACCTCGTGGGAAAACCAGCAATGTGGTTTCCGAACAGGTCCGACAAACCGGCCTGTACGGTAAGAGAAGCAGGCTAGAAGCTCAAAATTTTGGATTTAAGTAGAAGAGGAATTGTACTATCTGAGTAGCGAAAACAAAGGCGCTGATCAGCTTCGCGGTTACCGCAAAGCTGATCTGCGTCTTTGTTTTCGCATATGCAGATTGTTGGTTTTCCCATGATTTGCTCAGGGCCATTGGTCTTCTAGTTTTAACTCACCTGAGATGTTTTGCTCACCTGGTGAGCTGGTAGTATACCTATGATCCAGTGTCCATCCCACTGTCCTCAATCTGTTCATTTGTTTTCTTTTCTTTCCTATCTTTTCTTTTTGTTTCTTTCTTCAGAGGCCAACTACAGTTAAGCTAAGACGAATGGTAACACCCTTGTGCACATGGAGTGCACTAGTAAGTGCACTAATCACTATCAAACATTGCAAGTAAAGTGCACTTTGTCATGCACACCAAGTGCACTGACTGTTACCTTTCCTCTTGGCAGTACTTTAAGTACTTTAAGTTCAGCTTACAATTTGAAAAGGAAATTTGTTTGTTTGTTTGAATTGATGTTTTATGTCCAAGTCAACAGCAATGGTCATGTCGGGGCCATGTCGGGGCGTTGCCTCCATTTTATGTGACTTACCCAATGTAAAATGTCATGACACTCAAAATGTGCTTCATAAAATATAACCACCCAACTAAGCCGAAAAGGCTTATACGTATGGATGGTTTGACTAAACCACTTTTCCTGGGCAGGCTCAGACATGAGTGGTTTACCAGTAATCAGAGAGTCGGTCAGTAGATAAGAAGCTTGGCCTGGAGGCAGAAGCAGCCCATCTATTTCTCCGAGGCGCCAATGGTAAGTAAATTTGACCTTGTTTTGACTGATCATGTAATACATTTTTTTTTCTAAAAAGATCAGGTACACTTATAAACTGAATACTCAAGAAATAACGATGGTCTTCCTAATCACAGTGATGAACCAACTCATTTTTGAAATTTTGAGACGTGAAAACAGTGTTTCAGTCATAATATACTTTTAATGCAAATGAGTAAAAATGTACCTTCAACATCATCATAATTGTTTTAATAGAGAATCAACAACAATTAAAACTACCCATACTTGAGATTTCAAGCATCTAGACACCATCTTTGCGTAGGCTGGTTTGTATAGGATCTGGTCATTACTCTCAAATCTTTTACCAGTTTACAGACACTGCTTGGCCATTCTTCGTTATTTATTTGTTTATTTATTTTTTTGCGTAATAAAGGACAAGTCATATATACGAGAAATCCCTTGCTAAGGATTAGCGTAAGCGCAACTTACTTTTCTGCAATATTAAAAATAAAACACACTTGGAAAGGTCAGATAGCATTTATTCCTTTTAAGGTTACTAGTTTTAAGCATTGTGAAAATATCCTCTTTTTCAATTAAGTTAATGTTTACATGAACATGAGCCGTGTCATGAGAAAACCGGATTTTTGCCTATGCGAAAACAAAGGCGCAGATCAGCTTCGCAGTAACTGCGTAACTGCGAAGCTGATCAGCACCTTTGTTTTCGCTACACGGATAGTACAATTCCTCTTCTTAAATGTGAAATTTCAAACTTCTAGCCTGCTTCTATGACTGTACACGTCGGTTTGTGTCGGACCTGATCGGAAACCCCAAAGACCAGTTTTCTCACGTCGCGGCTCAACATGATACATGTGCTAAGTCTCTTAATTCATCTTCAAATCATTCATCATACACATACTATAAGTTATGTACAGTCATATTCTAGTGCATTGTTGTCATCAAATGCCATAGAATAGCTGTTGCCCAGGAAATCTCGGCCGGCAAAGCAACGGGCTCTTGAAAACATGGTGTCAGTGTGCTTGAAAATCCCTTCCTTTGGTCCGTAGTTGTGTCCGGTGTATAGTGTAGCTGAAAACCCCAACTCGTCTGCTTCGATACCAGTAAGATGGGTGGAGCTGAAAAAGATACAATTATGTCCGTAGAATTCAGAAAATTTTGACCTTATTTTTCAGGTTTAGCTAAAAAAAAATCGACTTTTACATATAGAGAAATCACAAAACCAGTGTTATAAAATACACAAAAAACTCTGTTACACTATAGTTTGGATCAAAGCCAGTTTCAGTTTGAGCCAAATTTAAATGAGAGAACTGAAAATGTATATAAGACAATGATTATAAAACTGGTCTGGTGTTTATTTAATGAAGTATGCAATTCTAAAAAGAGGTTGATCAGGTTGCATGTTATTTTGAATTCTTTTATTACTAGTATGCCTTCAGTGCATGCTTATCAGCGACTACATTGTTCGACATGCCATTAGTTCAGCGAAGTAGCCTGGTTCGAGGATGCATATTTATCTGATGACCAGACTAGATCTAATTTACCGCACTGTGCATCCCTCCGGTTTTCCCGGTACTGTAATTTTCCCCTCCACTAGTGTATCCATGGTGTCATTGCGATCCACCATCAGAGTTGGACAGCGGAACTGCAGACAAGCTACTTTAAGGGTTTTGTCTTGGGAGTCGGGGTCGTTCTTGGGTCCAGAAATAAACGTGCCGTAGCTCTGTAAGGTATTGGGGTTCATACTCCGTAACTCAACTTTCACTTGAGATGAGGCAACCTACAACAATATTATTTCGTATTTGTTGGTACATGAAAGAGAAAAACCTCATTGACCAACTTTTGTAACTTTCTCTGTTCGGCTCAAGTCATATGATTCACACATTAGCGTTCTGGAAAAGTTTTTGGTAAACCAACAATTAGGGGTTTTTTTTATGAATAACTGCTTACCCTAATCTTAAGTTTGAAGTAGCACGTCTGCCTGTCCCTCTTTGTTAGACCATAGTACCAGGTTCTTGTGTCGGGGATGGGTTCAGAGGAAATTGTAGGGACAGGGGTTTCTGTCAGCTCGTCGGGAATCGACAGATATGAGAACACGAAATGGTAGTCGCTTAGACCATTTGTGTCACATAGATGTTTTTCGTGGTAGGTATACAGTGGTCCCGTTTTCCCCTCAACTGGTCCAGTAGTCGAACCTAAGAATGCCAACTCTTCATTATTTGCTATTGGCTTGATATCCTTGATTGTCGATGGCAGATTTGGTATATCCTTCCGCGTTAGCGGCGTGAAGAGTCGTTCGTTTTCCGTAGCCACGTACGCAACTCCAAACGCAGTATCAATGTCATAGCATAACATCACCAAGCACACTTGACCGTTCGTGTTCGTTATCCCTCGACTGTAACCTCCGAAATTTACAGTATAACCCGTATCAGTGGTATTGTAATCTATCACAGACACGACGGTGACCTCAGCACCCGGCAATCCTACTTCGGCTGACTCTGACGTGTACACACCGATATTGACATAGCACTGCTCGTTAGGATCGGAACCAGGTTTAATCTCCTGTAACATCGAAAACACTTTACCGTTCACTGTTACTTCCTGACCCATAATCTGTCGCTTTCGGATTCCACCATGGTTTTCTTTCTCGATCAGTAAGAATCTGTCCCCACCCCCTTGTCCATTTACATCTGCAATAAAACGTATCATCTTCGGTAAGCCTATATGGCGCCATCGCAAGTGCATCCCAACATTAGTCGCGCCATGAGAAAACCTTCAGTATTTCTACTGTTTTGTTTCGTACTCAAAATCTGTGTGAAAAGTATTAAAGATTCTGTTCTACCTGTCTACCTGCTGATCTGCCTTGTGACTGTTGCTACTTCAACTAGCGTCAACAACATAATATTATGCATGCAAAACGAAAGGTTCTGCTCACCTGCCCAATTAAACACCCAACAGAGAAAGAGCACGAATATTTTACGCGATAATCGAAGTTGAGAAGCCATGCTTCAACCGTTCCAACTGCACATCAAGACTACCGACTGTAGGCTACGCTGGCTGAAGCAACTTCCGGAAACAAAAATTAAGCCTATGACAGAATAAAAATGTGAGGTGTGCTGCGAGATTGTTATTTGCGCCGATTATGCTAGCTGCCCAATGACACGATGGAATAGTTGCTAAGCATTGTTGTGACTTGCTTCCCTGGTCAGTCTACTGACCGTGGTTATAGCACTATTTTTTAAAACTGTGCCATAAGTAATCTAAGTTGCTGAGCTAATGACTTGCTTTCCCGCGAGATGATAAACAATGTCTGTCACTTTTGCTTGCACGTTGTGCAGGGGCGGTAAAATGACTGACTTTTCTAAATGGTCAGCTTGTATGTAGTTAAAGAAAGGCCCACAACACATTTTGTTCTATTTACATCCATTGGTTAGCTGTATTAAACAATATCATGCATGTTGTAAGGAAAATAACTCGCTAAGACGACTCATCATAAGGAAGATATTCTTATTTAGGTCAATGCTACTCTTAATTTGTGGTGGTAGAATCGGGGAAAATTATGAATCATTGAACTATCAAGTAGGGACCACCACATCGTGACCAGAGACTGACACATGATTTGAGCCTGTGCGTGAGAAAACCAGCAATTTTGGTTTCCGACCAGGTCCGACACAAACTTGGCTGTACAGCCACAAAGACAGCTAGAAGTTTGAAATTTTGGATTTAAGAAGATTATACTTTTCGAGTGGCGAAAACAAAGGCGCTCATCAGCTTCGCGGTTACCGCAAGCTGATCTCGTATTGGCCCAGTTTGTCATCCGTACATGATGCGGGCTTAGACTAGCGTTCAACAGTAAATAAGGGCGCTAGAAAACACGTTTGTGGGCACTTTTGCAGTATGGATTGCAACAGTGCCTAAGTTTTAGAGGGACACGCCCTCTTTCAGTTTCTGCCTGTTGCAAAAACGAACGACCAGTATAAGGGTCAATAAAGGAGGTCAAAGGTCATCAGGTGCAAAATTGTGTAAAATTTACTATGTAATCTTTTTAAGCTTAGCAAAAGTAGAATTTTGCCTCAATAAGTCTGACAAATCAATATTGAGGTCAATAGGTAAGGTCAAAGGTCATCAAGTGCAAAAAATGTAAAACGTAACATACAAAGCTTTTACGCCTACTAAAATGTCATTTTGATAAATATTTCTTAAAATTCAGATAATTTGAAGCCCAAAGTGGCTTAATTGTCCAGAATCGTGCTTGGATCCATATGGATGGGGGACATGTGTCGGTAGAGTGGGGTGGGGGTAAGTTGCTATGGTTACGACCGCTTGGATTTAAAGGTATGGGGGTTTGAAATTATACATATTTATTTGACTTTCCTCGCTTTCAAGTTGGCACTCCTTAACAAAAGTTCAAATTAGTTGGGCTTCCTTTGCATTCAAGCAGACACCCTAGACGTAAAGCTCGAATATTGTACCCTGAGACAATTTTACTGGATCAGCACAACAAAATTGCTTATTTCAAATCTTATCAGATTACAGATGTAGACTTTCCTTGTTTTCAAGTTGGCATTCCTTAAAAGTTCAAACTAGTTGAACTTCCCTTGCGTTCAAGCAGGCACCCTTGACGAAAACTCAAACATACCTTAAGACAATTTTTCAGGATCAGCAAAACAGAATTACTTATTTCAAACCATATTGAATTACAGATGTACAGAATGTATGTATGTAGATTAATGGTTCCTTTTTACATGTAAAAGTTTTGAAGTTGTTTTATTTCTTTAATGAATGCATAATGACATATATTTTTCCTAATTTATTACCTTTATTCAAATTTAGACAGAACCATCAAAAGAAATGTGATTGTCTGTTAGAATGCGTAAATTGCAATGTGTCAATGAAATGCTCAATAAATGTTAACCTATGCTTTGTGTGGATACTTTCAATCATGATTTTACTGTTCAATGTGAACCTGGGCCCTGTTTCAAGACAGCATTTATAACAAATGTTTATTCTCTGTGTGTGACATCAACAATGGCAAGACATGTTTTAGGAAGTCTTGAAACAACTTCACGCAAACGGGACTGGGAACCCCTAGAAAACCCACATTGGCATACCCGCAAGCAGAACTTGGTTTGTCTCACTTGCCCTGTGTGGGGCTCAACCCCACAACATACAAAGCAGTGATATAATTGAATGATTTTGCGGTTATGAAATCAATACTGTTAATCGCTCGGCCGTGGGGGCCGCAAGTGCAGATGCTTGAATCAGACAATTAATAATGTTCAGTTCATAAAGCTATGTTGGCAGTACGCTTCCAAACAGTGGTTACCATGTACAAATGCGCACCAGATTCGCAGCTGCAAACAGCATGCTTTCTACTAATTTTCTCAGAACATCCCTCAAGGCATTTTGCTATAAAACATGGACACTTCATGTCATAATTATGAATTAAGATGATGAAAGCCCACAGAAGATAGTTTCAACCATAGTCCATAACCTAGACAAACAATCGCTTTGCCTTGTAAACTGTGGCACAAATTGTTTTCCCTGTAGCCCATATCACATGCTGATATGGTGACTTAGTTAGATAAAACATTGGTTCAGTTGTGGATGGTATTGTTGTTGAAACATGAAGTATCTGCATGGGCATCTGACATAAACACATGCACGAGCTGCAACCAGAGAACCAAATTGCCAGAAAAAGCCAATTTTCACACAAGACGGTGTTGTATTTAACTGAAAGCCTCTTACTCTGTTCGGGGTTCTCAAATCTTATCGTTTGCATCCATATGTATATTAGTGACTATTCAGCCCTGAGCAGTAAGTGCCAACCTTGCCGTTTTTGGAGACATAGGTATCAATCCAAAAGAAGTCGTTGTATGGACAAACGGACTTGCTGCAAAGACTATATTGAAATATTAACCGCTGGTGCACAACATATGATTAATGTTTCGGATACAAAGCATCATCCAATTATTTTCCGGTCTTTGGATTAAAACTGCCTTCAGACTGGCATTGCTTATTTGTATACCATGCAGTGTGCCATTTTGCTTGGCATGCCAAGTAATAATATAGTGTGTGTTTCAGATAAAAAATCACTCAAACGCTGATAAGTTTTGGGTGTAGTCAATCTACACCTTGCATATTTGATAGTGCCAAGTAAAATATTAAACACATCCATCTATATCCCAAACCTTGACTTTGAATGTAATCATCTACATGTATATGAAAATAAATTACCTATACAGTGGATCTCCCTCTCACATATTATACCAGAACCATACAAACGTCAAGGACATTACCAATAAAAAACAAAAAAAAAAAAAACAAAAAAAAAAAACAAAAAAAAAAAAAAAAAAAAAAAATCCAACCAGAACTGTTACTGATGGTTTTGAGACATGGTTGGCCATTTCATGCTCTGTGTTGTGCCCCAGACCAGACATCACCAAGCACCCACAGCTGACTGCAAATAAGGCAAATCAGTTATGAAATGTTTGCTGCTATTGCAAACCCACTTTTGTCCACCCAAATGTAGATACAAATTCAAAATGTAACTAATTAGACGAAAATTTCTCAAAGTGCACTTGATGACCTATGAAAAGGGTTGGGAATTCAGCAGGAAACCCAGTAGCCCGACCGTCAGTGGTGAAGCATACACATCTACTGGTGTACTCAGTGCTGCACTGTGTTTGTAATAGTCACGTGCTAACTTTTCTTGAATCACAAACGATCTATATTTCGTAATTTGCATATATGAACAATATCCAATACGTTGCACCAACGGTTTATATCCGTGACACGAACTGTCACAGAAATACCATCATTTACATTCTGGTTTAAATATAATCAAACCCATTCAAAAAAAAAAAAACATCATCTGATGTTTTTCAGACAATAAATAATGTATTCCAACATTGATAATTCTAATCCTTAGGTTACAAAAAACAAAAAAACGACATCAAAGATTAAGGGCATTTGACCCCATTTTTGACCTTTTATATGGCCAGAATGTTTAACCACACCATGAGTGTCTGCTTATTTAGTTTTATCAACACATACCTTCATTTTAGTAGCAAATATAAATATTGAAACTACCCTTTAATCATATTGCAATAAAATGCACCTGGTGACCTTTGACCTTGATTATGACCTTATTTTGGGTTTCCCATTTTTGCAACAGGGCAAAATCAGATCAGGAATATTTACTGATGATAATAAGCATAGTGGCAGCTTATGCCACAAAAGTGCCCACACCTCCAAATATGCACCCATAAAACCACCTGTCTAGCTGATTTGGTCATACAAATACTAATATTAATGTAGTTAATTGATAATAAGATATACAGACAAGTCGTCGGTATTCTGATGTGCACGCATAGTGCATCTGTTAGTAAATGAATCCATTCAGTTCCATGTTGCCAAATCAGCAGGGTCACTGTCGAGGCTTAAATAGCCGAAACCAGGCCCATCCCCTCTCTCATCAATATGTTCACTGCTCTTGAAGGACCTCAGTTTCATTTTTATTACTATTGTACTTCTCTGCATTTCTTGTTTTGGTGTCCATTTGTTTAAGATTTTCTCGGATTCATGCATGGCTTATCGTGTTGCCGAACGAAAACTGTTTTGGAAAGAACTACTCACTCGGGTGATCTTTTTGCATCAGTAATAACTTGTCCTTCTTTTTTAACTTTGGTTTTAGGGGCGGGTATTTGTACCTGCTTGCACCGATGTCTTTTTCAGAAGGGTCCATATATTCATATATAAGAAAACATGCTGCTTAATAAGATGCGGTTTAATCTTCGTAACGTTTCAGAACAGTTCAGATAAAAGAGGGTCTGGATGGGGTATAATGATTAATGTATAATGGCCTAAATTTTTTAATGAGAGTGAATAAAGAGCAAAAAAAATAATGATTAGTGAATAATGGGGTCCTAAAGAATAATGAATAAATGTAAATTTTTAATGAATAACAGAGTAATATAATGAATAGTGAATAATAACAATTTAAAGAATAATGAATATGCTAAAATTTGGCTATGGAATTGTCTTAGATGGCCTCCCTGACATTCCAGAATTTCATTTTTTTCTGGGGTCTGGACGCCACCAAACCCGATTTAGTTCAAATGTTGTATTCATATTTCAGAAATCCCTGAATGTTTGGAAAGACATATGTCTGGAAGCCAAGCATGTAGGAATGTGTCATTTGAAGGCAGAGAAAAATAAATAATTCTGGATGTTTACTGAGCTTGATACTATTTCGCTACTTTGTTTGCGTATGTATTTTTATTTTATTCTATTACCCCATTTTGTCCTTATTATATATGTTCCAATCCTATAATGATTATCTTTTCTGTGGATGGACATCATCTTGCTTTTTTATATGACAGAACATAATTATAGTGTCTTTTGCAATCAGAAACAAGGCAGCATTAAGAACGTTAATGCAAATCTATCTGGCAATTTCATGGCGCTACATATTTTTTTTCCTCGCTCGCTTTGCTCGCTCGGTATTTAGACATTAATAAAATGTATTGTACAATCAGGCATAAGCACAAATCCACTATGATACGTCACATAGTACTTCTATGCTAACTGGTATACTAAATAAAAACAATATTCAGCATTATTCATAAGTGAATAGATTCAGGGAAAAACTTAGGGTGTATTCAGTATTTAAGGTAGGGGGGATTATACTCCCAACAGATTTAAAAGGGTTTTGCTAAAAAAAAATCGGTATACTATTTCGGAAAGTTTCTATGAGGCTTTGTGGTCTAGCAGAGTTTGTAACTATGCTTCTCTCAAGATGTTAATATCAAGGTTGCACTCAGCAGTCTACAATCTAATATAATAGAACTAGTCCTTGTGGCTTGAGATACGGGATGCCTTAGGTGGGGAACACCTATTTGCTTATGGGTATATAAACAGGGTGAAGAAGGCGTGACTAGTAATTATCATATTTTAATGAATAATCAAGCTAATTTTAATGAATAAGCCAAAATTTTAATGACAGTGAATAAATGGCTAAATTTTTAAAGATTAGTGAATACCAGGACCCCCCATTCAGACCCTCATAAAACAATGGCTTTCTCGACTAGAGTTTAGATTTTAGAATTTCATTCATACAGCTAATCTATTTGATACCGGGGCTTAATTTTTGTTATTGCCATTCTCTCTCTCTCTCTCTCTCTCTCTCTCTCTCTCTCTGAGTGTGTGTGTGGTTTATTAATATCGACGGCATTCCAATTAAGTTTCTGAATGGCAGAGCCTTCTAACTATGGGGTGCTATTTTACGATTTATTCCTTATTAATGGAAATCAATAATTCATTTATGAATATCCTAAATTGAATTAAGGATATCCTAAATTGATTATGGATATCCTAAATTATATAAGGATATCCACATATGAATTAAGGATATCCAAAAATGAACATAAGATGTCCATAAATGAATTTAGAATAATCATAAATACATTTAAGGATCCTAAAATTCATTTCTGGATATCCAAAAGTCATGCTGAATTAAAGATATCCGTAATTCGATTTTAGGATATCCTATAAATTCGAATTATGGATATCCTTAAATCGGCTTATTTAAAGATAGCCTTAAATGTATTTATGGATATTAAAAATAGTTTTGAACTTAGGCATAATTCGAATCTAGGATATCCATAATTTGAATATAGGATATCCATAAATAGGCTAATTTAAGGATATCGATAATTCGGTTCAAGGATATCCTTAATTCATTTTTGAAAATCTTTCCTATTTCTTTTATATAGTTTTCTCGTGATTTAAGGTTGTACGTAAATGAATTATAGATATCCTAAAATGCAACCCTATTTTAGGTTATCCATAAATTGAATTAAGGATATCCATACTTCGATTTACGGATATCCAATTTTCATCCTATTTAAGAATATTCTTAAATCGAATTATCGATGTCCTTAAATCAGGTTGTATTTTATTCGTTTAAGGATATCCTAAAATCGATTTATGGATGTCCATAATTCAGCCGAATTGAGGATATCCATAAATCGATTTAAGGATATCCTTAAATGAATTATGGATACCCTTAATTCATTTATAATTATCCAGAAATGATTTATGGATATTCTAAAACGAATTATGGATATCCATAAATAGGGAATAAATAGTAAAACGGCACCCCATATCTAAAAACTTGAAGTATTAATTTAGGAAAAAATGGAACAATACCTTTAGGGCAATTTTAACATTTTTGGGGCTAGTCGTCGGGATGCCGATGGGAACCAAGTCAGCACCACTTATTGCTGCAATGTTTTCGTGTAAATGAAATTGACTTCATTTAATCGCTGCGATAGAAATCCGAAAACAGTAATCAGATTGGTGTAAGTGAAATTAAATCAGTTCACCTTTGTAGTAGCTCCTGTTTTCTGGTCTCTTTGCTGATCTACAAGCTGTAATATCCGCAATAGATCTTTGACGGCTTACTTCTAAAATAGGCTTATTTGCGCAATAAGTCCATAAAGTTTCCTTATTTTTCTCGACATTTGAGATGAGTGACTGAAACATTGGATAAAAAACTATTTTGATAAAAGGGCTATGGGAACCCAACTATTATGGCGAATTTATGTATAAATATGCTTAAGTAGCCGAAACCTCGGTATGGCCCATCCTCTTTCTCATTAATATGTTCACTGCTCTTAAAGGATCTCAGTTTTATTTTTATTTGCTATTACCGCAGCTGGTGTTGTGCCGTGTGACGGCCCTAGAAAGTCTCCCCGTACAGCATCCATAGTGCAGATTATATTTTCCTTTTGGTCCTTTGAGATTAACGAGGGTATTCCGAGATTTAGGAGAAGTCAGAAAATTATTATCGGTTTAGATTCATTTTCTAACCAACGTTTAATATATTTGGCCCCATTTGGATAATACTAGTCTTCCGTTTGAAACATGCAAAATTAAAGTAGTTCTCCTTGGCTTGTGTTGCCAAATGTATAGGGTTACTAAAGAGGCTTATTTTTTTTTTTTTTTTTTTTTTTTATTATTTTTTTTTTTTTGATTCAGTTTAACGTCCCTTTCAAGATTATTTCAGCTCATATGAGACGGGCCAATCAGTAGGTGGGGCGAAAACGGGAGAACCCCGAGAAAAACCACCTGGCACACCCGTAAGCAGAACTTGGCTTGTCTCACATGTGGCCAGAGCGGGGCTCGAACTCACACCAGACATAGCGGTGAGATGATCGAATGGTTAAGTGCAGTAATGAAATATCAGCGCTCTTAACCACTCGGCCACGGGGGCCGCCTGAAGAGGCTTAAGTAGCCGAAACCGCGGTATGGCCCATCCCCTTTCCCATTAATATGTTCACTGCTCTTAAAGGATCTCAGTTTTATTATATACGAACATTTGTGGAATAATTGTACTTTTTTAGACATCATTCAATCGATCTGAAAAATTCATCGAAACATAAATGAGCCACTGCATGAGAAAACCAACAATTTGCATAGGCGAAAACAAAGCCGCAGATCAGCTGTGCAGAAACTGCACAGCTGATCAGTGCCTTTTTATTCTAGTCTGCCTCTTTGACTGTACATGCCGGTTTGTGTCAGACAGGGTGGGAACCCAAATTGTTGGTTATCTTACGCACAGGCTCAAATGCAATCCAATTTAAAGTAAGAATATAAAGTCTCGGAATTGACATTTAAAGGCCCAATCCAGAAAGGACAATACAAGACATAACAAACCTTAAAACAATATGATTTAGACCAAGATGACTATGTGATGACTGAACTTTATACTCTTTCTTATGTAAGTAAAAAGTAGATGTTTTGTCACCACCGGTACATTTACGAGATTACTTAACTGTCTTTAGAAATACTCAGTCCCCGACACAGTCTGGTGAATGTCTTTGTTTATATCATAATTATATGCAAAAATAAAGGTCTCCATCATTTGGCTGAAAATTTTCAGCCTCGAATCAAGTGGCCTTTGGTTTTCTTTAAAAAATAAAAGCACAATTGTATATATTTTATTTACAGATGTAGCATAAAACGCAGAATTCCAAAACAATATTTTCATGCATATTAATAGAAGAGCATCTATACATCTCGTTTGCATCTCAAGCGATCATAAAGTAATTTAAATCTATCTTTTGTTACTCCAACTGTCCTACAATAGCTTTGCAATAGATCGTCGAAGTACATGATGACTTTCTCAGACACATATAGTATAACATCCAGTTGTTCAAAACTTCGTTAGCTTAACATCATGATTAAGACATCAACTCTAGAAGTAAATGCTGACTTCATAAGCAAATACACTGTTATTTTTTGTTGATAAAATGTGATAATCCTTTGCAATATTTTTTGTTGGTAAAATGTGAGAATCCTTTGCAATGCAATGCAAAGGATTCTCACATTTTATCAACAAAAAATAACAGTGTATTTGTAGTATTCATGTATGAAATTTTAACGAATCCCGTTAACAAACGATGTCGTTAATTTTGAACAACTGGCCCCTGAATATACAATACTTTAAATACAGTTCTTTCATGTAAAAACCTCACCGTCAGTCCATATACATATGACGCTTGAAAATTTCAAACTTGTTTTTAATTTGCTAACTGTAGTCATTAAAATATGTTATTTATGACGGTTGTTGTCACTGGTTTGAGACAATCAAATGTCATTGCAGGGTTTATATCCGGTTTCATTACTCCACCAACAGACGGTCCACTATCCCAGCCACTATAGCAGTAATCCTGTACCTGCTCAGCCTCAGCGTCATTGATGAACACACCAAACGCGGGTCCATAATTCCTACCAGCTTCCGCTTCAAACTTGAAACCTTTTTCATCGCGTTCGTTAGTGATGGTCGTCAAATTCTGGTTAAAACTGAAATATATATTTTAGACAATTTTACATTAAATTTAATCCTTTTGAATTATTGTCGATACTTTGAAAAAAAAAATAAAGAAAGAAAAAGAAAACATTGTCCAATATTGTGAAATCTGTTTTACAATTCTTTCCTTAGACTCAGTTTCCCTATGATTTGGTCTACAGCATTCTATAAGATTATGACAAAATATATGATCTAGCCGTTTATACGCTTCGACCCAGTGTACGCTGTAAATTTGTGTGCGTTTTTTTTTGTGTCGAGGCATACATTGTTTAGGCTTTTAGTTATACCTCAAAGTGCAGCGAAGTGTTTCGTTCGACATGAGTCGTCCCGAAACAAACGTTGATCTATTAAAGCTCTCTTTGCCTCCGTCTTTGATAAGCCCTGGACACCGGAATTCTACACAAGCTGCTCTGTTGGTTAAGTCGCCAGTGTCGTGGTCCGGTATAGGTCCTACATCGTGAGTGCCGAACGTTTCCCTTTCTGCCTCTTCAAGGTGACTTTTAGAAATTACTCGCAGATCATACGCCTCTGTTACCTGCCAAAAAGTTGAATATAGAATACTAAGACATTTTTTTTTCACATTTTGAAACAAGGCCATTCCACAATTTAGTCTACAATGCGTAACATGCATACATTTGATCAGTCAAACTATATTGTAGTGTTGTCCGTGCCTTCTTTTTTCATAACATTTTAAAAGTGTCAATGTCTATGTTCCTATTATCAAGACCGTCTGAAAGCCCCAGATTATAGCGTAACCTGCTCGGCAAAAAATAAAATGTCCACATAACAATAAAGATTAGGAACTTACCCTGATTTGAACTTTGATGAAACATGTCCTTAACTTTTTTTCGTCTGGAGACACAGGATGCCAAGATAGTTTTTTGTTATACTCATTTCTAGATCCGCATGCAAATGACAAAGAAGGTTTCTTCGTAAAGGGTGCGAATGCAAAACGAAATGAGTTGTCAGAATGCCTGTCCTTGCATTCGTTTTCTCCTTTACCTCCTTTGAATGGATATATCGGACCTTTGCAGACTTGGCCTTTATTACACATTAAAGCTCTGCCAAAATCCCTACTTTCAAACTTCACTTCTCTTTTCTTGCGTGTTTCATTTCGATTTCTCAAAGGATATATTTCCGGAAGAAGTCGAGTCTCAGGAAGTAACTGTACCCCATCCCCTACTGCAGTTAGATAGACATGCTTATTACAGAACACCATCAAACATGCCTGTCCATATTCATTGACTGTCTCCGTTTTTATTCCAAGGTATGTCCCATCTTTTTGGTCCTGAGAATACGCAGTAATACTAACAGTCCCAGCGTCCGACGGTTCTCGTAGAGAATAATCCTTGTAAGCTGAAACACATACGTAACACACTTCGTCTCTTAGAACTTCTTCTGTGTAGGATTTTACTACTTCTCTTTTAACCCTTCTGTCATAATTTACATTCCATACCCATTCCACCTCCTTTCTGAACTTCGTAACGCTGTCGTAAGCTGTCATTTCAGGTATATTTGGGGGGATGAAAGGCTTGACGAGCTGTTGTCCGTTAGCCAGAAGTCGTCTGCGTCCATCGCTTGACACTGCAGGAGCTTCCATTTTCCCTTGTGTAACCCAAAGTCCCTTATTACCATCGTAATGCCAGAGTTCTAGATCAGGATTCCCATCTCTGTCTAGCGACACGTTAAATAGCGAATTGTCAAATGTCGTCTGTATGGGCTTGGTTGTTTGTAGAGGATTCCCATATTCGTCCCGAATAGCTAGTTGAAATACACCATATGTTTGTAGCGGTAGCATGTCTCCGTTTGGGTTTTCATAGACGAATTCACCATTTGCCATTTCAAGATCATCGCGGCTTCTCGGGTCCATGAAATGTACCGTCACGTTAGCAGGGCCATGATATGGCTCCCCGTCTCTTGTCACCGTTGAGTTCTCTGGAATCGAGATTCTGCTCGCTGGTGGCACGCCTGTCTTATGGCTGCTTTCCAGGGGTATCTCAATCCCAAGATCCGGATTGAATGGTGCTGGCTTTGGCTTCATAGGTATTACTACTGGTACCTGGGTGTCAGATTCCTCGTTTATGTTAACGATTTTTACATGGTCCAAGAATTTATCGAAGACAATGTCAGTGAAGCGCAGAATAGCTCTCTTTAGATCCGCGGGAACGTCAAATCTAAAATGACCCGACATGGCGGTTCTGGCAATCTCCTGTCCATTGGCGGTAATAAGGCCTAGTTGAAATGGTATCTTTTTGCCCTTAGCTTTACCATAAGCTCTTCCTGATACGGTTGTTTTGCTGATGCACATTTGACATATGCATGTTTTAACTCGCGAAGCTTTGTAGGTAAAGCCGTCGCAAATGATGTTAACTTCTTCCGTTTCTCCGACGTCACAACAATGGCGTGGCCACCAATCAGAACACGTGCCGTTATCAACGTGTTCATCTGTTATGCACTTTGACTTCTCACAAGTTCTGACGTCGAGGGTATTGTTCATCGAAGAGTCCTCGGAGACGTAACAGGTTGGTGGAAGTGTTTCGTATCTGGACACTGGTTCGCCACAAGTATCTTCATCTTGTTCTGTGGAGAAAATAAAGAATACAATCATACTGACGGATGGCATTTCCTTTCTCTATTTTGGATTACAGTCATCGATAAATGCAGATATTATTCATCCGTCGTAACCACCTGATAAGTTATAGTTAATAAGTGCCCTTTTAACATGTAATCACTAAGATAACAAAAGGAGCAAGACATTGATGTACCTTTAACTACGAGCAATGCTTCTGGTGTCTGTGATACTCCTGCCTCAGTCTCAGAGCTGCATTTGTATCGTCCCGCGTCTTCTTTCGATAGATTAGCAAGTGTAAGAACTCCATCAGTTCCTTGTCCTTCCATTTCAATATTGTTTTTGTACCTATAAAAATACAACGAAGATCTATTGTAAATAAAATATAAGCCGGTCTGGTCTGTTCACGTAGAAAACGTATATACAGGAATATTAAGATATGTTTGCGTTTCGTGTGGACGATGTTTTGACTGAACTGAACTCTAGATATTTTCACACCGAATCTAGAAGAACTAAATGCTCGAAACATTCAAACTGTATAGTTCTGACTGAATGGACCTTTGTCCAATGTTGGAAAGCCATGTTTGTGTTTACTAAGCCATGTACACCGTAATGCTGGTATCGCACTAGGTTAAGACAGGTATTTTGTTATACTTATATTAGTTTAATCACCATTTATATTCACTTGGTGTTGGAGTTCCTACTGCAGAACAACACAAGCTAACACTCTGTCCGACCATTCTGACTTTGTAGTTGGGTATTGTGTTAAACAACGGAGCGACTGAAAATACATGGGTGAAGTTCAAATAAACATTATCTGGAGTATCAAGGCGTATAATCTAAAGCGCTTATATTTTCATGGATAAATAAATGATCTGATCTGAAATTGTGATGGAAAGGTAAAGGTATGTAATGATCAGGAAATGGTGCAATCAGAAAGAAATTACCACTCCAAAAACCAATTGGTGGGAAAAAACGTATTATCAATCTGGTACTTATTCTAAGACTTATAAATACTATAATAGCTGCCGACTGAGCAGCTATTTCCCAATAGGCGGTCACTCAGTTACCCAGACTTAAGGTCGTTGCATACTTGTACTGTCCTACTAGAACCTTTTAAACTATAATATGAAAACGTACATAAGGTGTAAACAGCACAAAAATCAACGCCAAAACATACTCGTAAAACAAATAGAACCACTACAGAAAGAGTATTTCTTCCGATAAACTTTTTACTATTAATGCGTTCGTCACTCTAAAAGTTACCGGTGGGAAGTCAGCAGTAGCAGTAGCAGTACAGCAGTATACTGCTAGTTTGTAATTTTAACGATGTCGTTTTTACTGCAGCTGGTATGATGTCCCATAAGATACTAGTAGCACAAGGGAAGAGACACATCATCTCAATTCTATGTTCAAAATTGAAATTTACAGAAGTTTAAGTGTATCCATTATCAGTTCATGAAAGACCCCTAATGAAAGTTTGATTTATTTCGTTTGGGGTTTTATGTATTATAACACGCGAAAGCACCATAATAAATATTCACCTTGCTTCGAAATTATAGCATCAATTCTCCAATGGGAAGCATTAACCTGAGTTGGTGTTTCCAACTCACTAGAATAGCCAGCTTTACCGATGATAACCTGGTCGTTCATAATACAGACCCCCGATATTCGAAACATCCCGAACTCGTTTGTTTCGCCAATGGTTTTATACGGCCTAGACTCCAGGAAAACGCTCGCATTTCCGACAACAGAGTTTAGCGTGTCTTTGACCTTTCCCATCAGAGTCACGCTGGAACATTCGCACACTTCACAGTCAGCGCTGAGTTGACCCCCAGGCGGGCACGGTTTGCTACAGTCTATAACAATATCAACAGTAAATTTCTTTAAACAAAACCAACAACAACACACCTACGCTGTTGAAATGAGTATAGCATGACAGGTCAAGATAAATTTTGGCATTCGCAGTCAGTAACTCGGCTTAAGAAAAAGCTGGGGGGGGTGGGGGTAGGGGGTGTTGTTGTTTTGCGGTTTGGCCCATCCCCTTTCTCACATATATTTTCACTGCTCTTAAAGCGCTTGGAGAATTTTTTCGGGACTAACTGGATTCACTAGTGAGAAACCGACAGGGAGATACATTCCATAAGGTCTATGGTACACAGTGTTCAACTCGTGCAGACAGAAGCAACGTCTGCCTTAGAAAGGTTAGCAGAACGTTTCAGTAGCTTAAAGATCAGATGATAGGACAAGCTCTGAGATACAGAGATGAAGACGAACATTGGGATGAAAATCTTAATCCAGAAATGTGCTTGATCGAGCAACGTGAAAATGTCATGTGCTATTCACTCTGGAAAAACCTTTATCTATGATATGATCGAAAAGTGTGGAAAGCCAGAGACACGGGGCTACCACCAGAGATGTCAGTAAGGGAACTCACAATACTTGCTATCGTCGATTTATGGCTAAATATACTTTAGCAGTCACCAAAGAATCGAACTTGGTACAAAACCAGATCATGACAACCCCGGCCTTTTAACCACTGATAGAAACATGCAGATCTCACACTGAATGTACTAGATATGTCTACATTCTGTGCCTGGAGTTATATACCAGGTCCAGAATGTTGTTACCATAACTGGTAATAAAACGATGGTCGGTTTGACACAGTATTAAATCACAACAACTTAGTTTTGTTATGACAATAATGAAAGCAAACTTATATTGAAAATATCTAAAATATTAAGAAAGTATGGTATGTAAATGATGAACAGACCTGGACACTTCCAGTCGGCACAATATCGAGTCTGATTTTTTGATCCGGGACACTCTTTACCACCAAAGGCTGGAGGGGGCTCATCACACACCCGTATTCTTTCCTGTGTTCCCTTATCACAAGTCTGGCTGCATTCACTCCACGATACCCAATCTGACCATTCTCCGTCTACAGGATCTGCCAGAATAACTTATTGTGAAATATACAGCATAATTGTAAATATTGTGTGTCTGTTGATTAAATTTAAATATGTCTGAAGATAAGCGTACACTGCAAAAGCGCTTGTAAAAGGACAGAAATTAAAATTAAAAGTGATCGTTTTGTCTAGCCTGCCTTTATACTAAAGTGTTCGTCATTTTAAGAATTCAAGACCCCTCGTCCGTTTATAGACCAAAAATCCATATTTTTCCTTTATAGACCTACCTTTGCACGGTTCCATTTTACAAGGCTGATCTTCAGATAGTTCACCCAAACAATCAATTTCGTCTAGCTCTTCATCTTTGGAACAAGTCCTGAACCTTAGTCTGAACCCCGGTCCACATGTTGAGGTACAACCACTCCAAGGTTGCCAGTCGGTCAGTGTTGCACAGTCGTTGGTAAGGTTATCTACAAGAGCATGCAGTGTTGAAGATCAGACACCTTTAATGTGTTTTAAATCAGTGTCAACATAGAAGATATTTACTTTCTTGAGGTGAATACCAAAAGTATTTCATCAGAATTATTTGGTATTCACCTAAAAAAAAGTAAATATCCCCTGTGTATTAAATAACATATTACAAAATAAAAGAATATTCATATTCTGACCGAATAATCTTTAAAATGCTTGATCACAGATCAATAAAGTACATTGAATTTACAGGAATCTAGCTTCATAACATGACAAGAAAGTTTTATATAACCAGGTCTTGGTTACTGCATATATGATTTAGGCTCTTACTTCCTTCAGCAAAGTTCATCAATACTGAGGCCAATTCTCCAAGATTAGGCATTTCGTTGGTCCTATAGATAACTGTCCTGTTGTCGTCAAATACACCGAAATCATGGTCTTCGCCATCTTCCGCAAGATCGATTACCACGAGATTGACTCCATAGCCTCGTACTTGGTCGTGAAGAGAAGTAACATCGGCAGCACCATCAAAACCGTCATGAGTTAGGGCCACCAGAACATTCGGGATGCAAAGTCGACCACCGGCTCTGGCTGAGAAGGCGCTCTCTACGACATACGCCAACGCATCTTCAAGAGCCTCTCCATTTCCCTTTCTGAATGGCATATTGATAATGGCAAATTTCAAGTCAGATAAATCAGTGTATTCATCTAAAGTAAAGTGTTGTTTTGTGGCTTCTCCAAACGAGTATAATCCAACTCTGATTTTGTTGCCCCAAAATATCTCCAGCAAATCAAGAACAAACTGCCTTTCTTTGCTAAAGTTTTCGGATCTGAACTCGTCGGATGTGTCTATAAGAAAGGCTACATCAAGAGACGCCGCTTCTGAAAGTAAATTGGCAATAATTGGCATTGAAACAAAAAATGTTTATTATCGATTACATTTATTAAGTAAAAAAAAAAAAAAAGAAAAAAAAAAAAAAAAAAAAAAAAAACAGTCCAGGAGTCGATACGAGTAAATCAAAATCCTTACCCAAACACCAGGCGGAAAAAAATGGTTCTTCTTCTATACAGGGTCGAATGTTGGTGTGTAGAGTACTGGGAAGTGAAATGATGTCATTCGTACACATACCATTTCGATCATTAATTAAAAACTAAATGCGGGTAAGGTATGAATCACATGAAACTAGAGTCTGTCAATGAGGAACACATGTACCTTTAACTACGAGCAATGCTTCTGGCGTCTGTGATACCCCTGCCTCAGTCTCGGAGCTGCATTTGTATTGTCCCGCGTCGTCTTTTGATAAGTTGACCAGTGTAAGAACCCCACCTGTCCCTGATCCTTCTAATTCAATATTGTTTTTGTACCTGAATAAACAATTCGTACAAATTCGTTTAAATATGTGCATGTAAGGACGGATATCAGGGCTAGTAACAATGTGTGACTGAAAAAGCACAGTCGACACTTCTTTTGGAAATCTGTTTATTAGTACAGAAATTCATTGACTATCATCATTTTGTGAGTGCTTTGACAGCAATGTAATGCTTACATCTATGAATTATCAAATGAAGCAAATTCTTTTGTATGATAAAGATCGTGTTTACAGTGAAATTACTTCACAAGAGAAGTTCTGTACCAATCATTGATTTGTTCTATTATAAAAATATGTTGGATATTAGAATAAGAGAAAAATACATCCACAAGTGTCACGTATTTTACCATTTGTACGCCCTTGGCATTGGGTTCCCTTCAGCAGAACAATACAAACTTGCATTTCGACCAACCAACCTGACTTTCGAGCTTGGAGTAATGTTGAATAGTGGGGCAACTAAAATCATTTTATGATACAGTAAAAATGTATTGGTGTTTAAACCATGAGAAAGTGTTCACTGATATTTATAGGTGTCTGAGTGTCCTTAAACTAAATCTGAATGAAACTAAAAACTCTTTTTATTCTACTAAAATAAATTTGTATTCAAAATTGCAATCAACATTTGATGAAAGTTGTATTTAAGTTTGTTGACATTCATAGTTCTTCCATTAAAATGTCGATTCGCCCCTACGCAGTGATCTATAATACAAAAATCTACTGTCCCTGCCCTACGTAAGCAAAATGCCATATGTTTGAAATTACTCATAATTCTTTATAGAACCGAATCACGATAAAACTGTAAACAAACACACAACTCACCGTGCTTTAACATTTCAGCCTCTATTCGCCAGTGTGTAGTGTTGATTTCAGTTGGTATTACTATCTCGCTCGTGTAACCTTCTTTGTCGACGGTAACCTGCTCATTCATAATACAAACCTCAGATATCTGAAAGGTACCTATGTCGTTTGTCTCCACTAGCGTCTCGTTCGGTCTTGACTTCAAATATATACTCGCATTACCAATTTCGGAGCCCTGTGAATCTGTCACGTCCCCCAGTAGCGTAACGTAATAACACTCACAGACTTCGCAGTCATCGCTGAGCTGTCCCCCTGGTGGACAAGGCCGGTTGCAGTCTGTAAAACAAACTTTCTTTTAAAGTTGCAATTCCTGTATGTCGTTGCTTTAGAGATCCTCGATTTAGACTCCCTGTATTGCTGTATTTTATTTGTTTTATAAAGAATCACTCGTCCTACCTATAGAAGACATAAAGAAGACAAAACATATACTGTTAAAAGGCTCATATATAATGTTCTCTTACATTAGTACATGGTTGTCAATTTAGTTTTTTCGTGACCTCAGTTTTCAGAGTGGTCTTTCTGAATGCGCCATTTCCTGGCCATTGCTTAACTTTACCTTCATATATACCGTCCACCTTACCTGTACACGTCGAAAAGTTGGCTCAGCTGGAGCATATATATATACTACTCGTCTTACCTACACACGGTTCAAGGTTGCAAGCCTCATATTCGGACAGTTCACCCATACAATCAATTTCTTCTAACTCTTCATTTTTGGAACAAGATCTGAATCTTAGTCTGAAACCCATGTCACATGTTGAGTTACAGCTACTCCAAGGTTGCCAGTCTGTTAGCGTTGCACAGTCGTTGGTAAGATTATCTACAGCGAAAAAATAACAATTAGAGCGGTAAAATGGATCATAAGATGATGGCCAGCTTAACAAATTCGTAGAAAACGTCTAAATGGTTGCATCTATCTCAACATCATGCTTCTGTAAAATGGATAAAATATCAGTGCTATGGAGGTATGCAATACATGTTCAGTATTAAAGTGGAATAAGAGGCGTTTTCCCAAAATCTATTAGCCGATCTTATTATCACATTCAATGCTCAGTTGTTAACTCACGTGTTTCTGTGTAGTTCATCAGCAGCGGGGTTGTGTCTTGCAGGTTGGAAATATCATGACCTCTGTATATAACAGTCCTATTATCCTTCAGCTGACTGAATCCATGGTCCCCGCCACCCTCCGTCAGATCAATTACCACGAGATTGATTCCATAGCCTCGTATTGCCCGCTTTAATGAATCTACATCGGTAGTGCCACTGAAGCTTGTGTGGGTCAGGACCACCAGCACATTCGGGGCGCATAGTCTACCGCCGGCTGCGACTGAAAAAGCGTTTTCTACGACATGCATCATTGCGTCTTCAAGAGATTCTCCCTTGCCCTTGCTGTACTGCATAGTACGTATCGCTGACACCAAGTCAAAAAGTTTGGTGTGCGTATCAAGTGCAAAGTGTTGTTTCGTGGTACCTCCGAACGTGTAGAATCCCATCCTTGTGTTGTTACCCCAAAATATCTCCAGCAAGTCAAGAGCAAAGGCTATTTCCGCGCGAAAATCCTCCGATCTGAAATCGTCGGCGGAATCTAGAAGAACGGCAACATCATATGGGTCGTTCTCTGAAAATCAGGACAAAGGGTATATTATTGAAGTGATAGTTACAGTGGCTTTTTGTACGGCTGTAGTGTAAGGATTAGCTGTGCAGCTGGATATGGTATAACAACAATACTCAGTCAAAAACTGAAGTAACATGTACTATGATAACGAAAAGTCGTGTTGACTAAAATCATTATTATTGTGTAAATTGTGATTCTGTGCTTATTTTGTCATACTGAGCCCGAATGGAGCTGGTAAATTAGATGGGGACAATTCTTACGCAGCGTTCTTTTTATGTGAGGATGCAGAACCATAAACGCAGTCCATACCGCGAACAGCAACCCGTAAAGAATCTGGAAAATAATGTTAGATTCTTAACAATACTTCAAATCAAACTGAAAAACGGTGCAGCAATTAGCATTCCCAACATCTGAAGTACTATAGTAATTCACTATAAATTTGTTCAAATCTGGATGATTTTCTGGACAAAGGTTGGCAAATAAAAATATACATGTATCTATAATCTAAGACCAAAATGCTTGTTCAAACAAATGACCAAGGAATTATAAATATCAAAATATGTGGAGCCAATTTTATTTATTTATTTATTTATTTATTTATTTATTTATTTATTTCCAGTCTTTGAATATATCTAGCATTAATCATATTCAGCGAAGCTGCAACTTTCTCCCCATGCTAATCATGCACGAACGACTTACCATTTTCCAATTTCCATAGTATGAATAATCAGGCTAAGGATAAAAAAAATCGTATTAATTGATCAAATACTGATGAGTCGTTTGACTTTTTAAGAGCTGCAACAGGCACTGGAACACTGAATAAATAGCATGTGTGCATATACATGTATGTGCAAAAAAGCGGAAACCTGATGAGTACAAGGAAACCTGATAAGGAAACCTGATAAGGGTCTGGATTAGTTTTGTCGGATTGATTCAATGTCGCTTTCGTTCTAGTGTGTGAGTTATTTCTAATATGGTTGTGGAGGCTAATATGAATATTCGCTGGCTGTGCATTGTTTTAGCGAGATTTTACATCAACAGCATACACTTAAATAGAAAATGTGTCAAGCAATGGCGAGTCACACTAGAACAAACCCACCACATCTGCAAAATCTATTCGGATTTCTGAATGACCTGGGACTGAGACATTTATGTCACACTAGAACAAACCCACTACATCTGCAAAATCTTAGTCTGATTTCTGAATGACCTGGGACTGAGACATGTATGTCACACTAGAACAAACCCAATCACATCTGCAAAATCCATTCTGATATCTGAATGACCTGGGACTGAAACATTTATGTCACACTACAACAAACCCACCACATCTGCAAAATCCATTCTGATTTCTGAATGACCTGGGACCAAAACATGTATGTCACACTAGAACAAACCCAATCACATCTGCAAAATCCATTCTGATTTCTGAATGACCTGGGACTGAGACATTTATGTCACACTAGAACAAACCCACCACATCTGCAAAATCTATAGTCTGATTTCTGAATGACCTGGGACTGAAACATTTATGTCACACTAGAACAAACCCACAACATCTGCAAAATCTATAGTCTGATTTCTTAATGACCTGGGACTGAAACATTTATGTCACACTAGAACAAACCCACCACATCTGCAAAATCTATAGTCTGATTTCTGAATGACCTGGGACTGAGATATTTATGTCACACTAGAACAAACCCACTACATGTGCAAAATCTATAGTCTGATTTCTGAATGACCTGGGACTGAAACATTTATGTCACACTAGAACAAACCCACCACATCTGCAAAATCTATAGTCTGATTTCTGAATGACCTGGGACCAAAACATGTATGTCACACTAGAACAAACCCACCACATCTGCAAAATCTATAGTCTGATTTCTGAATGACCTGGGACTGAAACATTTATGTCACACTAGAACAAACCCACCACATCTGCAAAATCTATAGTCTGATTTCTGAATGACCTGGGACTGAGACATTTATGTCACACTAGAACAAACCCACCACATCTGCAAAATCTATAGTCTGATTTCTGAATGACCTGGGACTGAAACATTTATGTCACACTAGAACAAACCCAGCACATCTGCAAAATCTATAGTCTGATTTCTGAATGACCTGGGACTGAAACATTTATGTCACACTAGAACAAACCCAATCACATCTGCAAAATCCATTCTGATTTCCGAATGACCTGGGACTGAAACATTTATGTCACACTAGAACAAACCCACCACATCTGCAAAATCTATAGTCTGATTTCTGAATGACCTGGGACTGAGACATTTATGTCACACTAGAACAAACCCACCACATCTGCAAAATCTATAGTCTGATTTCTGAATGACCTGGGACTGAGACATTTATGTCACACTAGAACAAACCCACCACATCTGCAAAATCTATAGTTTGATTTCTGAATGACCTGGGACTGAAACATTTATGTCACACTAGAACAAACCAACCACATCTGCAAAATCTATAGTCAGATTTCTGAATGACCTGGGACTGAGACATTTATGTCACACTAGAACAAACCCACCACATCTGCAAAATCTATAGTCTGATTTCTGAATGACCTGGGACTGAGACATTTATGTCACACTAGAAAAAAACCCACCACATCTGCAAAATCTATAGTCTGATTTCTGAATGACATGGGACTGAAACATTTATGTCACACTAGAACAAACCCGCCACATCTGCAAAATCTATAGACTGATTTCTGAATGACCTGGGACTGAAACATTTATGTCACACTAGAACAAACCCAATCACATCTGCAAAATCCATTCTGATTTCTGAATGACCTGGGACTGAGACATTTATGTCACACTAGAACAAACCCACTACATCTGCAAAATCTTAGTCTGATTTCTGAATGACCTGGGACTGAGACATTTATGTCACACTAGAACAAACCCACCACATCTGCAAAATCTATAGTCTGATTTCTGAATGACCTGGGACTGAAACATTTATGTCACACTAGAACAAACCCACCACATCTGCAAAATCTATAGTCTGATTTCTGAATGACCTGGGACTGAAACATTTATGTCACACTAGAACAAACCCACCACATCTGCAAAATCTATAGTCTGATTTCTGAATGACCTGGGACTGAGATATTTATGTCACACTAGAACCCACCACATCTGCAAAATCTATAGTCTGATTTCTGAATGACCTGGGACTGAGACATTTATGTCACACTAGAACAAACCCACTACATCTGCAAAATCTTAGTCTGATTTCTGAATGACCTGGGACTGAAACATGTATGTCACACTAGAACAAACCCACCATATCCGCAAAATCTATAGTTTGATTTCTGAATGACCTTGGACTGAAACATTTATGTCACACTAGAACAAACCCAATCACATCTGCAAAATCCATAGTCTGATTTCTGAATGACCTGGGACTGAAACATTTATGTCACACTAGAACAAACCCACCACATCTGTAAAATCTATAGTCTGATTTCTGAATGACCTGGGACTGAAACATGTATGTCACACTAGAACAAACCCACCATATCCGCAAAATCTATAGTTTGATTTCTGAATGACCTGGGACTGAAACATTTATGTCACACTAGAACCCACCACATCTGCAAAATCTATAGTCTGATTTCTGAATGACCTGGGACTGAGACATTTATGTCACACTAGAACAAACCCACCACATCTGCAAAATCTATAGTCTGATTTCTGAATGACCTGGGACTGAAACATTTATGTCACACTAGAACAAACCCACCACATCTGCAAAATCTATAGTCTGATTTCTGAATGACCTGGGACTGAGACATTTATGTTAAACTAGAACAAACCCACCACATCTGCAAAATCTATAGTCTGATTTCTGAATGACCTGGGACTGAGACATTTATGTCACACTAGAACAAACCCACCACATCTGCAAAATCTATAATCTGATTTCTGAATGACCTGGACTGAGACATTTATAAGCCATTGTAGACTTGTAGTATGACTTTCTGTTTTTCCTTAAAAGTTTTTGTAACATTAAATCCAATACAAATTAATATTAAAGGAGGCGGGCTGACACATTAATACTCTGGAAGGAGGCGGAATGAAAACTATACTGTAACTTCTTGATATTGGAAGTTACAATACAGATATGTCAACTTGTGGTCTGTCATACTACAAGTTAGTTAAAGTACCGAGTAGAAAAAAATAAGTAAAAAAAACCCAGCTCGTCTTCGACTCGCTTTATTTTACTTATTTTTTTTTCTACTCGGTACTTTAACTCTAACTTATTTTACCAGGCCTTACACTAACACAGAACACCTACTGGCAGACCCGTACTGTAACTTTCAATATCAGGAAGTTAAAGTATGTATTTCTTTCCGCCTCCTTGATTAGTTATACCCCCGGCATTTATGCCGACGGGTATATAGTTTTCGCTTTTCCGTTCGTCCTTTCGTCCGTTCGTATGTTCGTTAGTTTGTTAGTTCGTAATTCCGGAACGTTCGTAGAATTTACGTCAAAGTTTTGGTTAAAGTTTCTCTAGTGGTGTATATCATGAACCAGTGATCAGAAACCATTCATATTTGGCCCATAGGCACCCTATAGGGTTTGCTTTGTTTCCTTGAGTTCGGACCCCAGGGTCCATGCCCGGGGGTTGGGCTGGAGGTCAAAATCTAGGTCACCATTAATTTGGATCAAAGTTTTGGATAAAGTTTCTCTGGTAGTGTAGATCTCATGAGTTAATTATCAGAAACCATTAGTATTTGGAATTTAGGTACCCTATAAGGCTTGCTTTCATGAGTTCGGACCCCAGGGTCCATGCCTAGGGGTGGGGCTAGAGGTCAAAAGGTACATGTAGGTCACTAGGGTCCATGCTGGAGGGTGGGGACTAGAGGTCAAGATCTAGGACATAACTTTTTTTTTTTAAAGAATGACATTCTATTTTCATTTCTGAGCAGCTGCACCTGACCCACAATGTCCGTGATTATGTCCTAGATTGAGTATACAAGTCAGCTCTGTATACTGCTTTAAAATAGATGTCATTCTAAAACTATGCTCCCCCATGTTTATAAGCAAAGTAGTTTACAACATTTATTTCTAAAGTGTACTTGATAAGGGTACTGTCTTTAATTTGGGATTTGAGATTCAGTGTCAGGGGTGAGCATGTGCCGGATGGTTGGGGTAGGGAGGGTGAGGCTTGGTGGCTACGAGCCGGGGATATATGTACCTCTCAAGGCACTTTTTCTAGTATTTATAGTAAGGACCCGCCTCCTTTGATATTCACTTGTATCGGATTCAATGTTGTAAGTTAGAGTTAAAGTACCAAGTAGAAACATGATGACGAGCTGTTTTTACTTATTTTTGTTTCCACGAGGTCTTTAACTAACTTGTAGTATGAGAGGCCACCAGTTGACAGATCCGTTCTGTAACTTTCAATATCAAGAAGTTACAGTACAGTTTTCATTCCACCTTCTTCCTGAGTATTCATATTTAGGCCCACCTCCTTTGATATTCATTTGTATTGGATTTAATGTTACAAAAACTTCAAAGGAAAAACAGAAAGTCATACTAAAAATAGATAAAAACAGCTCGTCTTCGACTCACTTTATCTTACTTATTTTTTATATATTCGGTACTTTAACTCTAAACAATCCCTAAATTAACAATAAAGTACTAAAACAAAGAGAATATAAGCCAAGTGAGTAGCTATTTCCCAGTAGATGGCCACTTAGTTACACGGACTTAACTAAATATATGAAAACTTACATAAGATGCACAACACAAAATTCATCAAATATAAAGCAATTAGAACCACAACAGAAGTGTCGCCTTGAAACGGTCAGTAATACAGACTACTGGGGCGGCTTAAATCGATTATACCCTCAGCTGCAGTGGTTCACAACATTTAGTTTAATTGTTCGGTCCTTGTGGTGAATCTCTAACTAGTCAACGAATCATCAAGGACACACAATCTGTAGCAAAAAAAAAAAAAAAAAAAAAAAAAAAAAAAAAAATGTTGAACCCCGGTGGGCCAAACAACAGACCCAACCAACTAAAATGAATAGCTTTAAGTTGCGGCCGAAACGGAAATCAACCATGATTGGGTTAAGAACTAAGCAAGCATGCAGCTTATCACATTTAAAGGGAAACATTACTATTCGATTCCCGCATATGATATTCATGAAACTTCACATGCTTCAAGATAATTGTATCATTGGACTAAAATCGAAATAAAAATGCGGGGCCGTTTTCATGGTATCAGAAGTTTTTGAGCGTTTCTCTTGCACTCTGATGTCGAGAAAACCAAACTTCGACGTAAAAATTATCAAAGTCAGTGGACCGTGAAATATAGGTCAAGGGCACCGGGTTAAGGTGCGTGCTTGAAGGGTATGTCAAGGACAATTACTATGCAAGGTTTCAGACTCGCAGCTATCTCTGATGTCGAGAAAACCAAACTTCGACGTAAAAATTTTCAAAGTCAGTGGACCGTGAAATATAGGTCAAAGCCACCGGGTTAAGGTGCGTGCTTGAAGGGTATGTCAGGGACAATTATTATGCAAGGTTTCAGACTCGCAGCTATCTCTGATGTCGAGAAAACCAAACTTCGACGTAAATGTTGACGGACGGACGGACGAACGAACGGACGGACAGAAATTTGGACTCCTATATCGCACCCTGCTATAGGCAGGTGCGATAAAAATGGGGTCACCGGGTTGTGTCGGGAGATATAGAGAAAAAAAAAAAACAACGTTCAATAATTGTTATATATCGAGTGCCACAGAACTTCTTTTAAAATAAAAACGAACAATATAATGCCCGCTTTAGGGCTTAATTATGCAGAAACGAACAGAATAAGACTCTACAGCTTGCAGCGTCATTGAGAAACAAAACGACGTTAAAAGCTGTACGCGTAACAGGCACATACTAAACGCGGCTATTTTTATTTTATTTTTATTATTATTTTTTTTTTATTTTTTATTTATTTTATTATTTTTTTTTTCGTTTAAGGTTTCAAGGACAGATGTTTAGTTATGAGTGTACAGTTCATGGCCATTGCTTACTTTCATCGCCGTTTTCGATTGCCAGCTGCCACAGATATAAAGTAGGTCAAATCGAAATATAGAAAATTGCCCTCTCTTAAACTTAAAACTTTTATTTTCCTCATATAAACAATGCGATAACTCTTTAAGTATCAAGTTGTTTCTGTTTCCTTTATGTACTTGACATTAAAGAAGGAAAATGATAATAACCCCATTGTTTAGATGTTGCAGAAAAGGTAATGGCCTAAAAGTCCTATAGCATGCATCTTTTTTGCGTTTTTGTGCATTCTAATCAATTTTTGTAGAAAACTCGTGGATCGAGACAATCGTCTTCACTATAACGTTACTGATACAGAGATAACAGAAACAAGCATACTCAAAGACACAGAAATAAGAGAAAACGAAAAAGCATCTACTGGTCCATTGTAACAAGTGAAAATAAATTATTTGACCCTGACGCGATCGAACAAATAATAACTCATACGATTTGCTTCCACAGTCTGTTTGGCCAACAAGGCAGTTTTGATATGGTTCCTTGCAAACAAGTTGAGAGCCAATGGTGGTATGTGTGAGTAATGACATTCTGTCCTATAAACCTAATACCCTGCGACACTTTAGATAGGTCAATGCTGCGACTAAATTTCCCTGTTCTTATTGTCTTTCATGAACCAGTTTATCTATATTTGTCTCTTTGGTAAAGTAGTGCTCAAGAACAATTAGAGCAGTATCGTTTCAATTAAGAATATTTTCCTTATAGAGATGAGTAACAGGCATCACTTTTTTTTCTTTCCTTGACATCGTTTCCTACAGCTCAGGCAAAAAGTTACACTAGTTACACGGTAGTCCCATGAGACTGGCTAAGCAGGCATCTGGTCAGCAAAGTAGGCTCCAGACACTAGAGCAGCAATCAGCTAGCATGCCAACATGCTAGAAATAAACAGCATATTCACGCAAATCACCTGTCAGCCTGCCAACGCAGCAGGATTCATCCACCCATCCAATGCCCCAATTCAAACACGTAGCCTCCTATGAGGCTTCAGGTTTTGGAGATGTCACCGTCAAATGTTTCTTATCTAGCCTCGGTAAATTTTATATAATCCATTGTACTGCATGCTTTATCTATGAAACGATTTATAAAGCAACCCGCCCGATATCTGCTGTAAAATGGGTCAAGGTTATTTCACGCTCATAAGGCGTTCGTTATCAAATGATGCATGGCAAGTTTCAAGATCATAGGGCCTTGGAGTGTAAAGGTTTTTGCAATATATTAACATTGCAGTCATTTTCACATAGGCATTCAGAGTTTTGAAACTGATGGGCAATGGACGACGGACGGACCAGGGATCATGGATTCACCTGGCGAACCTTGCTAATAATAATAGCAACAGAAGCGAAAGAGGCTCCCAATTATGGTGGCCGATATTCGCATTTCAACAATGCATTTTATCAACAAATTATCTATCAAAAATATAGTGAAACACCATACAAAAAAGAAATGAAACGTATGTACAAAATTAATGGCGATTTCTCCTTGTGATGATGAAATATAATATAGGCGTGTACAGTAAATTTGCATATCTTTTGTCCAGAAGTTTCTTCGGTATGAAAGTTCATTTCTGATATGCAGAAGAACCAAGTAGAACCATGGCTTGCCGTCTGATGACATTGCATGTAGTTGTTTTGCTTTTTCTCTGTGTGGAATCTATTTGTGCAGGTAAATACACCATTTTGTGGTTATTTTACATTGTGCATGCATAATGTCATAGGTTTCTAAGAAAGTAAAACAGTAAAACTATTTCAATAAGTTATCTAACCGTTTACAAAATGCCGAATTACAATTCTGACTGGCTGATGGAAAACTAGCGAAAACTAGAGAAAATAAATAACAAAACCCCTTAATTGCAGGCGTAAATAGGCCAGGAAGCGGGAACGGCCTTCTCTTGGTCGAAAAAGAAAAACATGGCATCAAAAAGCGGCAGGTTATGGGTGGAAAGGTGGCAGTGAACGGTCGAGTCGTAGACGTATCGCCGATTACGCCCGGTTCCGATCCATACGAGCAGTGCTACGCAAATATCGGTGTTTATACATCGGAGTCAGCCAAAGTAGGATTGCCAGGTGCAGAGGTTACCCTCGTGTCTTTGACAGATTACAACGACACTCACTACGTGTTCAAAGGTTATAGTCGAGGGATGACGAACGTGCATGGTCAAGTTTGCTTAGTGATGATATGCTATGATATTGGCATTGCGTACGTTACCACGGAAAACGAGCGCCTCTTTGTGCAGACAGATGTCCAGGAGCTGCCACCTAGATTTAGAGTATCTCCTATGTCAAACAATGAAGAACTGCTGTTCTATGGTTTCGTCTTTGGAACCGTTGCTGGGAAAACAGGACCGGTGTACACCTACCACGAAAAACATCTGTGCGACGCCAATGGACTAAACGACTACCATTTCGTGTTCTCGTATCTGTCGATTCCTGACGAGCTGGTAGAAACCCCTGTCCCAACAGTTTCCCCTGAACCCATCCCCGACACAAGAACTTGGTACTATGGTCTAACACAGAGGGACAGGCAGACGTGCTACTTCAAACTTAAGATGAGGGTAAGAGGTTATTCATTAAAGCCTATTTGTTTGTGTAATATTTGCATAGACGCCGATGACGTTTTCGTTTTTCTCTTTCATTTCACGCATCAACTTATTTAAGAAATGATATTGTTGTAGGTTGCCTCATCTCAAGTGAAAGTTGAGTTACGGAGTCTGAACCCCAACACATTACAGAGCTACGGAACGTTTATTTCTGGACCCAAGAACGACCCCGACTCCCAAGACAAAACCCTTAAAGTAGCTTGTCTTCAGTTCCGCTGTCCAACTCTGATGGTGGATCGCAATGACACCATGGATACCCTGGTGGAGGGGAACATTATAGTACCGGGTAAACCGGAGGGATGCACAGTGCGGTAAATTAGCTTCCGAATTTTTTTATTATCCTAATTCGGACTCGGACCAGCCTGTTTAGCTTTATCAATGACATAATAGACAGCAAATTTTATATAATTAACAAACAATGATACTGATCAAGATGCGCAGCTGATATTATGTAAGAGCCTGAAAAATATACATGTGATACTGTCGACCTCTTTATAATACGGTTCGATTTATTTTTCATATTATATTTGAATATCGGTCGTTTTTTGTCAACTAGAACTAGTAAAATTCGAAAACAAAGATGCATACAGAACGCGTTTAGAAGCAGCAATAAATCAAAATTTTCTCGGGGGAGAACTTACGAGAAGGTGGAAATCCTCCTCTCGTGCTCTCCCCCTCTCGTGCCTTCGGCACACGATCTTGTTTTCGCCGGACCACTTTTAGAACGCGACGAGACAGCCCTGAGTTGTGGGCAGTTAGTTGTATAGGAAGGCCTATATGAGAACTTAATTAAGAACATATTATACAAGCATAATGTTTTTCTTCAGCTCCACCCATCTGACTGGTATCGAAGCTGACGAGTTGGGGTTTTCAGCTACACTATACACTGGCCACAACTATGGACCAAAGGAAGGGATTTTCAAGCACACTGACACTATGTTTTCAAGGGCTCGTTGCTTTGCCGGCAGAGATTTCCTGGGCAACAGCTATTCTATGACATTTGATGACAACAATGCACTGGAATATGACTGTACATAAATTTGATTATATATAACATTATACTTGTATATCACATTTATTTACCATACGAAGGCCAGAAATATCAAGGCTCTAATCGGTGCTTTATCATGCTTAAATCTTATTCGATATCTATTCATCAATGATGGTGATGCAAGAAAATTTCAGCTTGTTTTCAGATGAATTTTGAATCAAATCAATCAAATACATGTACAATAATGACACACAGATGGCAAGCCATTTTACTATTTATCCAGGAAGATTATCTGGATTATTATAGTAGATATCTTGTTTAATAAATAAGATATCAACTTATTTTATTAGATATCTACTGTAAAGAAGATATCTTTATCAACAAATAAGATATCATTTACTATATCAGATATCTCAAAATATTAAACAAGATATCTATTATAGTATATCAGATATCATATTGACTAAATAAGATAATATCTAATTAGTTATATAAGATATCTAAAATGACAATTAAGATATCTTAAATGATGTATTAGATATCTTGTTCATAAAAATATATAAGATATCTGATATAGCAATTAAGGTAATTGAGATGTCTTATTTGTGGGGGGAGATATAATAAAATAGATATCCATTTTTTTCTAATAAGATATCTTTAAGACTTACTTAGCATATAAGATATATCCAACAGTAAATAAGATACCTTAATTGGCATTTCAAATATCTTATTTGACATTTTAGGTATCTATTTAATATATAAGATATCATAATTATATCCTCAAATAAGATATCTAGTATGCAAAAGTAGATATCTTATTGGAGAAATCAGATATCTTATATGCTAAAATAGATATCTTATACCATATATTAGATATCTTATTTAGTTTAACAAATATCTTATTAAGCATATAAGCTATACAGAAATGTTATTTATTACATTGAGATATCTTATTTAGTATATTAGTTATCTATATTAGATATCTAAATTATCATATAGGATCATATAGGATATCCTATATCCTAAATAAGATATCTTATTCGTGGAACTGAATATCTTATTTAGCATATAAGGTACATTTATTTTCTTAACTATAAAACTGTTCAGCTGAGCAGCACCTTTATTTTCGCTAAACAGATAGTGCAATCCCTCTCCTGCTTTAATTCAAATTTCCAATCTTTTAACCTGTTTCCTGTCTCTCTGACTGTACATGCCAGTTTGTGTTGGAGCTGGTTGGATTTTTTTTTTCATGCGAAGGCTCAGAAAAGATTGTCCAAAGAGGAAATGATAAAGTCCATAAAAGCAGGCATGACCACCTAACACATACATCATGGCTTCTCAATGAGGTCACTTTGATGGAATGACTAACTTAAACCAGAGGACCAATGGTCCTATAAACGCTCACCTGAGATTTGGGATATGCGACTTAAGTTGACCTTGCCATAAAATAGGTCAAGGTTTACATAAACTTTGTAGGGCTCCAAACCCTGATGCCTCATGCCAAGTTTCAAAATCATAGGTCTTCTGGTTCTGGAGGAGAAGATTTTTAAAGGTTTTCGCTATTTATAGCCATGGCGGCTATCTTGGTCATGTGACCTTGACCTTTTATATAAATTTTCATTCCCCTCCTAACAATGCTCCACATAAAGTTTGGCTTTAATTGGCCTTGCGGTTTCAGAGAAGATGTTTGAATATTATGGTCATATACATGTATATAGCTCCTGGGGAGGGGCAGACAACCCCCAGGGGTCAGAATTGTTTCATTAACATACATCTTCTGCCCATTTGCAAACTCCCAGCAAGTTTCCCCCCATTTAATTACATTTTACTAATTTTCCCCATCCAAATGCATAAGCGACCTAAGTTGACCTTGCCGTAAAATAGGTAAAGGTCATCCCAAGGTCATGATTTATATAAACTTTGTAGAGTTCCATTGCCTGATACTTCATGCCAGGTTTCAAAATCGTAGGCCTTTGGCTTTGATTGGCCCAGTGGTTTCAGAGAAGATCTTTGAAATTGTGGACGACGGACGGACGACGGTACATGGGTATACTATAAGCTCAACTGGTGAGCCTTTGGCTCAGGTGAGCTAATAACATCTTGTGGAAAATGCTGCAACTGAAAATGCCAGAGTTATTTTAATAGCGTATATCATGCCATGGCATCAGGATTTCCAATGAAAAGTAAGATGACAAAGCATCTCACTAACACTGGACTCAACGACATGTGGCCATGTAAAAATGATTTTGGAATCTTTAGTCAATAATTAAATATCAAATACCAAACATTATTCAACTCTCACATTGGAGTGAAGTTTTTATATAACTGTTTCATCAAATCTGTCAAGTTTCTTACTATGCATACACTACTTATCTATACCCCCAATCAATGCAGTATGTAATCAATTACAACTTTCAAATGCATCTCAAAAGGCAGAAAAATCTATGAATTTCAATTTGTTCTTCTTGTTTCACACTTTCACGGCTAACAAACCTTTAAATGCGTAACCGCGGTTAAGAAAAGAAATCCGATTCACGCCTTTCCGGTTAAGCATCAGATGACCAACAAAAGGTAAACAAACTTTTGCAACTCGTGTTTCCGAGTAAAATATTTTGATTCGAAGACAGATATGATAATTCTCTCAATGCTATTTTATCAGTTAGACATTGCAATATTTGGATCCCAAAGGATTTCCAGAAGCTTTTCAGTCTTTATAATCGTGATTTTTATTCCCTCCTTCAAATACATGTTGGGATTGCCTTGTACATGAAGAAAATGTGGGTCAGTTGCAGGGATATTTTTTAGATATCCGCCAATTACGTCCATATTAACGGCTAGCAATACAGCGTGCAGATCATTTTAACATTGTGCGAGGTCTGTTGACAGTTTTGTTGCCTCTGGCCACTGCATTCTATGCATATGTGATTAAAAGCTGTGTCAACAATTTGGTTACGAATTTAATCATTAGAATGATAGCAATATAATCAACATAAAAAACATGTATAAAAGTTTTTGTTATTGTTAATAGTTTTACGCTCAAGTTTTATTTGTCACATTCTCTCGTCCTCTCTGAATGGGTTCTAACTCAAATTGGTGTGTTTGTGATATTTGCAGTGAAAATGTTTGATATGAAATAATACAAACAGTCTATGTAATACAATAATTCACATGCATGATAATCCTGTTCATGACGACGATTTTACAGCATTATGTATACTTTATTTGCTTTTTCCTGGTTTTATGTCATTCAAAACGCTTTACAGAGAAAATTAAATAACATAATTTGAACCGGTGGAGGTTTCTAAAATATCTTGAAATATATCCTTCATATTTTAATGATTAAATGCGTAACCATCTTTTCCTTCCCTTCAAATCGGTAATACCGGGCACTAACACAACGAAATTTTGGCACAGACATCAGTTGCAATTTATGTAATATATATCTGTAAATTTGTCGTGGAACAATCACTAAAATTCGATATTTACCAGCAAATTGTCCAATTTTCAGTTGTATTCCGCCGACTTTGGCCTTGTTGTAACACCAGGTTCGAAGGAGGGAATAAAAAACTCAAAGACCATCAAATTATTTTGCGACCTACTTTGGTGCTGACTAACAATAGTAAATAAGTGACAAAATAGCATTCATAGATAATCGATACATTTCTGTACTAAAATATAATCATCAATTGATCCTAGTAGTGTATGTTTTGTTTACCTTTTCTTGGTCCGCATATGCGTAACCGGAAGGGCATGAATCGGATTTTCTTTCTTAACCGGCGGTTACGCATTTAAAGGTTTGTTAGCCGTGACTTTCATCTGCAAGCATTTCCTCTTCGTTATCATTTGAGCCACCTCGTGGAAAAACCAACAATGTGGTTTCCGACCAGGTCTGACACAAACCGAGCTGTGCAAGCACAGAAGCAGGCTAGAAGCTTGAAATTTCGGATTTAAGAAGAAGAGGAAGTGTACTATCCGTGTAGCGAAAACAAAGGCGCTGATCAGCTTCGCGGTCACCGCGAAGCTGATCTGCGTCTTTGTTTTCGCATATGCAGATTGTTGGTTTTCCCATGGGGCGGCTCATTTGTCTGGTTAGACCACTGCAGTGGCTTTCGTCTTTTTGTCATTATTGAATCTGGAATTCTTGAGCCATACTCCCCTGCGCTAGCTATGACACGGGATACATAATACTCATGCCCGTCCATGGTATGTCAGGTTTTATTTTTATGATGAAATGGCGCAGCCTCTTCACCATGGATTCTTTTTAAATGTGATTTATAGCTATCCGCCCTATAGAAACCTTCGCCACAGAAATGACACTGGAATCGTACGACACCGTCATGTATTGCCCTGTGTTGTTGTAACTCACCTTTCCGAAAAAATGATTTACCACATAATTCACAACTGAAAGGTTTCAAACCGGAGTGCCTTAGCAAGTGGGTTTTCAAATCAGTTTTACATCTAAATGTATCCCCGCATAAATGGCATGTACACAACTTTTGATGAACTCGGCGTACATGCCTTTTTAACTGACAGTATCTTTTGAACGCAAACTGACATTCTTGACACGGAAAGTTTCTGTTCATCTCATGGACGGTTTTCTTGTGCTCATTCAAACTGGTGTCACATGCATAATCTGAAAATGTACAAAAACTATTCAAATTGTCTTAACATCCAAGACAGCGGCATTTTAACATGAATCTTGTGGAGACCAATGCTTTACATAGCCCAGGGAATAAAATGTTCAAACCCAGTGTTAAAGGCATAGTTGGTCATGAAAATATGTATAAGGCTATTCCTCTTTCGCTTTTTTCAAGTAGTGCAGTAATAATAAATTAATTGTGCACAAAATAATGGTGCATGTAAATCAAGCTTCGAATGCTTGCCCTATAACATATTGATTAGCTGGTTAGGATAATTATTAATTGTCACAATTTAAATCAGCTGTTTGCAAATGATTTCTGTAACCTCGTTAAGATTGCAGCTTGCCTATTGCTTAATGACCGTGTAGTGCCCGTACGAAATTGTCCAACAGGAACACAGCAGTATTACCACAGGAAAATGAGACCAGATTCCTGGCAGGAATCCCTTTGACTATTTGATTTTTCTTATAAAGATTACGACAGGAGTCAGTGTGGACTCCCTGTGGAATCTGGAGCAAAATATTTAAATTAGCAGGAATCCTGCCAGGAATATGAACCAGATTCCTGGCAGGAATCCTGCCAGGAATATGAACCAGAAATTTTGGCAGGAATCCTGGCAGGAATTTCGAGCAGATTCCTGGCAGGAATCCTGTTAGGAATATCGAGCCAATTCCAGCTATAATGTCTGCATAGAAATGACCTCTTTGAAAACACATGCATATGAAAGTTTTTGAACAAAGGAAATGTAAGGGGCTAGTGTATCATATATCCATAGATGCAGCCATTATATTTTGTTATAAAAATGCTTGTATCAATGAGTAGTAATGATAAATGTCATTTTCAATTACAATTCTTAGAAACTTCCTTAAATAGACTGATTAAAAATTGTACATGATCAGAGGTGGGTGGGGAATGTTTTGAAAACGAAAAGCATAAAGAATTTAGTTAATGATTACAAAGATCAGTGAATGAATAAAATGGAAGAAAAACATACCTTACTTTTACTAAAAAGTGTTCCTCATTTATTTTTACCAAAATTTGATAGCAAACATAGTGTCAGTATCAAACAAATTGAATAATGACTATCTTGTTTAAAAAAGCCCAACCTCATGGCTTCCTGTGTGTACCACCTAATTGTTTACACATTTATGAAAGACAGATTTAGGTCGGCAGTATTTTTGCCAAGCAGGAATCCTAACAGGAATTTTGTTTATTTTCCACGTGGAAAAGTAAAAAATTCCACGTGGAGAATGCAAGCATCTCACTGTCCTGTTAGGAATCAGGCTGAAAATCAGATTCCACACTGACTCCTGTCTTTGTCCAACTGGACTACCAGTGGAATCCTGTTGAGTTTTTCGTACGGGTGGTATCATAATGTATACCCTGCGTTTGCGCGGGCCATTATCTAGTAAAACATTTTCATGTGTTTTTGGGGGCTGAAATGAAACCTACCTATGGGTACAGTGATTTGGCTAGTTTTGAATCTTGACCATTTTCTGAATCACATGGTCTTATCATCATGAACTTCACAATAGTGGTAAGATTTCAATACAAATCTTTCGTATGGTTTTGATGTCCATCTATAACTCTTACTCTGCAGAACGGGCATCCTATCTCAGCCAATAATAACCGTTTGCTTAACAGGAACTTCTTTGATAAATAGAACTAAAAATGAGAATCACTCTACTCGTGATGTAAATGAATTTGAATGAGCCACGTCATGAAAAAATTTGATTTTTGCTAGGCTTCACGGATAGTAGGTTACCTCTTCTACATATATCTAAAATTTCAATCTTCTAGCTTTCTTCTCTAACTCTAGAGTCTGGTTTGTGTCAGACATGGTTGGAAATCCCAAAGACCGTTTTTTGTTCTCAGTCTGCGACTCACATAAAAACGGCAGACAAGTCAATCTGGTCAAAAATGGTTAACTTACATTTTAAACAGACCTCACACTGAAGCCTCTCTCCAGTATGTACTCGCCAATGCCTCTTGTAATTAGCAAAACTACCACTCTCGTGCCCACATTCTCTACACATCCACACACCCTTACCTGTAATTACTTTCTAAAAACTTGCCTCTGATAATGGTTTTTCGCAGAAGTTTTTTGTATGGGGCACGACAGAAAAAGCATTTTCATGTCAAAATCTTGATCTTAGTTTGTCCTAATAGGACCTATAAAAATTTTGAAAATCGGTGAACAAATAAAGTTTTTATGGCCAAAATGAAGTTTGCATACAGATTTTGCATTGGCAAGGGAGATAATCGATGATCGTGGAAATGCATAGTTTTCAAGAATTTTTACCTGGTCATGAAGATTTTGTCTCAGGTATGTCATTTGTGTCAATTTATAATAATTTTGATCAATCATGATTAAATAGTTAGAATTTAAAAATTTTGCGGGAAAATATTTACCTCCCTTCCATGCGATTTTTGTACAGGAAATCCCTATTCAAAAATGTTTTTGACCATAACGTTTTTATTAGTCAACCGATTTTCAAAATTTTTGCTGCACATATTACGACAAACTAGATGCTTAATTGTGCCAAGAAAATATTTATTCTACATTTGAACAATTGTAAAATATCAGCGGAAAACCATTATCACACACTACGAAACAGACTATAAAAGCAAACTCAATATTTGATATTGATAATATACACAGTATGACCAGCATGGGTACAATAATAATTGTCCATCATATAAGGCTTCTCTCCACTATGTACTAGCCAATGCCTCGTGTAACTGGCAAAACTGCCACTCTCCAAATACCCGCAAATTGTAACCTGTAATACATACAAAAATCAATAGGCATCTCTTCAGTGCTTTGCAGAACTGAATGTGCAAAACTGCCGCACTCCTTCCAACATTATAGAAAAACCTGTTATGCTTCAATAATGAGCTATCAAGCTTCAAAGCCTTGTAATCGCAGCAGTCTTAACGTAAGGATTGGAGCCCCATAAGTCCTCTAGTAAACTTAACTTTGTATATGAAAATGCACATAAATGGTACCAACAGCAAATAATTCGAAACCAAAACATATAACATACAGAACAACTACAGACGACCTACCCTGGAATAGTCAGTAATATAAAATTATTGGGGGTTTTAAACTGGCTTTACGGGATCCCACTAACCTCTACCTCAGTTTCTGCAGTGGATCACAATATTTAAGTTGTTTGGTTCTCATGGTGATTCTTCAACTGGTCAATGAATCATCACAGAAAATAAATAAATCACAACAAATATGCCATGATGATTCAAATCCAACAGCAACAAACACAATACCATCACGAAAACATGTCCGTGTAATGTATACTCTATTCATTGACTACATTCAACACGAGAAACGAACAACTAACTAAATGTTGTGAACCACTGCAGAAGCTGAGGGTGAGGTCGAGGCTGAGGGTGAGGTTAGGTACCTGTAAAATCGATTGAAGCCTGCCAGTGATTTTATATTACTGATCATTCCAAGGTGATACTTCTGTGGTGGTTCTTATTGTTTTATGTCTTGGTGTTAAAATTTATGTGCTGCTTGCATCTTATGTGTGTTTTCGTATTTTTAGTTAAGTTGAGGTAACTGAATGGTCACCTATTGGGAAAATAACTGCTCAGACGGCTTATGATATGTTTTCATGGTACATAAAAAAGTATCTGATTGTTAATTTAGTTTTTTCCCACCTCAGTTTTTGGAGTGGGAATCTCTTTCTGACTGCGCCTTTTCCTGATTGTTGCCTACTTGTACCCCTCATACCCCAATTTTATATAGTAAAACTGGGGTTTGCAGGGTTATACCTATTTTTTGTATTTTTTTTATCCAAAACATAGATTGTGAGTACTCGTTAGAACCGCCTCGCAGTTCTAATGTGTACCCACAATCTATGTTTTAAGCAAAAAATAAGAAAAATATCAAATTTTTTAAGCTGAAACTTTTTAATTTTTAAAGCCCAAAAAATCTGTAAATTGCATGGTCAAGTTTTCGTAATATGGGGATTCCTGGGAAGCCAAACACCACCACTTAAAATCTGGGGCGAAAGAAAGACACCAGTTCTGCTGTGATTATGTTTTCTATTTATGCAGTTTTCCTGTTTAAATCTTGCAAGTATCTACAAGTCATGCATATGAGTTAAAATGTCCTATCAGCATGTAGATCTACAGCTACTATATGCTCAGTTTTGTTTGTTTGTGTTTTTTTTTTCAAAAAGCTTCAGATCTTCAATTTTGCATTATTATTTTTTAACTGGACACAGCATTAATTGTGGACTGCCTGATTCACTGACTATTTTTACAGTGAAAAACTCCCCAGGTCCAATAGTACAATCTCCTAATTCCTCTAGTTGTGCTGCATGAACAACATCATCAGCCATTATATTGTCTGTAGCCTCTTGAATTTCAATTTGTTCTTCTTGTTTCACACTTTCATCTGCAAGCATTTCCTCTTCATTATCATTTGTCTGGTTCGACCAATGCAGGGGCTTTCGCCTTTTAGTCATTCTTGAATCTGGAATTCTTGAGCCATACTCCCCTGCGCTGGCTATGACACGGGATACATAATACTCATGCCCGTCCATGGTATGTGAGTTTTTATGATTCAATGGCACAGCCTCTTCACCATGGTTTCTTTTTAAATGTGATTTATAGCTATCCCCCCTATTGAAACCTTTACCACAGAAGTGACACTGATATCGTACAACACCGTCATGTATTGCCCTGTGTCGTTGTAACGCACCTTTCCGTAGAAATGATTTACCACATAATTCACAACAGAAAGGTTTCAAACCAGAGTGTCGTAACAGGTGGGTTTTCAAATCAAAGTTACGTCTAAATGTTTCCCCACATAAATGGCATGTAGCAGTACGCAACTTTTGATGAACTCGGCGTACATGCTTTTTTAACTGACAGTATCTTTTGAACGCAAACTGACATTCTTGACACGGAAAGTTTCTGTTCGTCTCATGGACGGTTTTCTTGTGCTCATTCAAACTGCTGGCAGATGCATAATCTGAAAATATACAGAAGCTATTCAAATTGTTTAAATAGATAATAATTCCAATTCAGTTTGTGGTTTGAATGCATTTTTCTTTGACCTTATGTCGTTGATTAATAATTGAGTTTCCATCCATACTGAAGTGGTCCCAAGATTGACCCCTACTCTCGCCATATTTCATTTAATTCTTAACATCCAAGACAGCGGCATTTTAACATGAGTCTTGTGGAGACCAATGCTTAACAGATATTAAGGATGTTCGCTGCTAACATTTGACATTTCGGAACTTCCGTTTTTTCTTTTGTTGAATATCTCGTAAACGGTTGCAGATATTTTCCTAATATTTTATATTTTGATACATATTGATGATATGCATTGAATGAGCTATGAAAATTGTCAATCTAAGAAACTTCATTTTTTCACCCCATTTTCTGCATTTTTTTCAGAAAATTTTAGTTGCAGTAAAACTTAGGGGGTAGGGTAGATTAAAGTTGATTACACATCTTCAAATTAATTGCACTAGTTAATTTACTAGCTACCCTATATATTTCTTTCTTTTGTTCGAACAATATTGTCAAGTTCTATGTTGTGTGAAAATACAAGAAAATGTTTGAATCAACAAATATGGTTTTGGCACATTTCAAAATATTGATTTTTCCCGACTTTTCAAGTATGGGGGTAAGGTTGGAAAATTAATTGTAAAATTTTGTCATCCACTTCAAGCTGCAAATTTTTCTATGCTTTTGGTCAAAAATAGTCAGCGTTACGTAAATATTATGACTTTTGAAAGCATTCTATGTGTATTTTTGTTCAAGACAGGTATGTTTCAAAGAATTAAAAATTATTTTTTTTTTTAATTTAAAACATGGTGCTCAGAGGTCTCGTTCAGAGGCCTGTAGCTTGAAAAAAATACACACTACCCTATATTTATTTTGTTTTCAAAATGCCTTGTGTTGTTTTTGGGAATCAAAAAAGAGTGGTTAGAAAAAAAAGTTTGAATACTTTTTCATTGGCAGCGAACATCCTTAAGTGTGCCTTACTGAAGGACAAAGCCCAGGGAATAAAACGTTCAAACCCAGTGCAAAAGGCATATTTGGTCATGAAAATTATGTATAAGGCTATTCCTCTTTCGCTTTTTTCAAGTAGTGCAGTAATGATAAATTAATTGTGCACAAAATAATGGTGCATGTAAATCAAGCTTCGGATGCTTGCCCTATAACATATTGATTAGCTGGTTTGGATAACTATTAATTGTCACAATTTAAACCTCGTTAAGATTGCAGCATGCCTATTGCTTAATGACCGTGTAGTGGTATCATAATGTATACCCTGCGTTCGCGCGGGCCATTATCTAGTAAAACATTTTCAAGTGTTTTTGGGGGCTGAAACATTGTACCTATGGGTACAGTGATTTGGCTAAATTTGAATCTTGACCATTTTCTGAATCACATGGTCTTATCGTCATGAACTTCACAATAGTGGTGAGATTTCAAAACAAATATTTCGTATGGTTTTGATGTCCATCTATATCTCTTTCTCTGCAAAACGTGCATCCTATCTCAGTCAATAATAACCGTTTGCTTAACAGGAACTTCTTTGATAATAGAACTAAAAATGAGAATAACTCTACTTGTGCTGTCCTTGAAAATGAATTTGAATGAGCCATGTCATGAAAAAAAAATGATTTTTGCTAGGCTACACGGATAGTAGATTACCTCTTCTACATATATCTGAAATTTCAATCTTCTAGCCTTCTTCTCTAACTCTACAGTCTGGTTTGTGTCAGACATGGTTGGAAACCCCAAAGACTGTTGTTTTTTTCTCAACCTGCGACTCACATAAAAACGACAGACAAGTCAATCTGGTCAAAAATGGTTAACTTACATTTTAAACAGATCTCACACTGAAGCCTCTCTCCAGTATGTACTCGCCAATGCCTCGTGTAATTAGCAAAAGTACCACTCTCGTGCCCACATTCTCTACACATCCACACACCCTTACCTGTAACTTAAAGCAAACTCTATATTTGATATTGATAATATACACAGTATGACCAGCATGGGTACAATAATAATTGTCCATCGTATAAGGCTTGTCTCCTTTATGTACTTGCCAATGCCTCGTGTAACTGGCAAAACTGCCACTCTCCAAATACCCGCAAGTTGTAACCTGTAATACACAGAAAAATCAATAGGCATCTCTCCAGTGCTTTGCATAACTGAATGTGCAAAACTGCCGCACTCCTTCCAACATTATAGAAAAACCTGATATGCTTCAATAATGAGCTATCAAGCTTCAAAGCCTTGTAAACGCAGCAGTCTAAACGTAAGGATTGGAACCCAATAAGTCCTCTGGTAAACAAAACTGTATATATGAAAACACACATAAATGGTACCAACAGCAAATAATTTGAAACCAAAACATATAACATACAGAACAACTACAGACGACCTACCCTGGAATAGTCAGTAATATAAAATTATTGGGGGGGGGGGGGGTTAAACTGGCTTTACGGGATCCCACTAAACTCTATCTCAGTTTCTGTAGTGGATCACAATATTTATTAAGTTGTTTGGTTCTCATGGTGATTCTTCAACTGGTCAATGAATCATCACAGAAAATAAATAAATCACAACAAATATGTCATGATGATTCAAATCCAACAGCAACAAACACAATACCATCACGAAAACATGTCGGTGTAATGTATACTCTATTCATTGACTAGATTCACCACGAGGAACGAACAACTAACTAAATGTTGTGAACCACTGCAGAGGCTGAGGGTGAGGTTGAGGCTAACGGTGAGGTTAGGTACCTGTAAAATCGATTGAAGCCTGCCAGTGATTTTATATTCCAAGGCGATACTTCTGTGGTGGTTCTTATTGTTCTATGTCTTGGTGTTAAAATTTATGTGCTGCTTGCATCTTATGTGTGTTTTCGTATTTTTAGTTAAGTTGAGGTAACTGAATGGCCACCTATTGGGAAAATAACTGCTCAGACGGCTTATGATATGTTTTCATGGTACATGTAAAAGTATCTGATTGTTAATTTAGTTTTTTCCCACCTCAGTTTTTGGAGTGGGAATCTCTTTCTGACTGCGCCTTTTCCTGATTGTTGCCTACTTGTACCCCTCATACCCCACTTTTATATAGTAAAACTGGGGTTTGCAGGGTTATACCTATTTTTTGTATTTTTGATCCAAAACATAGATTGTGGGTACTCGTTAGAACCGCCTCGCAGTTCTAATGTGTACCCACAATCTATGTTTTAAGCAAAAAATAAGAAAATTATCAAAATTTTTCAGCTGAAACTTTTTAATTTTTAAAGCTCAAAAAAATCTGTAAATTGCATGGTCAAGTTTTCGTAATATGGGGATTCCTGGGAAGCCAAACACCACCACTTAAAATCTGGGGCGAAAGAAAGACACCAGTTCTGCTGTGATTATGTTTTCTATGCAGTTTTCCTGTTTATGCTACCCAGATGGCAATCTTGCAAGTACACGTAATACTATCTACAAGTCATGCATATGAGTTATAATGTCCGTTCAGCATGTAGATCTACAGCTACTATATGCTCAGTTTTGTTTGTTGTTTTTTTTTTTCAAAAAGCTTCAGATCTTCAATTTTGCATTATTATTTTTTAACTGGACACAGCATTAATTGTGGACTGCCTGATTCACTGACTATTTTTACAGTGAAAAACGCCTCCCCAGGTCCAATAGTACAACCTCCTAATTCCTCTAGTTGTGCTGCATGAACAACATCATCAGCCATTATATTGTCTGTAGCCTCTTACTCAGCAGCTTACTCAGTCTGTGAGTCCTGGTTTTTGATTCATCAGGATGTTTATCATGATTTATTTGTTTGTTCTTGATGATTCATTGACTAGTTAGAGATTCACCACGAGGACCGAATAACTAAATGTTATGAACCACTGCAGAAGCTGAGGGTGAGGTTATGGCCATGTAAAACCGGTTTAAGCCCGCCAGTAACTTTGTGTTACTGATCGTTCCAAGTCGATACTTCTGTGGTGGTTCTTTTTGTTTTATGTCTTGGTGTAAAAAATTTTTTGTGCTGTTGGCGCCTTATGTGTGTTTTCATATTTTTAGTTAAGGTAACTGAGTGGCCACCTGTTGGGAAAATAGCTGCTCATTCGGCTTACGATATGTTTCATGGTGTGGGTGCCTGATTGTTAGTTTGGTTTTTTCCCACCTCGGTTTTTGGAGTGGGAATCTTTTTCTGATTGCGCCTTTTCCTGATCTTTGCCTACTTGTACCTTTCTTGAATTTCAATTTGTTCTTCTTGTTTCACACTTCATCTGCAAGCATTTCCTCATGGTTATCATTCGTCTGGTTAGACCAATGCAGTGGCTTTCGTCTTTTTGTCATTATTGAATCTGGAATTATTGAGCCATACTCCCCTGCACTAGCTATGACACGGGATACATAATACTCATGCCCGTCCATGGTATGTGAGTTTTTATGATTCAATGGCGCAGCCTCTTCACCATGGATTCTTTTTAAATGTGATTTACAGCTATCCGCCCTATAGAAACCTTCGCCACAGAAATGGCACTGGAATCGTACGACACCGTCATGTATTGCCCTATGTCGTCGTAACTCACCTTTCCGAAAAAATGATTTACCACATAGTTCACAACCTAAAGGTTTCAAACCGGAGTGCCTTAGCAAGTGGGTTTTCAAATCAGTGTTACATCTAAATGTTTCCCCGCATAAATGGCATGTAGCAGTACACAACTTTTGATGAACTCGGCGTACATGCCTTTTTAACTGACAGTATCTTTTGAACGCAAACTGACATTCTTGACACGGAAAGTTTCTGTTCATCTCATGGATGGTTTTCTTGTGCTCATTCAAACTGGTGTCACATGCATAATCCTACAATATATAGAAGCTATTCAAACTGTTTTATTAATTCCACTTCAGTTTGTGGTTTGAATGCATAATTTCTGTAACCTTATGTCGTTAATTAATAATTGAGTTTCCATCCATACTGAAGTGGTCCCAAGATTGACCCCTACTCTCGCCATATTTCATTCGTTTGCTGGTATCATAGATTTAATTCTTAACATCCAAGACAGCGGCATTTTAACATGAGTCTTGTGGAGACCAATGCTTTACATAACCCAGGGAATAAAATGTTCAACCCCAGTGCAAAAGGCATATTTGGTCATGAAAATATGTATAAGGCTATTCCTCTTTCGCTTTTTTCAAGTAGTGCAGTAATAATAAATTAATTGTGCACAAAATAATGGTGCATGTAAATCAAGCTTCGAATGCTTGCCATATAACATATTGATTAGCTGGTTAGGATAACTATTAATTGTCACAATTTAAATCAGCTGTTTGCAAATGATTTCTGTAACCTCGTTAAGATTGCAGCATGCCTATTGCTTAATGACCGTGTAGTGGTATCATAATGTATACCCTGCGTTTGCGCGGGCCATTATCTAGTAAAACATTTTCATGTGTTTTTGGGGGCTGAAATGAAACCTACCTATGGGTACAGTGATTTGGCTAGTTTTGAATCTTGACCATTTTCTGAATCACATGGTCTTATCATCATGAACTTCACAATAGTGGTAAGATTTCAATACAAATCTTTCGTATGGTTTTGATGTCCATCTATAGCTCTTACTCTGCAGAACGGGCATCCTATCTCAGTCAGTAATAACCATTTGCTTAACAGGAACTTCTTTGATAAATAGAACTAAAAATGAGAATCACTCTACTCGTGATGTAAATGAATTTGAATGAGCCACGTCATGAAAAAAATTGATTTTTGCTAGGCTTCACGGACAGTAGGTTACCTCTTCTACATATATCTAAAATTTCAATCTTCTAGCTTTCTTCTCTAACTCTAGAGTCTGGTTTGTGTCAGACATGGTTGTCAGACAATGCCTTTTGTAATTAGCAAAACTACCACTCTCGTGCCCACATTCTCTACACATCCACACACCCTTACCTGTAATTACTTTCTAAAAACTTGCCTCTGATAATGGTTTTTCGCAGAATTTTTTTGTATGGGGCACGACAGAAAAAGCATTTTCATGTCAAAATCTTGATCTTAGTTTGTCCTAATAGGACCTATAAAAAATTTGAAAATCGGTGAACAAATAAAGTTTTTATGGCCAAAATGAAGTTTGCATAGGGATTTTGCATTGGCAAGGGAGATAATCGATGATCGTGGAAATGCATAGTTTTCAAGAATTTTTACCTGGTCATGAAGATTTTATCTCAGGTATGTCATTTGTGTCAATTTATAATAATTTTGAGCAATCATGATTAAATAGTTAGAATTTAAAATTTTTGCGGGAAAATATTTACCTCCCTTCCATGAGATTTTTGTACAGGAAAATCCCTATTCAAAAATGTTTTTGACCATAACTTTTTTATTAGTCAACCGATTTTCAAAATTTTTGCTGCACATATTACGACAAACTAGATGCTTAATTGTGCCAAGAAATATTTATTCTACATTTGAACAATTGTAAAATATCAGCGGAAAACCATTATCACACACTACGAAACAGACTAACCTGTAATACATACAAAAATCAATAGGCATCTCTCCAGTGCTTTGCAGAACTGAATGTGCAAAACTGCCGCACTCCTTCCAACATTATAGAAAAACCTGTTATGCTTCAATAATGAGCTATCAAGCTTCAAAGCCTTGTAATCGCAGCAGTCTAAACGTAAGGATTGGAGCCACATAAGTCCTCTAGTAAACTTAACTTTGTATATGAAAATGCACATAAATGGTACCAACAGCAAATAATTCGAAACCAAAACATATAACATACAGAACAACTACAGACGACCTACCCTGGAATAGTCAGTAATATAAAATTATTGGGGGTTTTAAACTGGCTTTACGGGATCCCACTAACCTCTACCTCAGTTTCTGCAGTGGATCACAATATTTATTAAGTTGTTTGGTTCTCATGGTGATTCTTCAACTGGTCAATGAATCATCACAGAAAATAAATAAATCACAACAAATATGCCATGATGATTCAAATCCAACAGCAACAAACACAATACCATTACGAAAACATGTCCGTGTAATGTATACTCTATTCATTGACTACATTCACCACGAGGAACGAACAACTAACTAAATGTTGTGAACCACTGCAGTAGCTGAGGATGAGGTTGAGGCAAAGGGTGAGGTTAGGTATCTGTAAAATCGATTGAAGCCTGCCAGTGATTTTATATTCCAAGGCGATACTTCTGTGGTGGTTCTTATTGTTCTATGTCTTGGTGTTAAAATTTATGTGCTGCTTGCATCTTATGTGTGTTTTCGTATTTTTAGTTAAGTTGAGGTAACTGAATGGCCACCTATTGGGAAAATAACTGCTCAGACGGCTTATGATATGTTTTCATGGTACATGTAAAAGTATCTGATTGTTAATTTAGTTTTTTCCCACCTCAGTTTTTTGGAGTGGGAATCTCTTTCTGACTGCGCCTTTTCCTGATTGTTGCCTACTTGTACCCCTCATACCCCACTTTTATATAGTAAAACTGGGGTTTGCAGGGTTATACCTATTTTTTGTATTTTGATCCAAAACATAGATTGTGGGTACTCGTTAGAACCGCCTCGCAGTTCTAATGTGTACCCACAATCTATGTTTTAAGCAAAAAATAAGAAAAATATCAAAATTTTTCAGCCGAAACTTTTTAATTTTTAAAGCCCAAAACATCTGTAAATTGCATGCTCAAGTTTTCGTAATATGGGGATTCCTGGGAAGCCAAACACCACCACTTAAAATCTGGGGCGAAAGAAAGACACCAGTTCTGCTGTGATTATGTTTTCTATTTATGCAGTTTTCCTGTTTATGCTACCCGGATGGCAATCTTGCAAGTATCTACAAGTCATGCATATGAGTTATAATGTCCTATCAGCATGTAGATCTACAGCTACTATATGCTCAGTTTTGTTTGTTTTTTTGGGTTTTTTTTTTTTCAAAAAGCTTCAGATCTTCAATTTTGAATTATTATTTTTTAACTGGACACAGCATTAATTGTGGACTGCCTGATTCACTGACTATTTTTACAGTGAAAAACTCCCCAGGTCCAATAGTACAATCTCCTAATTCCTCTAGTTGTGCTGCATGAACAACATCATCAGCCATTATATTGTCTGTAGCCTCTTGAATTTCAATTTGTTCTTCTTGTTTCACACTTTCATCTGCAAGCATTTCCTCTTCATTATCATTTGTCTGGTTCGACCAATGCAGGGGCTTTCGCCTTTTAGTCATTCTTGAACCTGGAATTCTTGAGCCATACTCCCCTGCGCTGGCTATGACACGGGATACATAATACTCATGCCCGTCCATGGTATGTGAGTTTTTATGATTCAATGGCACAGCCTCTTCACCATGGTTTCTTTTTAAATGTGATTTATAGCTATCCCCCCTATTGAAACCTTTACCACAGAAGTGACACTGATATCGTACAACACCGTCATGTATTGCCCTGTGTCGTTGTAACGCACCTTTCCGTAGAAATGATTTACCACATAATTCACAACAGAAAGGTTTCAAACCAGAGTGTCGTAACAGGTGGGTTTTCAAATCAAAGTTACGTCTAAATGTTTCCCCACATAAATGGCATGTAGCAGTACGCAACTTTTGATGAACTCGGCGTACATGCTTTTTTAACTGACAGTATCTTTTGAACGCAAACTGACATTCTTGACACGGAAAGTTTCTGTTCGTCTCATGGACGGTTTTCTTGTGCTCATTCAAACTGCTGGCAGATGCATAATCTGAAAATATACAGAAGCTATTCAAATTGTTTTAATACATAATAATTCTAATTCAGTTTGTGGTTTGAATGCATTTTTCTTTGACCTTATGTCGTTGATTAATAATTGAGTTTCCATCCATACTGAAGTGGTCCAAAGATTGACCCCTACTCTCGCCATATTTCATTCCTTTGCTGGTATCATAGATTTAATTCTTTACATCCAAGACAGCGGCATTTCAACATGAGTCTTGTGGAGACCAATGCTTTACAGATATTAAGGATGTTCGCTGCTAACATTTGACATTTCGGAACTTCCGGTTTTTCTTTTGTTAAATATCTCGTTAACGGTTGCAGATATTTTCCTAATATTTTATATTTTGATACATATTGATGATATGCATTGAATGAGCTATGAAAATTGTCAATCTAAGAAACTTCATTTTTTCACCCCATTTTCTGCAACTTTTCAGAAAATTTTAGTTGTCAGTAAAACTTAGGGGGTAGGGTAGATTAAAGTTGAATATTACACATCTTCAAATTAATTGCACTAGTTCGATGTTAATTTTAGCATCAGTATATGTGCACATGGTCTTCTAAGTCAGTCTATGTGTCTTTGGTGTGCTGGTTTTGAAAGTTTAGGTGGTTTTATGAAATGGTCTTTAAGAAACAAAACAGACAACAAAAAAAAAAAAAAAAAAAAGGCTGAAAATGGCGATTTCAAGTTGTTGGTTCTCTCTTATATGCACGCTACCCTATATATTTCTTTCTTTTGTTCGAACAATATTGTCAAGTTCTATGTTGTGTGAAAATACAAGAAAAAGTTTGAATCAACAAAGATGGTTTTGGCACATTTCAAAATATTGATTTTTCCCGACTTTTCAAGTATGGGGGTAAGGTTGGAAAATTAATTGTAAAATTTTGTCATCCACTTCAAGCTGCAAATTTTTCTATGCTTTTGGTCCAAAATAGTCAGCGTTACGTAAATATTATGACTTTTGAAAGCATTCTATGTGTATTTTTGTTCAAGACAGGTATGTTTCAAAGAATTAAAAATTAAATATTTTTTTTTAAAATTTAAAACATGGTGCTCAGAGGTCTCGTTCAGAGGCCTGTAGCTTGAAAAAATGCACACTACCCTATATTTATTTTGTTTTCAAAATGTCTTGTGTTGTTTTTGGGAATCAAAAAAGAGTGGTTAGAAAAAAAGTTTGAATACTTTTTCATTGGCAGTGAACATCCTTAAGTGTGCCTTACTGAAGGACAAAGCCCAGGGAATAAAACGTTCAAACCCAGTGCAAAAGGCATATTTGGTCATGAAAATATGTATAAGGCTATTCCTCTTTCGCTTTTTTTTTTTTCAAGTAGTGCAGTAATGATAAATTAATTATGCACAAAATAATGGTGCATGTAAATCAAGCTTCGGATGCTTGCCCTATAACATATTGATTAGCTGGTTTGGATAACTATTAATTGTCACAATTTAAACCTCGTTAAGATTGCAGCATGCCTATTGCTTAATGACCGTGTAGTGGTATCATAATGTATACCCTGCGTTCGCGCGGGCCATTATCTAGTAAAACATTTTCAAGTGTTTTTGGGGGCTGAAACATTGTACCTATGGGTACAGTGATTTGGCTAGTTTTGAATCTTGACCATTTTCTGAATCACATGGTCTTATCGTCATGTACTTCACAATAGTGGTGAGATTTCAAAACAAATATTCCGTATGGTTTTGATGTCCATCTATATCTCTTTCTCTGCAAAACGGGCATCCTATCTCAGTCAATAATAACCGTTTGCTTAACAGGAACTTCTTTGATAATAGAACTAAAAATGAGAATAACTCTACTCGTGCTGTCCTTGAAAATGAATTTGAATGAGCCATGTCATGAAAAAATTGATTTTTGCTAGGCTACACGGATAGTAGATTACCTCTTCTACATATATCTGAAATTTCAATCTTCTAGCCTTCTTCTCTAACTCTACAGTCTGGTTTGTGTCAGACATGGTTGAAAACCCCAAAGACCGTTGTTTTTTTCTCAGCCTGCGACTCACATAAAAACGGCAGACAAGTCAATCTGGTCAAAAATGGTTAACTTACATTTTAAACAGATCTCACACTGAAGCCTCTCTCCAGTATGTACTCGCCAATGCCTTGTGTAATTAGCAAAAGTACCACTCTCGTGCCCACATTCTCTACACATCCACACACCCTTACCTGTAACTTAAAGCAAACTCAATATTTGATATTGATAATATACACAGTATGACCAGCATGGGTACAATAATAATTGTCCATCGTATAAGGCTTGTCTCCACTATGTACTTGCCAATGCCTCGTGTAACTGGCAAAACTGCCACTCTCCAAATACCCGCAAATTGTAACCTGTAATACAAAGAAAAATCAATAGGCATCTCTCCAGTGCTTTGCATAACTGAATGTGCAAAACTGCCGCACTCCTTCCAACATTATAGAAAAACCTGTTATGCTTCAGCAATGAGCTATCAAGCTTCAAAGTCTTGCAATCGCAGCAGTCTAAACGTAAGGATTGGAGCCCCATAAGTCCTCTGGTAAACTAAACTGAACATGTATATATGAAAACACACATAAATGGTACCAACAGCAAATAATTCGAAACCAAAACATATAACGTACAGAACAACTACAGACGACCTACCCTGGAATAGTCAGTAATATAAAATTATTGGGGGGGGGGGGGGGGGGGGGTAAACTGGCTTTACGGGATCCCACTACTTCTACCTCAGTTTCTGCAGTGGATCACAATATTTATCAAGTTGTTTGGTTCTCATGGTGATTCTTCAACTAGTCAATGAATCATCACAGAAAACAAATAAATCACAACAAATGCCATGAAGAATCGAATCCAACGTCAACAGACACAATATGTTGCGTCAGGGTATCTCCACTCTCAGTGGAGATTCCTGGGAAGACAAACAACACCACTTAAAATCTGGGGCAAAAGAAAGACACCAGCTCTGCTGTGATTATGTTTTCTATTTATGCAGATTTCCTGTTTATGCTATCCGGATGGCAATCTTGCTGGGAAAGAGCTTGCCATCTTACTCTTCATACATGATGTTAAATTACCTGGTTGACACACAGACAGACAAATGGATTGAAAAACTAAAAGTTAAAGTCCTATATCCTTTCCTTTTATATTGAAGGAGCTACTTAATCGATTTCACTGTCAGGTCTCCCAACTTACTAACACCAGGATAACAAGTCTGTGTATTGAATACCCCTTGAACACCACTTTTATATAGTGAAAATGGGGTATATAGGGGGTATACAATTTTTCTTATAATTTGCTCCAAAACATAGATTGTGCGTACTCGTTATAACTTTCTTGGTGAGGCAGTTCTAACGTGTACCCAAGAACAAAAATATTAACAAGTAGCCCAAGGGCAAAGTACAAAGTAATTGGGGTTTTTACCATATATGGGTATGGTGGCCATCTTGGTCATGTGACCTTGAAACCCTACTTAGATCAGCAGAATAGCTCTTGTCTGTATTGTGTATCCTCTTGTCTGCCATTTTGGTTCGCTTGAAAAAATCATCTTACAAGGTCAGGGTCCTATAATGACTCCCAAGGTGGGGCCATATTTGACCCCAGGGGCATGATTGGCAGGATTTATGTAGAGCTCAACATGACATAATTGTATATCAAATATACAAGCTTTGTGTCATGCTGTTGCAGAGATTTTTTCATGTATTTCCATTATAAGTCTACGGTAGATAATGACATGCCTGGGGCGTGGCCTGTATGGACCCCAGGGGCACCATTTATAAAGGAGGGTATTATACATTAGTCCACAAAACATATGAAAGCTCTGGGCCATATGGTTTCGGAGAAGAAGATTTTTTTTTATGTTTTTCCAGTTGTAAGTCTAAAGGAGCTACTGACCCCACCGGGGTGGGGCCATTTTTGACCCAAGGGGCATGCTTGGCAGGATTTATGTAAAGCTCCACATAACAATGCTGCATACCAAATATAGAAGCTTTGGCTGTTGTGGTTTCGGAGAAGAAGATTTTTTTCATGTATTTTCCATTGTAAGCCTATGACAGATAATGATGCCCACAGGGTGGGGCCTGTATGGACCCCAGGGCCACGGTTAGCAGGATTTATAAAGAGGACCACTATATATTGCTACACACAAAATATGAAAGCTCTGGGCCTTGTGGTTTCGGAGAAGATTTTTTATGTTTTTCCCATGACACCCCCGGGGCGGGCCCGTATGGACCCCAGGGGCACAGTTGGCAGGATTTATAAAGAGGACCACTATACATTGCTACACACAAAATATGAAAGCTCTGGGGCCTTGTGGTTTCAGAGAAGAAGATTTTTGTTTTGTTTTTCCATTGTAAGTCTATGGGAGCTATCTGTTGCCATGGAAACCAGAGTTCTGATCCGACCTAGCCCAAAACCTAACATAACCTTTCCCCCTCCTCAATGAGATAAAATTTGATCACGATTGGCCTTGTTGTCTTAAGAGATATTCAAGTTTGAAAATGTGGACGGACACATACACGGAAGAACGCCGGCTCAACTACTTTACTATAAGCCTTCGGCTCAGGTGAGCTAAAAATATCAAAATTTTTCCAATGAAATTTTTGATTTTGCAGCTGTTTTTTTTTTTTTTTTTTGTATATTGCATGGGCATGTTTTTGTAATGTATTGAGAATAAAAATAATTGTTAGATCCTTTGGAAGCAGTAAAACATTCAAAGCGAGAAGATGGGCCATATTGTACAATTTCGGGTAATGAACCTTCATCAGTGACCCTTTACAACACTGGCAGCGAAAGCCAGACATTTTGCTGCAATTTCAAGAATTTACATCTGTGTAGTCTAAATCAAAGACTCGTATCCCAAAAGGGGCCAAATAATCAAAATACTGTTAAGAAGATGAGTCTTAACTTGCCATTTATTTCAATATTCACTGATCCCAAAGGATCAAAAGAAAAATATAATCTGCACTATGGATGATGTACGGAGAGACTTTTTAGGGCCGCCACACGGCACAACACCAGCTGCAGTAATAGCAAATAAAAATAATTGTTAGATCCTTTGGAAGCAGTAAAACATTCAAAGCGAGAAGATGGGCCATATTGTACAATTTCGGGTAATGAACCTTCATCAGTGACCCTTTACAATACTGGCAGCGAAAGCCAGACATTTTGCTGCAATTTCAAGAACTTACATCTGTGTAGTCTAAATCAAAGACTTGTATCCCAAAAGGGGCCAAATAATCAAAATACTGTTAAGAAGATGAGTCTTAACTTGCAATTTAGTTCAAATACTCCAAATATATTCACTGATCCCAAAGGATCAAAAGAAAAATATAATTTTGTAATGTATTGAGAGCCTGTCCTTTCATCAGAAAAAGGCAAGTCACTCTTCTTGAATCAGGACGAAATAACCCAAAGGGCAATGATTGCTAACGATTACGGCAACATGATTAGAAACATCGGTAGCAGACTAAATATTTCATAAACACTAAAGGGCAGCTAACTCTGCAATCAATAATAGTATCTTGTTGAAATTCTTATTTAAGATACTATGGTTGTCATTGCTACTGCCAAGACAGAACAAGATCTGATCAAAAATGAAGGCGCTAGCACATTTTAAAAGAATTTTTACCAATTGTACGGCTGATTTCCTGGAGTCTCCCTGATGATGAGGGAGTTATCAAAAGTATGTTATACCATCTTTGTTTCCTTCTTTCTATTAAAAAGACTCCAGATAAAATTTTGCTTTGTTTGGCAAAGCGGTTTCTGAGGAAATGAAGTTTAATGTTAACATGTACATGTTAATGACCTTTGGCCCAGGTAATAACATGACCTTGAAAGCTGACAAAACTAAGTTGTGTGTATCTACAAACTTTCAGGTCACTGGCTACAAAACTGTCCAAAAATCCAATGTTTACATTTTTTCCAATGGAAATGCATGTGACCAAATTTAACCTGGTTGTAAAATAGGTCAAGGTCAACCAAAGGTCATTATTTATACAAACTATGAAGGGCCAGAGATGCCAGTGCTACATACCAAGTTTCGCTGAAATCTGTCAATCGCTTCTGAGGAAGAATTGTTAAGGTTTTTAATATTTAGAGCTCTGGTGGCTATCTTGGTCATGTGATCTGGACCCTTTATACAACCTAAAGGTGTTTGACTTAAATTGGCCCGACATTTCAGAGGATGGGTATACTATAAGCCTTTGGCAATTTTTTCAGTGTGTTGTTGCGGTTGAGTATACGGTAAGTGGCGGTTAAGTATTTTACATCCCACTCAAAAGCTGAGGTCATCTAATGACAGGACCTTAATTCAGTCTCATCCAAAAGATTGGAAAACCCTAGGATTATGATCCCTGAATTACATGGCAAGTGGCCTAAGCCACTAAACCCTGTAAGCCACACAGACTTTTTTTTATGAGAAAACCAGTCTACCGGGTTTCCAACCCGCAGGTCTGACACAAACTGGCCTTTACATTCACAGAAGAAGGCTAAAAGCTTGATTTTTTTTTAAATAGGTAGAGGAGGCATTGTACTATCCGTGTAGCGAAAACAAGTCACTGATCAGCTGTGCAGTTACTGCACAGCTGATCTGTACCTTTGTTTTCGCATAGGCTTATGGTGTTGAAAGAAAAGTACAACAAACAGGATGCAATATGAACTACATTGTAATTTACATAAAGCCATGCAAGAACTTACTGATAAGTATATTATGGAAACACAAAAAATAGAGTCATTGGTTAAATTCATGTGGTAAACAATTTCTAATCAAGAATGGCAACTTTGTTTCAAATCAACTTACAGCCTTCCGACAAATTAATTTTGGTATATTTTTAAGCCAGAATGTTAAAGTTCTTAAAGTAAGAATAGTGGGAGACAAGAGGAACCAGGAATCAATGCAATTATTTAAAGTCCCAACATAGACACCAGGACCCAGTTGTTCAAAGCATCGTTAGCTTAACGATATCGTTAAGACATAAATTTGTTAAGCAAATATCAGCTAAAGTAACAAATACACTGTTATTTTTTGTTGATAAAATGTGAGAATCCTTTGCAATGCAAAGGATTCTCACATTTTATCAACAAAAAATAACAGTGTATTTGTAATATTAATGTTTGAAATTTTAACGAAATGTTAACTAACGACGTCGTTAGTTTTGAACAACTGGGCCCTGGTGGGAAAGAAAAAAGTTAAATTTTCACAATTTTTAATATCAATAATTATTGTGTATCCTCCATTGGCAGGCTTACTGCAGTCAGAATCTTCATATTTTTACCTTTAATTTTTTTATTAAATTTTTTATTTATATGTTTATTTCTTTCTGTAACCCTGTGTTTCTTTTGAAGTATACAAAGAGCAAGAAAATGATCAAATATGAGAAAAGCAGAAAAAACAAAAACTTATCCATTCAGCAACAAACACATGATATATATAAACTATCTTTAGTTACAATCATCTCAACATGAGTGCGAAAGCACAGGATTTTCAAGCTTAAAGTGATTTAAAACCAGTTTCAGAAACGGATTGATTCAGTATACTCAACCATACTTCTATGATACTGTAAGTTTGGAAACGTTCGCGAGAACTTAATTTTTGCGAATTCCATGTCTCATGAATATAAAGTTCTCACTAATAAAATATACACATGGAAATAAGTTAGGGAACACTTTTAGCCCTTGTTGAAAGTTTGAAAAAATCCATTTTCTTTTTTTCTGGCGATACTGAAATTTTTATCACATATATTTCATACCTTGGCCTAGCTACAGACCAATTTATGGAAATTCACAGCATTTTGTCTTTGTGCTACGAATGATACAATATGTCATTATGTGAAAAACTCCACTTTTACTGAATACAAGTTTGCTCTTTTGCTTCTGCACTTCGCAAAACTCAATTTTTGAAAGCAAAAACAGGAATAAAATGTTGAATATGATCGTTCTGAATGAATAAACGATTTCGGACCTAAAACTTTATGCTTCATCTCCAAACCAAGTAATCATACAAAATCTACAGTTTGCATTGATTTCTATGGAAAGCAAAATTCTTTGGTATTTTGCAAATAAAGCCGTAAAAGAATAAGTCCACTAGGATACTGTAACCAGAACGTATATGTTTAGATTCCTAAAGGGTCATATCGAATATCTGGCCCAACATTTACAACCTGCAAAATGAATACCCATAGAACAAAACATGGACATGAAACCTACCCCCGAAAAAGTATGGGCCTACCGCCGACAGTTGGTCAGAAAATAAAGAATTTATGATCAAAGTTCCACAAGCAATGTCTCAGCTTTATGCTTACGAAAAATTTCGACAACGTGAGTACAAATAATGAAGTTATCGCAAAGACTAGCAGTGTGTTCCTTGAATTTAGCAAACATTTTCTGAATCAAAGATGGCCGCTCTCCGCCGCAGTTTATGTTTGATGCTAACCATTTTCACATAGAAGCAACTTTGGAGACTACAGATTCTGACAAATTGTCAAAACATTCTTCATAATTTTTACAAAGAAGGATATATACAGTCCAAAATTGGTAGTCACATTATTATAGGTGTTCCCTAACTTATTTCCATGTGTATACTAACATAAGGTTTAAGACGGCACAAGTACCCTCTCATGAATTTAAAAACTTGCTTATTATTCAGAAATAGATAATTCGCGAAATAAAAGTCATTCAAAAATTTCCGAATTTACAGTACCTAACAGATGATTAATTGGTTTTTGGTTGTATCGGTCAAACTGTTTCTTTTATTTTATTTCTCGTTTAACATCCCAATAAACTAATTTTCAGTTATGTCATGTCATACCGGACTTTTGCATATGCGAAAACAAAGGCGCAGATCAGCTGTGCAGTAACTGCACAGCTGATCAGCTCCTTTGTTTTCGTTACCCAGACAGTAAAATCTCTTCTTCTTCTCATCTTCTTAAGTATTTCAGAGATTTTAAAATCTCTTCTTCTTCTCATCTTCTTAAGTATTTCAAGCTTCTTGACCAGTTTGTGTCAGACCCGGTAGGAAATTTAATCCAGAAGCCCGGCTTTCTTGCGTCGTGGCTAAATGTGTCTTAAAATCCAGCACCAATGGGCTTTGAATATCTTCTGTGAATGAGTAAACGAAGAGTTGAGATATTCTAAGGCTCTTCTATATCATCTTCAGTTAAGGATCACTGCTACCAGCTATCAGCTCATTATCTACTCCTGTATTTGTTATGTGGTATGTTACATCCCCACCATAGTTAGCAAAATGTGGCGTTGTTACGACACTCGGCTGTAGATACTGACTTCCACCGACATGTCCCCTCTCCTCCACGACAAAATAAATCTTTTGAACTCTATCTCCTTCTGTCACAGAATATGCCGTAGCTCCCTCTGGAACCCTTATCGCTACTGCATCACTATCTGTCAAAACAATCTCATTGTCAACAAACTCCTCGGCAACATTCCCAGGCGTCTGTGTTTTACTATCCTTGCCCCTGGCCGAGCCTCTCCTCCCCACACCCTCTTTGACCCCTTCCTTTCCACTCTCATGCTGCTTCAAGTGGGTGATATAATTATCTTTCCTTGAGAAGCCTCTGCCACAGAAGTGACACTGATGAATGACACGGCCGGAGTGGATGTCCATATGGCGTATCCATGCACTTCGGTTCCGGAACATTCTCGGACAATGTTTACATGGGTATGGTCTCTCTCCTGTATGGACTCTTTGATGGGCGGCTAGCTGGCAATTCTCATAGAAAGCTTTTCCACAGTAATCGCAGATCCATTTCCGGTCATTCGCATGGTGTTTCATGTGTCGTTTCAGGGAACGCTGATCCTTGAACGCAAAGCCACACTCCTTGCAAATGACATTACGTTCAGTCTGGTGGACAATCATGTGTGAATTGAGGTTACTCTTACATCTGAAAGCTGAAAAATAGAAAAGTTTGCCAAACATGAGAATAAGGAAACTTAATCACGAAAATATAGCCACATAATTACAGATAATGTTACAGGTATACACAAACTCAATATTACCCACACTGACAGTGTTCAAGGCAGTTGCTATGGATACCAAGAGTAGCAAAGCATTTCCTATGGATAACTAGTGTTGTCTTGGTGGCAGCCAAAGACACCTAGGCTATCGAAAACCTCATGGTGGAAGTTATGTTGCCTTTGTAGCTGCTTAAGATATCCAGTGTTGTCAAGTTGGTTGTTATGGATACCTAGTGTTGTCATGGCAGTTGCTTTAGATACTACATGTTACCTTTGAGGCTGCTAAGGATTCATAGTGTTGTCAAGGTGTTTGCTACCAGGTTTTGTAAAGGTTGTTGCTTTGGATACCTTGTTGTTTTTGTAGCTATTCAAGGTATAATACCTAGTGTTGTGGAGGTGTTTGCTATGGATTGCCAGTGTTGCCATGGGGGTTGCTATAGATACCAAGTATTACCTTCATAGCTATGATGGTTGCTGTGGATATCTCCTGTTACTGTGGTTGCTATTGATATGTACTTTTGCTATGGATACCTAGCTTTGCTATGGTGGTTGCTATGGATACCTTATGTTGCCATGGTGGTTGCTATGGATACCTTGTGTTGCCATGTTGGTTGCTATGGATACCTATGTTGCTATGGATACTTAGTGTTGCATGGTGGTTGCTATGAAAACCTAGTGTTGCCCTGGTGGTTGCTATGGATTCTTTGTGTTGTCATGATGGTTGCTATGGTGGTTTACCATGGATACCTACATTTACCACAATCTGTACAAACGAAAGGTCTCTCCCCAGTATGGATCCTGATATGTTCCTGGACATTGCCAACTTGGTTGAAGTCTCGGTTACACTTTGGGCATGTATAGATACGCTTGCCTGAAAATGAAAGAAAAACAACCATACTTATAAACTTTGAGCATTGAAGAGAATGAACTCAATTTAAAGCTCCTGCATAGGTGTCTGATATTTGATATGACCTTTCCTCAATAGGTAAAATCTAAAATTATCAGTATGTAGGTCAAACTGACAAAATGGCAGCAGCTAATAAGAAAATTCCATCAACCTTTATAGGGGTGCCACACAAGTTATTGACTGAACCACTTATGTGTAAACACAGGAAAACTGTAAAAAAGATTTCAAGTTGTCTAAACTCTAAATTTTATAATGGCTGCATCAAAATGGTTATTTTCACACTGTGAACTGCATGTAAAATTTGCAACCAAACGATGCTTTTCATCGTTGATAAAGTTTATGATTTATTTACCTCAGTAAACTGGAAAACTGTGCATCAAACCACTTGATCTTGATCTTCAGTCTTGACAAAATTTCACAAAATTATCGACAAAACGGTATGCAGATTTTTCTCTTTTTATTCTTTGTATTTATTTGTAGAATAAAACAGTTATTTGCCGCTTGAATTATTCTTGAAAATAAAGGAAGTCATTATTAAAATTGTAAGTGGTTTTTTTTTTTCAAATTTTCTGAGTTGAAGCACAGTTTTCCAGCAAATAAATGTAAGAGGAAAGACTTTTTTTTACCGCATTTCAAGAATAATTTAAGTGTAAATACTGTTTTCTTTCTTGCAGTTCTTTGGTAACAATGATTACTGAATTTTGTTTTGTGATTTTTCACATTGGACACATTAAATACAAACGGACAAAAATTCTAGGTCCAGTTTTCTAAAAATCTGTTTCTTTTTTTATAATTTTATCACTGGGCTTCAACAACCTATCAACATCCTTACTAAATTAAGCTACAGTTTTCATCAAACAGCCCCTAGATGCTTAGAGAATCTGACAACAGATAATGAGTATCTGCGCAAGAAAACTAACAGTCTCGGTTTCTGACAAGGTCCGACACAAACCAGCTGTACAATCACAGCAGAGGGCTTGAACTTTGATTTTTCGTATGTAGGAAGAAGTGGTAGTGCACTATCTGTCTAGCGGAAAAAAAGGTGCTGATCAGCTGTGCAGTGATCAATGATGCCAACTCATTACGAAAACTTGCCCATGCAATATACAGATAATTTTTGAGGTTTCAAAATTGAAAAATTTTAGCTGAAAAATTTTGATATTTTTCTTATTTTTGCTCAAAATATAGATTGTGGGTACACGTTAGAACCGCCTCGGCGAGGCGGTTCTAACGAGTACCCACAATCTATGTTTTGGAGCAAAAATAAGTAAAATAGTTATACCCCTGCATACCCCAGTTTTGCTATATAAAAGTGGGGTTCAAGGGGGTATTCATTACACGGACAAGTCATGTTTTCGTGATGTGGAAGATTATCATACATCTCAGCAGTGCCTTATAGATGTTGGAGATGAAAAAAACCTGCAAATAATTATCAATTGGGTGTGTCCACTTACATTAAAGGTATAATTTTCAATCAATTTTTTTCTAGCAAACAGAAAAGCCCAACAGGGGATGCCACATTCTGCAGCAACACATCTGGGGTTATAATAATTGCCGTGTCCGATCAATATAAAACCTCATGCTTATGAATGTTAAGTTTATACAAGAATGCCAAAATTTCAAGTACATGTATTAATGGCATCATAAATTTTGTTCAACTGTCTTCTTTGATTTGTTTGAGAGCATTGTCCACACACAACAGCTAAGGCCATGTATTCAGTAATCCTAGCCTGAGCAAGCCTCCCAGAGCAGAGGAAGGTTCCCAACTTAATAAGAAAATGTAACTCATATTTCTTTCACCACTGAGTGACAAATGCTTGAATCAGTGGAAGTGAAAACCAGAGGACATTTTTTTATACTGTGTACCGAGTCAACCAATTTCTAACTAGAATTTGTTGATGTCTCCCCCCTTTCTAAGTGCATGTAACCAAGCTTAGTCTTCGATAATATTACCACAGATGGTTGCTTAGAATGGTTACAAAGATTCATAACAACTGAGAAGTGTAATAGAAGAGTGGCACAGAAGAGAACATGTCTAAATATGCAAAACAGATTAAATGAGCAGAAGCACGAGAAAGCCTGTGTTTTGCCAATGCAAAAAACAAAGACAGATAATCAGCGCCTTTGTTTTTGCTATCTAGATAAAACAGCCACTCAGCTTTCTAATTCTGAAATTTAATGCCTCTACTCTAGCCATAGCAGTGGCTGTACAGTCTAGTTGTGTCAATCTGGTTGGAAACCCCAAAGACAGAAGTTCTCATGTCATGACTCAATTATCTATACAAACCAATATTCTCTGTACTAAATATACAATTTACATAAAATGCTTTTATAAACAGCTTTTTAATGAATTCATTTATGTTCAAATCTATGTTTGATATGTGCTGATATGTCATTATATTGTGATTTGTCTGTTTATAAAATAGATTCAGCAGGAAGCCAAACTGCAGCAGAATGGTTATAAGATGCAAAAAAAAATTCAGGGCCATGTTGGATCTGCATCTAGAAAACATAGATAATTTCATATCATATTGACAACTTCATATACAAATGTTAAGCACTTTGTGATAAAAGGTGTTTTTTTGTTTGTTTTGTTATTGCCTACTGCCCCAGTAAACAAATTTTCAGTCATCTTCGGATGGAGCCACCCCTTCCTCAGAAGTTAACCACTACTGTTGGGAGTAAATGTGTTTTGCTCAATGACAATGACTGAGCGCACACGACTAGAATGCAAATTCTGCCATTCTCCATTTCAAAGGGCCATAAGCACTTTGTGATAAAAGGTGTTTTTTTGTTTGTTTTGTTATTGCCTACTGCCCCAGTAAACAAATTTTCAGTCATCTTCGGATGGAGCCACCCCTTCCTCAGAAGTTAACCACTACTGTTGGGAGTAAATGTGTTTTGCTCAATGACAATGACTGAGCGCACACGACTAGAATGCAAATTCTGCCATTCTCCATTTCAAAGGGCCATAACTCGAAAAATATGCAATCCAGTATTACGGTTCTTGTGTTCTGCATGTCGTCTCATGTTGGTTAGTAATCCTACGAAGTTTCATCTTAGTATCTTAAACGGTTTTCGAGTTACAGAGCAGACACGACAAGAATGCAAATTCTGCTAGTTTCCATCAAAGGGCCATAACTCAAAAAATATGCAATCCAGAGTTACGGTTCTTCTGTTCTGCATGTTGTCTAATGTTGGTTAGTAATCCTATGAAGTTTCATCATGATATCTTAAACGGCTTTCGAGTTACAGAGCAGACACGACTTGAATGTACATTCTATTTTCCATCAAAGGGCAATAACTCAAAAAATATACAATCCAGAGTTACTGTTCTTGTGTTCTGCATGTCGTCTCATGTTGGTTAACAATCCTATGAGGTTTCATCAAGATATATTAAACGGATTTTGAGTTACAGAGCGGACACGACTAGAACGCAAATTCTGCTATTTTCCATCAAAGGCCAATAACTCGAAAAATATACAATCCAGAGTTACGGTTCTTGTGTTCTGCATGTCGTCTGATGTTGGTTAATAATCCTATGAAGTTTCATCATGATATCTTAAACGATTTTCGAGTTACAGAGCGGACACGACTAGAGAGCAAATTCTGCTTTTTTCCATTTCAAAGGGCCATAACTCGAAAAATATGCAATCCAGAGTTACGGTTCTTGTGTTCTGCACGTCGTCTCATGTTGGTTAATATTCCTGTGAAGTTTCATCGTGATATCTTAAATGGTTTTCGAGTTACAGAGCGGACACGATTTGTGACAGACAGACGGACGACCAGGGCAAAAACAATATGTCTCCGACCCCTTCGGGGGAGACATAATCATTACCTAAGGAGCTGTGGAATTGTGGCGTGCTCAAGGACACAACCTGGGATGTCCAGGACCAGAGTACGACACTCTACCCCTGCGCCAGTCCACTCCACTGTCATGAGATGTTGGTCTTTAGAAAATGACCTTTGGTGGTAAAAACATAACCTTGACCTTGAATACTCGCATACACATACTTGATAATTCACTGTATCAACCAATTTTCAGGTCACAGGCTAAAAAAGTTTCTGAAAAGCCTATGTGACCAAATTTAACCGTGCCGTAAATGAGGGCAGTGTCAATCAAAGGTCATGATTTATAAATCTGAAGGACGGCTATACTTGTGAGCCTGATGGCTCAGTGAGCTAAAAATTTAGGCCTGGGAATAGTTTCATCATCAGGAAAACGTCCTTGAAATGTATACCCCCTTGAACCCCACTTTTGTGTAGCAAAACTGGGGTATGCAGGGGTATACCTATTTTTCTTGATTTTGTTCCAAAACATAGATTGTGGGTACTCATTAGAACCGCCTCGGCAAGGCCGTTAGAACCGCCTCGGCAAGGCCGTTCTAACATGTACCCACAATCTATGTTTTGAGCAAAAATAAGAAAAATATAATAAATTCCACTGAAAATTTTCATTTTGTACAACTTTAAAAACCTCTGTATATCGCATGGGCATGTTTTCGTAATGATGGGGAAGTCTTCATGAAAGAAATGTACCAGACAGTGGGATTTACATTATATGGGTGCTCTTTGTTAAGAACCAGACAGCATTTAATTTGTCACTATGTTGCTATTTCATAATAATGAAAGATATTTAATTGTGAATGGATGTGAACAAAAACAACTGACAAATATTGTCTACAGAAATTATTATATTCTATATCATGTCAATATAAGAGACAATTCTGATAAAAAGTATACTATTAACACCTCATCAAGGCAAGAACATTTTCAAAATGTCTTAACCAGTTCATTTTTTATTACATTTTTTATGCTTTTTCTAGAAAAAAAAATGTGTGTTAATGGAAAAGCAAGAATTAAACCAAAATCTTTAAAAACAATAGAAAACATTCAAAACATATGGGTTTTGTCAGACTGTATTGCATTCTTTCTTTTCTAATTTTGGTATGAAGCACAATTAAATGTTGTACAGCTGAAAACCAGGGTACCATTTGCAAAAGTTTTCAGAAATGAGCAAGGTCCTGAGAAAACAAGATATTTTGCTGATGCAACTACAAAGGCATTGATCAACTGTGCAGTAACTGCATACCTGATCCATGTCTTTGTTTTGGCTCCATGGGCAGATCCAGAGGGGGGGGGGGGGCCAGATTATTGATTTTTGCCATGTTGAAATTTTCCGTCATACCCCTTCTGACCTGAAGCCCTGAAGTCTTGCATCGCGGCATTTGTGATCTAAGATTGTAGCATTTCATCAAAAAAGTTACACCCCTATGGAAGATTTGCCTTTATTGAACATTGAAACAAAATGGCTCAAAAATATTTGAAAAAAAAAAAAAAAAGGTCCTAAAAATATTTTCAACAACCACATCAGCTGGCACAAACGCTGTAATTTTTAAGTTAAAATGTATATATATATATATATTTTTTTTTTCATTTTACAGTTAATAATACTACAATGCATGCACTATGCATATTTGTAATGTAGTTGCATGTATTACCATATATAGAAATATTAACTCATATAAGCCTGGCTTCCTTTTTATGGGACATAGGCAAACAGAATAGCCCCAGATGGGACGCGCAGATTATGCAGCGTCCCATCTGGGGCTATTCAGTTTGCACAGACAAATTTCAGCGAAAAAAGTGATAAAAAATAAAAATCACACCTAACACCCCCTAATAAGAGCTGTCGCAAGACAGTGCGCTCAACTGCTTCTGATCTTTGTCAAACATAAGGCCAAACTCCACCTGTAACCCACAGTATTATGCGCATACACCTTTTTGCCTTGATGCTATAAGGCAAAATCACTGAACCATGACAGTTAACTATAAGTACCTAAGGTTTGAAGGTCTCACTCATATTGTGAAAGAAGTATGTTCATATACCAACTGAGTGCCAGGATACAAGGCTAAATCACTGAACTGTGAAATAAGGTCACATTGATCTATAAGTACTTTAGGGTCAAAGGTCTAGTCATAATGTGAAAGAAATATGATCATACCCATTGAGTGTTGAGATATAAAGCAAAATCACTGACCCATGAAATTAGGTCATAGTGACCCATAAGTATGTTTGGGTCAAAGGTCATACTCATTCATAATCTGAAAGAAGTATGAAAATATACCAATTGAGTGTGAAGATATAAGGTAAAATCACTGTGAACGGTGAAATAAGGTCACAGTGACCTAAAAGTATATTGGGGTCAAAGGTCTGGTATACTCACTCATAATCTGAAAGAAGTGTGAAAATATTCCAATTTAGTGCCGAGATATAAGGCAAAATCACTGAACCGTCAAATAAGGTCACAGTGACCTATAAATATATTGGGGTCAAAGGTCTGGTCATACTCACTCATAATCTGAAAGTATGAAAATATCACAGTGACCTATAAGTATATTGGGGTCAAAGGCCTGGTCATACTCACTCTTAATCTGAAAGAAGGATGAAAATAAATCACTTGACTGTCAAGATAAAAGGAAAAATCACTGAACCATGAAATTAGGTCACAGTGACCTATAAGTATATTGGGGTCAAAGGTCTGGTCATACTCACTCATAATCTGAAAGAAGAAAAAATATACTAATTGAGTGTCAAGATATAAGACAAAATCACTGGATCATGGAAAGTAGGTCAACCCAATCTTACCATCATGACACACAAGTCAGTGTCACAAACTTGAAAGATGAATGACCAACCATCTTCCTAAATTGGAAATAAATGGAAAAAAATATTTTAGCAAGTTCTAGATTTTGACCTCTAGCCCCACCCCCCTGACTCAGACCCAGAGGTCTGATGTCATGGAACCTAAAGTGTATGAAGTATGAATGCTTTATGATAAGTTGTTGTCAAGATATGGACTGTTTGTATAAGTTACACAGTAGTACATCCATTTTTTACAGTGTTCTAGTTTTTAACCTCTAGTCCATACCCCAGGCCTGGTCCCCCTAGCATGGACCCCGGGGCCCGATGCCATAGAATGAAAGCTAACCTTACAGGGTATCAATGGCCCAAGTACATGTATGAATGCATTCTGATGAGTGGTTGTCAAGATGTGGCGTTCTAGAAAACTTTAACGCAAGTGTGACGCGCACGGGAACGCGCAGGCACACGCGCAGGCACACGCACATGGGAACGGGAACGTGGAGGACCTGAGTGACTGCAAAAAATTGAAAATGGACTCATCCAATTGATAATGATGAGAGAATCCATTTGTCAAATATGGGTTAAAGTGGCAATCATCATTCCTTCATCACACTACATGTTTGGTACGTATTTAGAGCTGCATTGAAAATCTAAACTAGAGGACCAATGGTCCTGAGAACGCTCACCTGAGATTTGGTCTTTGATAAACAAACTTTGGCTATGAACATTTTGACAAAGGGCAAAAAATAACCATACCTTGAATACTCACATGACTTAATCAATTTAGAAAACTGACAGATTCTACCAACTGTCAGGTCACAGGTTACCAAACTTTCCGAAAAATTCAATGTTTCAAGTTTTCCCCATCTTACCAACTTGGCCTTGCCATAATATAGGTCAAGGTCAATTATCCAATGTCACGATTCATACAAATATAATATAATGGGTCAGAGTCCCTGGTGCTACATACCAAGCTTCCTTGAAATCTGTCTACTGGTTCCTTAAAAGAAGTTTTTACCATATATTGGCATGGCGTCCATCTTGGTCTTGACCATTTCTACAAACCTTGTTTCACCTTTCCTAAGGATACTCCACATGAAGTTTGGCTTTGATTGGCCGAGGGGTTTCTGAGAAACTGTAAGTTTTAACTTTTATTGGTAAATGACCTTCTGTCAAGGTCAAGAAATGACCTGGAACTCTCAGACAATTTCATTTATTTAATAAGTTGTATGTGTCTACCTACTCTCTGGTCACTGGCTATAAAATCCAATCTTTCATATTTTTCCATGGGAAAGCCTGTGACCATATTTGACCTTGGCGTAAATTAGGTTAAGGTCAACCAAAGGTCATGATTTATATAAATTATGATGGGCCAGAGTCATTGTAGATCTACATAACAAGTTTTAAAGAAATTGGTCTTTACCATACGAACCTCAACACGACAAAATGTACCTTCGGACATTCTGGCATTACAAGTAAAAAGCGACAAAAAAGCGGAAAAATCATGTAATGTATGTTATAGAAATAACACTGTATTTGTATTCTTGGAATACTGGGCTACCAAATTAACGAGTTTTGAAACATATTAATTTTCAATATTTGGAGTTATCTGCCCTTGTTTTAGCCCATAATATACTTAATTTTCCTATATATGTCGTTAAATGGTAACCATAGCAACCGCATCGTTAAGACAATAGACAAAATAATTGCGACAGATTGCCTGTAAGAGTGTCATGCTTCCATCTTAGCAATATTTCCTGATCAGTGCTTTTACAGCTTTATGCTAATGCATCGAGTTTTGCAGGCTCTACTAACATGCACAAATGCATTACGCAACTTTGACGTCATTTTTCAGGAAAATGACGTCTGTAGGGTTCAGATAGTGAATTGGTCATAACTCACAAAATAACTTGAATAATCTGGTCAAATAAAGACTAACAGACCCTAGAAACATTATACATTAAAAGTAACATTGTCTTTCAAATAATTTTAAAATGTCTGAAGGTACATTTTCCCACGTTGTGGCCCATATATGCATGGCAGCAATCTGGGTCATGTGACCTGGACCATTTATACAAATTTTAGATCTCCCTTCCTAAGGATACAACATATACATTAAAAGTTGGTTTTGATTGGTCAAAAGGTTTCAAAGAAAATCATGTTTTAAATTTAAAATGTAAATGACCTTTGGCTAAGGTCACGAGATGACCGGCAAAGGTCACAAAATGAACTTGATCTAGAAAATTCACATAACTTCATCAACTCAATAAGTTGTCTGTATCTACCAGCTTCCAGGTCACAAACTACAAAACTTCAAATGTTTTCATTTTTTCCATTAAAAAGCCTGCATGTATGTGACCAAATTTGACCTTTTGTAAAAAAGGTCAAGGTCAACAAAAGGTCATGATTTACACAAACTGTGATTGGCCAGAGTCCCCAATGCTACATACCAAGGTTTGTTGAAATCAAGATTTTTATCATATACGGGCAATGTGGTCATCTTGGTCATATGACCTGGACCAATTATATACACTTTGGTTCCCCCTTCCTATGGATACCCCACATGAATTTTGGCTTTGATTGGCCAAAAGGTTTCAGAGGAGATGTCTGAACATTATGGACAATGAAAACAACGATGACCGACCGCAGAGCATGCCTATCCTATAAGCTCACCTATGAGTCAAAGGTGAGCTAATAAAAATGATAACAGACAACTTGTAAATGTTTCCTGGGCAAGTAACCGCGAAGCTGATCAGCGCCTTTGTTTTCGCTACATGGATAGTACAATTCCTCCACTTTCTAAATCCAAAATTTCCAGCCTCTAGCCATCTTCTATGTTTGTACAGCTTGGTTTGTGTCGGACCTGTCCGGAAACCCCGAAGACCAGTTTTCTGGCTCATATTGAACTACCAGCTAGGTCCCTGCATTGACATTGGTATATACATCTCATATGGTTGTTGTTGCTGTTGTGGAGGCAGTTTACAAGCATTTAATGCAGATAAATCATCCACAGCCATTAACTGTGTGTACGTCCCTTCCTGGACCTTGCCCATAGGGGCTACTGGGATCTGAGGCCCCATCACTGCTGCAGCCTGGGGCTGGGTATCCATGTAAATTTCTGTCATAACGGGTGGTGCACAAAATGCTGCTTTTTGATCTGGCATTGGTGAAAGTGGTTCAATTACAAGAGGTGGTAAACTAGGATTATGTTCATCCGGCTTGGATTCAAATGGTTTTGGTTTTGGGGTTACTTCTGGTTCAGAATCAGAGTTGTTTACATAGTTCTCCAGTCGTTTTGGAGGGGGAGGTAATAAATCAGACTCATGAGAATGGTGTTTCTTCATATGCGTGAAGCAGTTATCCTTCCTTGCAAAAGCGTCTCCACAAAAAGTACATAAAAAGTTCTTTTCACCCGTGTGGCAGACGGCGTGTCGAAACAATGACGTCTGGTCTTTGAAACTTTTGGGACATAATTCACACAGAAAACTTTTCTCCGAGCTATGAACACGGTAATGACGCCGAAGATCGGTACTCGTCACAAACTGTTTCCCACATGTCGAACATGAGAATCTCTTGTCACCAAGGTGACGCTGCGTGTGTTTCACAAGGTTTGAGTTCGCCTTGAAAGACGTGCCACAGATTGAACATAAATAAGGTCGTTCCTCCTTGTGGATACTCCAGTGGCCGCGTAAATTAGACTGCGACGAGAATGATTTTGGACAGTACTGACACTTAAATGGCTTCTCGTCGGTATGGCGACAGCGCAGGTGGCTCCGCATGTTGCCCGTCTGCTTGCTCTCGTAACCACAAAGATTGCACACAAACACCTTACCTGAAAGAAACAAAAGGTGGTTCTGGCATTAAACTTTACATCAAAATTTGCATTTTCTATTCTAATGTCTATGTCAGGATATACGAAAATTCTAAAAGCCGTTCTCTTTTCATATAATCTACTATAATTTTATGAATTTTTTTTTTTTGGATGAAAAATAGTATTTTTCATGCAATGGAATAATTTAACAATAATAATAAATTGTTTTGAAACACAGAACCACCTTCTTTTTCTTTCATCCTCTATGTATTCCTTTTTTTCATAACCATCACGAAAACATGTCTGTGTAATGTACATGTATACCCCCTTGTACCCCACATTTATATAGCAAAACTGGGGTATGCAGGGGTAGACCTATTTTTCGTATTTATGCTCCAAAATATAGATTGTGGGTACTCATTAGAATCGCCTTGGCGAGGCGGTTCTAACGTGTACCCATAATCTATGTTTTGAGCAAAAATATTCAAATTTTTCCGATGAAATTCTACTTTTTTACAGCTGAAAAAAAAATCTGTATATTGCATGGGCAAGTTTTCATAATGGCTTTCCTTTTCAGAGACAACAATAAAGGAGAGGAAGGAACAGAGATACCGGTAAACTATGTCCCAGCCCCAAATTTTCAGTCAGGACAAAACATGTTCTCCATGGTCCCCATTCTAGATACATGCACAATACTGACGCAATACACATTTGCACATCAAAAGAGTTGTAGCTATATAAAGAAATTCCGAAAACTTTATAGACAGGGTCACCACGAAAACTCGCTTGTGAATTCAAGAACTCGCTAATAATCCGGATTAATAAAATTGCATGAACATCTCCAAACTTACAGTATTAAAAGTAAAAACATGTTTGATCATTAACATACTGAGCAAAACTTATTAAGAGACTCTTCAAGGGTATCATTTGTATGACAGATTCCAACTTACCATGTATGTAAGACAGATTTAATGCTGAAAATAATGCTTATAGGGTAAACTTTGCCAATTAAGCTAAAAATCACACTACTTTTTCCCCAAACAGAAAAAGTATGATTTTTTTCTCAATTTCATTGGTGCAAAAATGTTACCAGAAAGGTCAGAAAAGCCCTGTCACAGCTTCCATTTAGTGGGTCAAACAAATTTTTGAACCATGTCCTTGTCATCCAATATACTGACATCAAATGTAGGGATCAACCATGGTTTTCAGTGTTCAAACATTCGATGGATCACGAGGAAGGTGTTTGAACACAAGGCCGCAGGCCGCGTGTTCAAACACCTTCCGAGTGATCCAGCGAATGCTTGAACACTGAAACAAACCATGGTTGATCGCTATTCTTGCATTTTCACTCTAATCCACTTAAAATCTCATGAAAATAACATAAACAACGTAAAAACTCGCCGAAAACCGCGGAGCTTCTTCAACGTCGGCCATTTTGTTTCTACAAAACACATGACGTCACGTCACTTTGACCAATGACGTCGGCCATTTAAACCCATGTTCAAACGGCACGTGAATTTCCTGATTTGAACATGGGTTTTGCAGTTTGAACACAGCTTTCGACCAATCGAAAACGGCTTCAAACAGCTATGCGCATAGATATCTATGCAAGAATAATCATTTATTTATACGGATGAAACAGCTGGTTCATTGTATGCACTTGAGTAGAGCTGTAAAATCCAATGCAAGTGCATTACAAGTTTGGAACAGTATTGAAATAAAATAAAGCATATTTATTTTACTTAAACTGCATCATGAGAAAACCTGCTTTCTACAAATGCGAAAACAAATGTGCAGATAACTGCAAAAGCTGAGCAGCATCTTTGTTTTTGCTGCTCAGATTCTACCATCCATCTTTTTAAATTCAAAATCTCAAGCTTCTGGCCATCTCAGAATGTACAGACCAGTTTCTATCAGACTTGGTCAGAAACCCCCTAAAACAGATTTCTCTTGACATGGCTCAAATTGTCAAACTTAAGTTTACTTACCTCCTTCTGTTTTCCTCATGGTGTAATTCAGCTCTGTCTGACTGAATATCTGTCGTTTCTGGTACGCCCTCTTTGGTTTGCCTTCATTATCTTTCGAATCTTTTTTTCTTTTCCTTTTTTGTTTAATAATTACTTTTTCTTTACTTTCATTATCACCTACATCTATTTGTCCATCAGTTTTTATTTCTTCACTGACATCAGATTCTGGTTTAACTTCCACATTTGTATCTTTTCTGCCTTTATCTGAACTATCTCGGATATTATTGTCACTAGTTTTTATAACCACAATGTTTTCAGCTGCAATGTTAAAGTCATCTGATCTATCAGCAGCTTCTTCAAGATCAGTGTCTGTTTGTTTGTTTTCTGTTACAGTATCAGTTTGTATTTGTTCCTTAGGGGACTTGCTTTTAGATTTAGATATTTTCTTTTTACTTTCTTTTTCTTTCCTTGGACTTTTGCTTTCTTTTTCCCTTTTATGGCTTTCAATTTCTTTGTCTTTCTTTGAGCTTTTAGATGTCTTTTCATGCTCATCATTGACTTTCACCTCAACAGAAGAATGAGTATCTCTAGATTTACCAACACGAGGCTGTTTCAAAACTGTCTTCTTTAATGGCTGTGCCATTTTTCTCTTACTAGCTCTTGTCATTATTTTATCTTCCACATCCACTCTTTCAATCTTTATTTGAGGTTCCTTTAAAACTATATTTGTAGGGCTTAGAGTTATGCCAGTAGTCTCTTTACTTGGTTTGACAGTACCGGAAACTGAGACATTATCACTATCATTTTCAACAGTTTCTGAGGTAGCTTTGGGATCATTTTTGTTCATGATTGTAAAACAATAGTTAGAAGTTTTTTCTGTCAAATAAGATTTCTGAATAGAACTTACAATTAACTCATTATCAATTTCTATGTTGAAAACAATACTATTACATGATACATCTAGGTATGACTTTTTCACTGGCTTTAATTTAATACAGCAGTATTTACTTCCATTAAGATCTTTCAGTTCTTCCTCAAGTACACCAAATCTACTTTCCAGTTCAGGACCATCATCAACCTGTGAAGCAGTGTCATGGTATGATTTAGTCTCCTCCGTGAATGTCTTTGCAGCACCTTCTTGACTCTCATGTAAGAGTGTTTTCTGTGTAGCCATTTTTTCACTTGCAATATCTGACAATGAATTGTTAGAGAAATTAGAGATCTCAACAGTATCATCAGCTTTCAGCACCACTATAGTTCCACCTTTTGATGCATCTGGCTTATTTGTAGCATCAGCAAATTCAACAGTTTCTACAACTACTTTAACAGTACTGCCTGGCTCGTTATCAACTCCACTAGGAGCTGCATTATCTCTCACCACTAATGTATTATTGTCTTCACTTACTTTGGCCTGAGGGTTTTCTGAGACATAAACGATCTTGTTACTCTGACCTATATCTGGACCAGTTCTAGAATTGTGTGATGAATTATCGACTAGATTAGAATGAACAGCTTCATAATTTGAGCTACTGGTAGACCCACTGTCTAACTGATAGAATTGTCCACTAGACTCATCAGAAAACATTCTACTTTGACTCTGAACGAGCGCTAGAGCTGCATTATAAGTTTCTGAATCTGTCCTTAAACCAGACTGCTGGGGCTGACCAATATAAGATTGTGAGACTTGTCCATAATTTAAATCCTGTCTTGGCTGTATGGGATATCCTCCTGGGTGATAGGAGTATGTTCTTGGTTCGTATGTAGATACACTTGAAGTTGGGGGTAAATGATGAGTAAATCTTACTGGTTCCGAACCATAACTGCTGCTTTGCTGCTCAGAGAGGTTAGCTCCATAGCCTAAAGTTGTGCTACCTCTATAATCAGGGACAGTAATATTGCCTGCTGAGTAGGTAACTGAAGAGCTTGTATCTGACATGACTGACCTCCCCGAGTCTGAAGGCTCATGACCCTGCCTCGGATCATGACCTGGTATTTGTTGTATTTCTGTTTTGTTTCCACTGCTGGAAGCTGACGACCCAGGGGTAGTAGTGGCACTAGCCGGAAAACCCTTAGGGTAGTCGCCCATTCTAGAATACCCTTCCATTGCTATTGTAGTTTTAGCTCAGATCAGTCATAGTTCCTATAAAGCAACATAAAAACAGAAAATTAATCTTGACCAGAATGATTGTAATTCATTGAATACGAATTAGAAGGTAAGCAGTTATCAACAATAAATTTGAGCAGCATTATGAGAAAACCAACAATATGGTTTCGGAACAGGTCCAACACAAACCAAGCTGTACAAGCAGAGAAGATGGCTAGAGCTGGAAATTTTGGATTTAGAAAGTAGAGGAATTGTACTATCCATGTAGCAAAAACAAAGGCGCTGATCAGCTTCGCAGCTGATCTGCGTCTTTGGTTTCGCAAGATTGTTTTCTCATGAGGCGGCTCATTTATGAGTGATAACATGTAATTCTGTCATTTGAGCCCACTCATGCGAAAACCAACAATCTGCATTGGCGAAAATAAAGGCGTTACCGCGAAGCTGATCAGCGCCTTTGTTTTCGCTACTCGGATAGTACAATTCCTCTTCTACTTAAATCCGAAATTTCATGCTTCTAGCCTGCTTCTGTGACTCTACAGGCCGGTTTGTGTCAGACCTGGTCGGAAACCACATTGTTGGTTTTCCCACGAGGCGGCTCATTTAATCAATAATGCTGGAAAAATGTCATGTTTATTTTGATCACTATCCAGACCTGTGGAAATAGCCTGTCTAACTTTCCTGATCCACCAGTACTTGACAACACACAACACAGGGATTTTTTTTGGGTGTCTCAGGGGCCGAAATAAGGCCCCATTCCCAATGCAATTAGTGTGACTTTTTTCCCCAATTCGAAAAAAAATAATCCCAATCAAAGCTTTTTTTTTTTTTTCAACAGTTCCATACATTTTGAAATTCAAACTTTGCTGTTTGAAACAGTGATTAACTTTGATTATAAGTTGTTATTTAATGATTCTAAATGAAATACGTTAATATTAAAGGTAGGGCACATTTGAAAATATTATCAATTGTGAATATTTTGAAAATTTCCCAAATTCAGGGTTTACATCGCTAAATTTCCCAATCAGAAAGGCCCTAGGGCCCCTTCCCAAAATTGCAAAAAAATCCCTGTAACAAGTGAATCTGTAGGTTCTGCTTGCCATTTCACAAGTAAAAACTCTAACTGAATAATGTAAAGAAAAACTGTTAGTAGTGACTAGTGAGTTTTCTTCTGTAATTTTGCTTGGCAATTAAAATTAAATGTCACAGCATACATGTATATAAGCACATCAAAGATTTAAGTCTGGGCCATCATAAAGTCTGACACCCGACCCACCTGCGTGCATTTGAAGAAGATCAAAGCCAGATGTATGTAATTGAAGGCGCTATAAAGAATATGCATATCGTAGGGTCCAAACGTCACTTTATGCCACATTTGTAACGTCAGTTTCCGCTCATTATCATGAGTACAACAACAATTATGCTGCCTCTTCTGGCCAACATATTTTTACGATTTTGGTGTCATTTGAAAGTTTAACCAGAGGACCAATGACATCGCTCACCTGAGATTTTGTCTTTGATAAATGACCTTTGGCTAAGGCCATGTTGGCCAACGTAAAATGTAAACATGACCTCAAATACTCACATAATTATTAACACTATAAACTGTCTGTATCTACTAACTTTCAGATCTTTCTGGCAATATTTAACCTTTCTGTTTAAATTAAGTTTTAGTGTTTCCCCTAGCCACTTTTACTATGGCGCCGCGCCATGCCCTCTTTCTCCAGAGCCATTCCCTTTTTCTAAATCTGCATTCTGTGCCCTACATTTTGGTAAAACGTTTGTCAAAATTGTACAATAAATAAGGAAGTTACAAGATTTTTTGTTTGAAATCTGCAGCACAAATTTGGCAAAATTTATAATCTTCCTGACTTCCATAGTTGTTGATTGCTTTAATCCCTTGTTTATTGTCACTAAATCGCAGTGGCAAATGTTGATGATTACTCAATAACAATTACCCAATTCGACACCAAATGGGCTATTAATCAGGGTGGGGTATGAAAGCCCCTGACGAGCCGAGCTGTATAAAAGACCCTGCCGAGCCAGGTTTTTGACTCGTAATCGCCAATAAAACACAAAATACCAAAAATAAATGGTTTCATATGTTGAAACAGAAGAAATCGCACAGATGTTTAAGATATTGTTCGTCATGATTAATTTGAAAACTAAATTTGATGGCAATTTTCTATTTGACTGGTACAAAAGCTGAGATTTTCTATCAAATCCAATAAATTTGGCAAATTAGCATTACTGAGTTTATGTAATCGCTTTCCAATTATATAAAATCATTTCAAATGTTATATAATATCATTCTGCATTTTATTATCCATGAAGATGTCAAGCTTTAAGCAATAATTAGTCAAAAACCTGGCTCTGCATAGTCAGCTCGGCAGCTCGGCTCAGCATGGGCTTTCATACCCCACCATTAACCAGAAAAGGTGTGAAAACTGAAGGTATTACCTGGAAATATAAGTGTGCCAGTAAATCAGTTTCAATTATCAATAGTTTACTTTTCAAAACAAATCTTGAGTGTTTATTTTTTTATTTTGACCAGTATGGTTAATACAGTATTAAAGTTATGTGACTGTAAGGCTTAGAAATTTTCTAAGTTGTCTCTGGTAAAAATGGAAATGGAGGAAAGAAAAATTTAAGCTGAAAATCAAATTTGAAATTACAGAGACAATATAATAAGTGTTAATGTGCCTGGGCCCTGTTGCTTGCCGTCGCGTGCTGAATGTGCCCTTTTGACATGTTGCCGCGCGTTAAAAGTGCCCTTTTTTTAGCAATCTTACCATGCCCTTTTTTGAGACTGGGGAAACACTAAGTTTAATAGGTCAAGGTCAACCCTAAGTCATGATTTATATAAACTACGAAGAGCCAGAGCCCCCAATGATACATACCAAGTTTCATTGAAATAGGTCCACCGATTCCAGAGACGTTGATTTTTAAAGGATTTTACTACATACATGTATATGGGCATGGTGGCCATCTTGGTCATGTGACCTGGACAATTTATACAAATTTTGGTCCCCCCTTCCTAAGGATACCACACATAAAATTTGGCTTTGATTGGTGAATTGGTTCCTGAGAAAATTAAGTTTTAAATTTTATATGTAAATGACCTTTGGCCAAGGTCAAGAGATGACCTTGACCTTGTATACTCCTATGACTTCATTAAATCAATAAGTTATATGTATCTACCAACTTTCAGGTCACAGGCCATAAAACTTCCTGAAAAATCCAATGTTTTCACTTTTTCCATTGAAAACCTGTGACCGAAGTTGACCTTGCCCTAAAATAGGTCAAGGTCAACCCAAGGTCATGATTTATACAAACTATGATGGGCCAGAGTCCCCAATGCTACATACCAAGTTTCATTGAAATCAGTCCACTGGTTCCAGAGAAGAAGATTTTTTTTAAGGTTTTTACCATATATGGGCATGACAGCCATCTTGGTCATGTGACCTAGACCATTTATACAAACTTTGATTCCCTGTTCCTACGGATACCAGATATAAAATTTGGCTTTGATTGGTGAAGTGGTTCCTGAGAAAATTAAGTTTTAAATTTAATATGTAAATGACCTTTGGCCAACATAGTAAATACATGTATATACCGGGTATATCAAAATCACTTATCAGGCTCTGCTCAAGCCAGTTTTTAGGTCTATACCTCCTTCTAGCTTTGTAACCTCGATTGAGGCTTGAAAATGTGTTTAAAGGAATACTCTGGCCCAAAAACTATTGTGTGTGCGTTTTATGAAAGCCTTCATGTAGCTGAACAGTTTGCAACAAATTTCATGAAAATCAACCAAGGTATAAGAAAATTATAGCGGTTTGAAAATTTTGATGGCCAAAATCCAGAACGAGGCTGTAAGGTATGACGTCACTCCCTCACAATAATGGAATTATAAATATCTGTCATTTCCATGCATATTAAAGTATGAAAGTTGTTGAAATACTTTTCATTCACTTAATAGAATCATACTGATCTGTTTTCAAATGTCAAAAGTAAGTTTACTACTGTAAATAAGCATTTTTCCTTTTTGGTCACGTGACTAGCTAAACAAAATGGAGGCCACCATAGGTGGCCATTGTTGAATCTTAAAAATTTCATATCTTCAAAACCACTAAACCAATTTTAATAAATGTGGTGTCAAAATGTTTGTTTCGCTGATCTCTTTCTTTTGAAATGAAGGGTAATGTTTGTAAACCTATTCCTTTAATATTACTTATTTTGAGGAAAACAAATAACTATCAGAAAATTGCAAAAACATTCCTGGCCAAAAATTTTAGCAAAATGCATAGAGCTCTAAAGAAAATCGTTCACAGCAAAATCTGTCAGGGAATTTTTTGCAAAATTCCCATTTCATAAAGTGGAAGGGGTAATTTTTGAGATTTAAGAAAATTATCTACTTAAATTTGGATATTTTGTCAAGATTTCTGCTGCTTAAGGACTATGCCGACAACATGGGAAATAACTCTTGTTGAGAGCTATGTAACGCCAGCTTCGGAGTTTGAAAATGCAGGATTTATGTAAAACAAATTTACTAAATAACTGTCTAAATAGCGTCTGTACAATTTCATGAAATTTTTGAATAGGAATGACGCCAATGACGTCATTATAAAGGCGACGTTACGTTGCATTTAGATCTATTTCGTGCGACGTTTTTTGGCGCCATGACTTTGAAACTTTGAAATTTGTGACACTGGGCTGATTAAAACTGCACCTTTAATTATTATTATACAAGCGAGCAGTATGTTCTCAACTTTTACTGAATATCAACTTAGAAACATTGTGCTATACATTCAGGTATAACATTATGGTGTACAATCTACAGTGCAATTTGAACACGTACGAAAATCTCGCAAACCGTAAGCAGAATCAAAGGGGGTGGGGTAACATAGTTGTCTGTATTATTTTTTTCTTTCGGTTGACCACATGCTTTTTTTATCCAAATTACTTGTTATAGGATGGTCTAGCACTGAAAAGTTTATCGAGGAAATTTATCGTTGAGTTTTTTAATAATATTAGATTTGCTACGTGAACAAGGATGAAAACAAAATAGCCATAAAAGTACTTATTTACAAAATATCTCTTCGTAATACCACTTCTAGGCAAAATGAACACTTGGTAATGGTTATATACACTCATCAACGTCTAGTCATGATGAAATGTATGGCATTTGGATAGTACTGATTGTACTTTTCAAACTTATTTATTGCAAAAATGTAGTAGTGTAACGGGATAGTCTCCCTTGTAGAATACGTTGGTGCAGCGTATAAGCGGCATATTAGCGGGTAGTAATATGCAAATTAGAAACTCGAAACTTTGTGATTCGAGTAAGTGTAAGGTATATAGCGCAGTAAACCACCCTTGGTGGGTGAGCATGCTTTTCCACTGACGGGGTTTGCTGTGGCTTGGCTCGGCTGTTCGTTACATTGGGTGGCAGCGGTGGGATGATGACAACTGCCAGAACGGAGTTGCCTTACCCATGTAGTCCCCAGGCCAAGACTCGGGACGAGTCTTCTCGGAGGGGGAAGTAATGTAACGGGATAGTCTCCCTTGTAGAATACGTTGGTGCAGCGTATAAGCGGCATATTAGCGGGTAGTAATATGCAAATTAGAAACTCGAAACTTTGTGATTCGAGTAAGTGTAAGGTATATAGCGCAGTAAACCACCCTTGGTGGGTGAGCATGCTTTTCCACTGACGGGGTTTGCTGTGGCTTGGCTCGGCTGAAACGTTACAGTAGCAACTAGCAAAACCTGCCTTTTTTAGGCACATGCAATGGGTGTTCCTTCAACCCTTATAAATCAAAATTAAGCCTGGTGACCCCCACATTTTATTTGCCCAGTGCAAAGTAAACATATTAAGTATCTTCAAAATAAAAATAAGGTATATCCATACATGTGATTTCTCCCGATCTCGGCGTATTTCCACGAATTTTAGATACCTTTCCCGATGGTCTCCTGATATGCTTTGCCTTCCGAATTGCCAAAATGTCCGTTTTTATGCACTTTATGTAAGAAAAAAATTATCCAGGTGACCAATTTTTATGTAAAGTGTAGTATAAATACGGTATTGTATTTACCCAATAATGCGTGTCACTGAGAGAATCTACCTCAAGGCTTAGGATTTATAGAGGTGTTTGTGTAATTAAAATAATTGTTGTTTACAGGCTATTTATAGAGGTGTTTGTGTAATTAAAATAATTGTTGTTTACAGGCTATTTATAGAGGTGTTTGTGTAATTAAAATAATTGTTGTTTACAGAAAGCATTAGGCAATCTGGATGTTTTAATTGATGTTTTGAGTTAAAAGAAGTGGATTATGCTAAAATTGACATTAATTGGATAATTACAATCAATTATGGAATAAATAAAAAAGCTTTTATATATGGCAGCGGGTGAATCCCAACTGATGTAAGTAAAATTTGTGTAATGTTGTTTTTTATTCATTCTGAAATAATCTCCCGATATAAAGACCAAAAATACGAATTCAAACTAAAATCCTCCAGATTGGAGACTGTGGAAAGATCACATGTATGGGAATATCTATCGAGCCGTTTAAAATCACCTTTATGGTCGGTAGCATCCTTAAGCTTTCTCTATATATTCAAAACTATTTTCCCATCTTTATTTGATGTTGGATAATACAAAAATAAAGTGAAATTCAGTTTTAAAAAATTGAAAACAAGTATTAGCTTTTAACAAAATAAGTAATATTATACACATTTTCAAACCTCAATCGAGGTTACAAAGCTAAAAGGAGGTATAGACCTAAAAACTGGCTTGAGCAGAGCCTGCTTATCTATATATTATTGCATCATTTGCATTTCTTTAATGTCTTAAAATATGAAAACAAAATTAAATATTTCGTAAAAGCTTTAAAAATATTGTTAGATCCTTATCATTTCCTCAACTCAAGGTATGAACCCCATAATATTTCTCGCAAATTATGATTTTATATGCGTCTAAAAATTATTTAAATCATAGCTATAATGACCGAGTTATACCCTCAACCGAATGAGCAAAAAGGCGGGAAAGGAGCAGTTCAAGTAACCAATAATGATTTTTCCCAACGAAAGAGTAGTTTGCCGACCGGATCAATTGCATTGGCTATTTAAAAAAACAAACTTACTAGATAAATTACACTATTCTAACAGGTCGAGGAAACCCATCGAAGGACAGATATTCTGTCAAAGGACAGAATATCTGTCGTTTGACAGATATCACTATCTGTCAAACGACAGATAAATGCCGTACCAAATGTAATTTTCATGAACAAAACATGTAAATCAGAAAATCCGCATTTAGATACATGTTGAAATCTGTGCTTTTCAACCAGTGCAACCGTTTACTGAAGACCAGAGGTTCCTGGGTTGGTGCGTTTTCTGCGGAATTCTAGAATTAGTTCCTGCAATTTATTTGATGTTATTCAGCACATAAAAACACCCGTATGTAAGTTATAATTACCAATGTTTCGAAAAAAATGCAAGGAATCATTGATAGCTGCTGTCAGCATCACGCCATCTTGATTGACTGGTTGATTTTGTTCTACTTCTCTGCGATTCTTGCCGTTTCGGGTCCAGAGGCAGATTGTCGTTATTTACCAAAATACTACGGTGGCCCACACGATACACCGTTAGACAATCCGTACTGTTCATATTCACATTTTTGCATTGTTGTTGTTGTTGTTTCCTAGGGTCTCGCCGTAGACTTACCTGCGCACCCGGTAAAACTGGTAAAAGATGGATATTTTTATAAAACTTATTTGCACTTACAAAATCACTATCTTGGTGAAGTATAAAACGTTCGTGTGAATAAAATAATTGTGTGTTACAGTGAATAAAAGTCTGTGAAGTATAATAATCACTATATTGGTGTTAATTTGTTTTAGGAATAAAAGATCGTTTTATATCAGAAAGCTTTGTATTCTATTGGGACTTGGTCAATTCGTTCCTTAGTTGATATTGCCTGTATATTCAACTCACATTTTTGAGGGAATAAGACATGCTTACTGTATCAGCGATCATATAAGCATTATAATTAATATCGAAGGTATCCAATACCTTCTTACGACCACAGCTTGGATATCTACAGAAAGTAAGTAAGTAAGTAAGTAAGTAAGTAAGTGTTTGAGACACTTAATCTATTATATACAGACAAATATCCTAGATAGAACAAGTCCGATGAATATAGTCTCTGACACGACAGCCTGCAATTTTAATGATCAAGACATTTGTTAGTGTATGTGGGATAGTAAGAGACCTAAATGTAAGATGGCAAACACTTTATCAAACTGACTGTCGCTCATGTTTGTCTTTTTTATAAGAGGCAACGCATGGCTCAGTTACCATATTCATCATGTACAACGTACTCGGTCAGTCTCATTCCATCATCCATTACATTCATGTAGGCATCAACCTCTAAGTAGTATTAGCATATATTCATTTAAAATTCACACTATCAGGTAATAAGGAAGGTGTTTGGGTGGGAAAGTATTCACATGTAGATAGGCCTATAGGCATATCGTGATTGTAAGGTTGGTAAGAACCTGCCTGGAATGTCCGCGAGGGCGTGTGGCAGTATATAGAGATAGATAGATAGAATGGAAGCGGGTCAACTCGGCCTGATACCAACTCGGCACGTGAGACAACTCGGCCTCGGGTCATCTCGGCCGGGTCAACTCGGCCTCCTTTTTTTCCTTTTACAGGAGAGGTATTTTATTATAGATATGAATAATGATTTTTAGGCTGATATATTCCTGATACGTACACAGAAAATATAGCATGGCATTATTTATAGTATTACAAACAGATCAACAATTGGATAAGGCAAAAGATCCATAGGGTGTAGACTGTCTATAGGGCGACGAGCATGCAAGTTAATCAGTTTTAATCATTAGGCATTGACTTAAATGTGTATTACAGTAAAGTGTTCCCACCTAAAACAGTATCGCAAATAAATCAAGTGTTGTTACTTTTTGGTTACACCCAATTGCAATGGTAGGCCTACATGTGTTTTCAATGGTATGTTTAACAAATTTTAATTCTCATGTATATTAGGGAGGAGACAGGACGAAAATAACTAGTTAAAATGAGAATTATATACATTGCCTCACATCTGTTCCACTTGCTTTAACCATATTTATATATAGTTAAATATAAGGCCGACTTGACCCGAGGCCGAGTTGACCCGGATTCGATAGAATGGTCGGACTTACTGTAAGCACGAAATGACTTGGAATTTCTGTAATTCGTAACTCATACAGTCATCCGTACACTTGTTGTCAATGTAAATATATTGTATGCTACTGCTACCGAGGTATCATAGCAGACGCTGGAACAAATTGACCTAAAATAATCTAGACATGAAATTGAAAGGGATCCAGTCTAATTCACACGACCTTCACCTTTGCCAAAATGGTTGAAATGTTAAAAGTGAAATCTGGACGAATTTTATCGTTATTTTCAGGGTTTTAGTGGCACTTCCAGTACTTTTGTGTAATTTTTTCATTTTATTTTGGGAATTCCGCAGAAACTGCACTAATCAAGGAACTTCGGGTTTTCACTAAACGGTAGCTTTGGGTGAAAATTAGCGATTTCAACAAGCATCTACGTGCGGTTTTTAGGATTTACTCATTTTTTTCTTGAAAATTACATTTTGTATGGCATCTATCTGTCAATCGACAGATAGGGCAGGTCGGCAAAGTACTCTTCCGTGAAAAGTGTAACGTATGCGGGGCTAGCTTGATAAATATATATATAATTTTCCTTTGGGACTACTTTGTCCTGTGATTATAGACCAATGATTTTACAATGATTGGATGAGCAAAACAAAATCATAGGAATCAACTTAATATGCATATAAAACAAATGTGATGATGATCTGCACTTGGGTTATGAGCTCAGCCAGAATCTCTGCTGAGCTATCTCTGATTATTGGTATCAGCCTACACTGCTGATGCTCCGTGAGTGACCAGCATACACTTCTGCTAGGCCAGTCCTATGCTAGTAACATAAACCACCTTAATCGCCTAAGACTGTTCACTGCTTGGTTATATCAATGCTACTTGGATGGACTGTGTCCACTTTTCGCTATTGCTACTGAGATGGATAAAATCCACTGTTCGCCACTAAACCAAGCTTGCAATCAGTCTTTAATAGATTTTATATTGGTTTATTTACTTTATCCGTACTCTCCGACGACTTCTTGCTAACTGAACAACTCGCAACGCGAAACACGGGTATTTATACTATCGGTGACGTCACACACTTTGGGCGAATCTATTATGCGGGCGAGTCTATGTTTTAAATTACCTTAGAAACGGGGTTGTCAGGCTACTCAAAGTCATTTCGACCAAGTGAATTAATCGCCGGTACTTTCCTATAAAGACCGACTTGCAAAAATAATGATTTTGTCACACTACCCACGCCTCCGGGTATATGCGTCCTCGCATAAAATAACTAAAAAAAATCATGACATTAACATTATTTTTGTTCAACATTTTTCAAAAATCATCATCTTCGGTATCATCATCATCATCATCATCATCATCATCATCATCATCATCATCTATGTTTGTCCGCATCGGACCATGCCTTACTTTAGACTTATCTTATAGATCCATTATTACATTTCTTTTTTTTTTTTTATATCATAGACCTGACCTTGGTCTAATTTATCATGTCAATGAAACTTCATTGCCTTCCTGACAGCACTGAATTTGAACACTTTAGTCATCAGACTCAGGGCAATATGTAAGGATTAGTTCAACATTCCCTTCTCCTTTGAGTTGCAAACTGATATCACTTGCTCGAATACTTCCGTCCGGAACGATATCGCCGATATCTATCTTAACTGGCCCTGTCTTCTGCTTTTTCCTTCGAACTTTATCCCTGTAAGTCTCCTCACCATTCTCTGTCACTGTTGTGACAGCTTCAGACGATCCCTCTTTTATCATACTCTCGCATGTCACCTTGATTTCTTTCTTTCTCTTCAGTGTCACCTTATCTTTCTTCACCTGACAATCAGAAACATGCTTTTCCTCACTACCCTTCACTTTACTCTGATCATCCAGGTGATGCTTCTCTTCATCGACATTAGCTTTGGCTACATGACTGTTCGTTTTCAGACCAACTTTGAAATGTCCTGCAGATCTTTTCAATGTTCTATTTATGCTTGCCCAAGCCTGATGTTGCGTTCTCTTGTGTTTCTCGAGATACGATTTCAGCTTGAAGGTATTGCCACAGGCATGGCAGGTCCATCTGTTCCTGTAGCACTTGATCATGTGCTGTTCATACTGGTCTCCTTCTTCAAATAATTCCTTGCACCAGGTACATCTGGTCTTAGCTTTATCTGCCATGTTGTTATGTTTTCTTGGAGTAACCTTTGTGTTAACCATCCTGCAAGAGAAAACATAATCTTTAGCCCAAACAGGTTTTCTACGGACTCTCTTTCTATCAGATTCATAATCTCTGTCTGTGTCCATAATGGGCTGGTGATCAGATTCCAATTCTTCTATTTCATCTATCTCATTATCTCTATCTGCTTCAGGCTCATCATTATTCTCAGGTTCATGTGCATGACCTTCTTCATGACCTTCTATATCAGACTGTTCAAGTTCACCTCTTAGAACTTGTTGTCTGCACAATTTTATTCTGTCACAGTGAATTATCTGCTCAGCATTATTGCGACCACAATTTACTTTGTACAAAACTTCTGACAGTTTGCCAGTAACTTTGAATGGACCCCTCCAGAAAGGCGTCAGCTTTGCAGAGGTGCCCACCTTCTTCACAGGGAAATGCACAAACACTTGATCTCCAATCTTAAATGTTTCAAAGGACGTTCGCGAATCGCGATTTCGTTTTTGCCTATGCATAGCTTGCTGTGTGTATTGACGTACGAGTGCGTGTGACCTTTCTATACGGTCCCGTAATTCCCAAACCCATTGATTGTTTGGAATTGGTTTGCTCAGATTTGGGAGCTCATACACAAGGTCAAGCGGTGTTGAAACTTCGCGACCAAACATTAGCATGTTGGGACTCATCCCAGTTGTTTCATGCTCGGTACTGCGGTAGGCCATGGTAACGTAAGGTAACTGTTCATCCCAATCTCTATGATTTTCACTGACGTACGCGGAAAGCATCGCCGCAAGCGTGCGGTTGAACCGTTCAACCATTCCGTCGCTCTGTGGATGGTAAGGGGTGGTGCGCGTCTTGTGTATACCTAGCAATTTACACATCTCTTGAAACAAATTACTTTCAAATTGACGTCCTTGATCAGAGTGGATAACTTGGGGAATTCCAAATCGACAAAGCACATTTTCCACAAGCACTTTTGCTACAGTACATGCTTCCATGTTTGGGATCGGCAAAGCCTCGGTCCATTTCGTAAAGTAGTCGCCGATCACCACAATGTACTTATTGCCTCTTGGTGTCTCAGGTAGCTCACCTAAAATGTCAATGGCAATCCTCTCCATAGGAAAGCCGCTTCTGACAATCTGCATCGGTGCTCGCTTCGATGGAATTGGGCCTTTGCGTTTGCTACAAGCATCACAACCAGCTATATAGCTTCTGACGTCAGATTGTAAGCCAGGCCAGTAAAACTTCTGCTTGATTTTACTGACAGTCTTCGTGACACCCAAATGCCCTGATGTTTTCATGTCATGGCAGACATACAAAATGGATCGTCTAGCCTTCTTGGGGACGATCACTTGAAATGTGACCACATTATCTTCATCCAGATTTTCTTGTCTCCGAACAAGCAAATTATCGTGTAGTTCAAGGCATGGAAACTGATTCCAGAGTGATTTCAATATGTAACCTTCAGCAGCAATGACGGCAAATTCTGGCCTCTTATTTGCTTGCACCCATGAACGAACTACAGCTAGTTCGTCGTCATCTGCTTGCAGAGATTCTAAGTCATCAAACTCACTAATACTTTCATCAGTATTCTCACTTCCTACATGCATGCAACTCGGATCTAAGTCCTTTGAATTATCCTGCGGAATTTCACTATTGCTAGTTCTGACTGTGTCATCAATGCAAGGCTTTCTGCTCATGCCATCTGCGTTACCATGCAATCTTCCAGGACGATGTTCTATTGCCATGGAAAACGTTGATAGAACCTCTAGCCAACGGGCTACCTGACCCTCTGGGTTCTTAAAGTTCATCAGCCAGCGTAAGGACGCGTGATCTGTCCTAGCTGTGAACTTCCGCCCATAGAGGTAGTGCCGAAAATACTTCACAAAGTATACAAGGGCTAGTAACTCCTTTCGAGTTACACAGTATTTTCTCTCCGATTTGGATAGCGTTCTGCTTGCGTAAGCTATCACACGCTCTTCATTTCCCGTTTTCTGTGACAAAACCGCCCCAATTGCATGATTACTTGCATCCGTGTCCAGAATAAATGGTTTAGTAAAGTCTGGATGAGCAAGTATGGGAGCCGTCACAAGCATGTGTTTGAGTTTTCCAAATGCTTCTGAGCATTCAGTCGTCCAGTTGAACCTCTGGTCTTTTTCTGTGAGCCTCGTCAATGGTTTAGCAACGTGCGAATAGTTGATAATAAACCGCCTGTAATAACTACACAGTCCCAGAAATGACCTGAGCTCAGTGATATTCTTTGGTGTCGGCCAGGTTTTGACACATTCAATCTTCTGCGGGTTAGTGTGTATTCCGTGTTCATTTATAACATGGCCTAAGAAATCGACCTCTCTCTTGAACAGCTGACACTTTTGTGATTTCAATTTTAGACCAGCCTGTGCAAATCTTTCTAGCACGGTGTCTAGATTCTGTATCATTTCCGCAAATGTCTTCCCAAAAATGATTATGTCATCCAAGTAGATCAGGCATATTTGCCAATGCAACCCCGAGAGTACCAACTCCATTAACCTCTCGAAGGTCGCAGGGGCATTACATAAGCCAAAAGGCATTACGTTGAACTCGTAAAGACCGCGCCTGGTTATGAAGGCTGTCTTCTGTCGATCGTCAGGATCGACTTCCACTTGCCAATAACCAGCACTTAAGTCCAAACAAGAAAACCATTTGGCCCCTGCAAGTTGGTCCAGAGATTCATCAATTCTGGGTAACGGGTAGGCATCCTTGACTGTGACGTCATTCAGGCGCCTGTAGTCAATACAGAAACGCCTGGACCCGTCCTTCTTTTTCACAAGCACAATAGCACTGGCCCATGGACTTGTCGATGGCTGTATGATATCATGTTCTAGCATAAGATCAAGTTGCCTATCAACTTCATCCTGCATATGTACAGGAACTCTGCGCATGGCTTGTTTTATTGGCCTTGTGTTATCTACTGAAATTTTGTGCTTAATAATGCCTGTCCTACCTAAGTCATGTTCGTCCTTGGAAAATATATCTCCATATTTTCCTAAGAGATTTGCAATTTGTTTCTTTTGTGTGGAAGACATTCCTTCTGATGCTCTTTCATAGAGCTCAGTCAAATGCTTGGGTAGATTTCTGGGAGGCTTTGTCTTGACTTCCTGTACGGCCCTCAGAACCTGTGCTGGACAAAATTCAGCAATATTTGTTCCAGGGTACAATATCTGATCCTCATTAGAAAAGTTGGCATACCTAATGGGTATTTTCCCATTAGCTTTCACGAGTGTCCTTGCAACAACTCCTCTGTTTGAATTTAGAAACTTGTCCGAAGTTTCTATGATGCCTATATTATCATCACTTGGGTCCCAGTCAACCATTTGTCCTTCAAGGATAACCTCAGATCTACTTGGCACATGTACCCTTTCTTTGACGATGACTTGGTAGCAGCCGATCTTTCCAATTTTAACCAAAGGACACACTGTCCCTTTAATATGCATGGTCATACCAACAACATCTACAATGACATCGTGCATCGACATGAAGTCCAACCCTAGAATAGCATCAATGTCCATTTCAGCTATCACTACGTCCATGACACACTTCACTCCGTTTATCACAAAACAAACATTTGCTTTGCCTTTTGTATCAAGGACATTTCCAGACGCAGATACAATCTCTTGATCAAATTTTTCCAGAGAGACTGTACCTTTAATGGTAGACCAAACCTTTGATGAAAGCAGACTGAGTGTTGCCCCACTGTCCACTAAGCAGTCGGCACCATATTCTCCGAGCTTAGCTTGCACAAATAATCCAGCATGATTGGTACTGCTCAGACAAACACTCTCCTTATTTGTAGAACCAGGTTTATCCTTGTCTCTCTTACTAGTTTTGGGCTGAGTACAATCTTTAATCAAGTGCTGGTCAGAGTTGCAGTTAAAGCACCTGCGAGCTGTCCTATTCTGACCCTTGACCTCGGGTTTATAACTACCATTATTAACCCTTTGTCTGTTGGTGTTGCTATCAGTCCTCGTCTGAGCAGGGGGTCTGCTATTACTCACCGGACCTTGCTTTGAGGGCTGATTTTCTTGACGATAATTACTGTTCCGTTGCTGAAACAGCTTGTTCATAACTTCGGTCATCTCATCTAACCTGTTGTTCAGAGACGTGAAAGCTTCTGCCAATTTCTTGTAATCAACTTGTTCGCTTGAGACAGCTGTATTTATGAACCCCTGTCCAGCTTGTCTACTTTCTGCTCTATAGAAAGCCTCTAATTCGACAGCGTGTCTCACAGCGTCATTAAGATCAACAGGCCTTGCCTGCTTGATCTTCAGTCTCATTTCTGTGTTGATTAGCGAGTCGACAAACTGTTCTTTAGCTAAGGTCTCCCTCACATCGCTGGGAGCTTTATGATATGCGAGGTTGGTTAGGCGTCGTATATCCTGTCCAAGCTCGGCCATGCTTTCAGATGCTTTTTGGCGGCGTTCTCGCAACTGGACCCTATATAGTTCAGTCTGGTTCGGAGGTGCGAAGCGCTCCTCTAGAGCCCTGACCAAGTCACCATAATCATGCTTGCCAGACTCTAAATTGCCAAACACACCTTGTGCTTGTCCACGTAGTGATACAGAAAGGTACAGACCTTTCTGTTGATCCGTCCAGCCGTTCAGCTCGGCACATGCATCAAAATGTGCCTTGTAGTCCATCCATGCTACGCTACCATCATAAGTGGCTGGTTTCATAATTACGTCCTTTGATTTCGAGCCAGAGCTAGCTGGCTTCTTTCTATTTGTCACAAACCTATCAGGTATCTCATGACTGTCTATGCCTTCCGCCTCAGACAGTCCGGCCTCAGCACCATGAGCATCATCTGGTCTACCCTTAGGTATATCTGACCATACCTTCCTAGAACCTAGACCTTGCTCATCTTTACCTGGTGCTGGGGTAGAAAGTAGCCCAGACATTTCACCTAGCTCTTGTCTATAGCTTCTGAGCTCATGCTCCAATTTTAACATCTGATTTTGCCTCTGGAGCTCTTCAATCTGACGAGACATTTCTTCATAATATTTATCGTCCATATTGCAGTAATACTAAATAACAACTGATGATAGATGGGTAAGCCTATTGGTTAATGCAATAGAAATTTGCCCCACGTTGGGCGCCAAAAATATGTAACGTATGCGGGGCTAGCTTGATAAATATATATATAATTTTCCTTTGGGACTACTTTGTCCTGTGATTATAGACCAATGATTTTACAATGATTGGATGAGCAAAACAAAATCATAGGAATCAACTTAATATGCATATAAAACAAATGTGATGATGATCTGCACTTGGGTTATGAGCTCAGCCAGAATCTCTGCTGAGCTATCTCTGATTATTGGTATCAGCCTACACTGCTGATGCTCCGTGAGTGACCAGCATACACTTCTGCTAGGCCAGTCCTATGCTAGTAACATAAACCACCTTAATCGCCTAAGACTGTTCACTGCTTGGTTATATCAATGCTACTTGGATGGACTGTGTCCACTTTTCGCTATTGCTACTGAGATGGATAAAATCCACTGTTCGCCACTAAACCAAGCTTGCAATCAGTCTTTAATAGATTTTATATTGGTTTATTTACTTTATCCGTACTCTCCGACGACTTCTTGCTAACTGAACAACTCGCAACGCGAAACACGGGTATTTATACTATCGGTGACGTCACACACTTTGGGCGAATCTATTATGCGGGCGAGTCTATGTTTTAAATTACCTTAGAAACGGGGTTGTCAGGCTACTCAAAGTCATTTCGACCAAGTGAATTAATCGCCGGTACTTTCCTATAAAGACCGACTTGCAAAAATAATGATTTTGTCACAAAAGAAATCAATATCGGTCACCTTTCCCGCTATTTTCTTCATTCGGTGGAGGTGGTAACCTCGGTCATTATCGCTATGCGTTTACAACTTTCAGACGCTTATAAAATCATATTATGACCAAAATATTACGCATTCCTTACCTTGGAATAAATTATATCCGGAAATCTTAAAGAACATGCAATGTTTTGATGAAAATTTTTCATTTTTATTCTATTTTAAGCGCACTTAATTTGGTACGGCATAGCGATAAACACCGAGTAATGTACCTCCACCGAATGAACAAACTTACCTGTATGACGTCATCCCGGCATGCCCTATTGCTATATCTGTCAAACGACAGATATTCTGTCCTTTGACAGAATATCTGTCTTTCGATGGGTTTCCTCGACCTGTCTAAATATCACACAAAGAGCTGGATTACAATACAGTGTGTTTCAGGTAGTTTGGATGTGTTCAAGATGAGGTTTGGGGTGGTTCTGAAGTGGTTTGGTTATGTTTCTACGGTCCCGGATAAAACTTTTGTATAAAGCAATTACTTGTAAATGAAACCAAACACACACGGGACTCGTATCTTATACAAGAAAAGATATGACACAAAGTGTCATATCAATTGACTCAATTATGAAAATATGCTGCATTTACTTTTCTATACGGCTGAAAATAATTAGTCAGGTATCTCCCTTATCTGTTTTATTTGCCACGCATCCGACTTTCATTCTGGATCAAAAATAAAAAAGTGGCATCATTTGTTGTTCTGAAATTTAAATGTTATTTCATCACCTTGTCGTAAAGTAGGACATGGTCATTACAGGGTTTCGATTTATATACATAATATTGTAGTATCAAGTCATTATTGCTTAAGGCCAAGTTTTTTTTTTGAAATCAGTCTACTGGTTTCAGAGTTTTTTTGAAGGGTTTTTATCATTTATGGACATGGTGGCTATATGTTCATATGATCTGTATTTTTATATACACATTGCTCCCCCCTTCTTAGAGATATGGCTTTACAAGCAGTTTCAGAGATCTTTGTAAGTGTTAACGTAGGATGCATGCCGGTTCGAGTACCATGCTATAAGCTAACCATGAGCCTTCGGCTCAGGTAAGCTAACAAGTAAAGCTTATACGCATGTATGGGTGGTTGAAGAAAATCATCTTGATATGTTAGCGTTTAATCAGTTTTGTCATTTATTGAGTCATAAAGATGTAGGAAATGATGATTCTCTTTAATACAGCCAATGTTTACATTAGGTGGGAAAGATGATGTATGTAGCCAGTTCGTTGGCATACTAAATTTTCACCATGTCAGCTGGTGACTTAGTTGAACAAAGAATCGGATAGTTGGTATAAAAACATAACAGAAGACAATGCTTATTGAATAATTTACTGTCTGTTTTTTAGTCATGAAATGCTAGTCATGGACTTTACAGCTGATGTTGATTCTATTGGGTGCCATGTAGAATATGGGTTGTTTTGAATATAAAAATGGTTCAAGGTAGTAATGTTACATTTTTTTCCAAAATTTTCATTAGGTTTGAAATGGAATTAAAATATGAATACTGGCAGTGAACAGGAATTTTTTATTTTAGGTCTAAATGAGTGTGGAGATTAAACCATCAGCTGTAATGTGACTATGCAGTGGTTACATGAACTGTTTCCAGATTATGTATGACATGGAAATTATATAGGAAGTAATGATTAAATTGAAACTGTGACATGGCATAACTACCGAGATAACAAGATGTAGAACACAGGATATAAATGCCCATGACTAACTCAGCTAATTTTGAAGTACATGTAACAATAGACAAAGTAAATATGGAATATGTAAAAAAAGCTGGACATACAAACGTTACATATTATGCATAATGACTTTGGCTATGATATACATACTACATTGCTCTAAATCAGACATATGTATATAAATGCAAACCAGAAGACTTATGGTTATGTAAACGCTCACCTGAGACCGGAGATATATATTAATAAACTAATTTGACTAGAATGGGAATATACATGTATATAAAACTAGAAAAAGTGCCTTGAGAGGCACGTATACCCCCGGCTGGTAGCCACCAAGCCCCCTTCCCTACCCCCTACCTAAACAACCCGGCATATGCTCACCCCTGATATTGAACATCACATCACCAATGAAAAACAGTACCCTTATCAAGTACATTTTAGAAACCACCAAGCCCCCTTCCCCACCCCCTACCTAAACAACCCGGCACATGCTCACCCCTGACATTGAACCTCACATCACCAATGAAAGACAGTACCTTTATCAAGTACATTTTAGAAACAAGCAGTGTAAAGTACTTTACATACAAACATGGGGAAGTGTAGTTTTAGAATGACATATCTATTTTAGAGTGGTATACAGAGCTGACATGTATACCCAATCTAGGACATAAGCGCGGACATTTTGGGTCAGGTCCTCAGTCCTAGATTGAAATGAAAGAAGAATGTCATTCTTAAAAAAAAAAAAAAAAAAAAAAAAAAAAAAAAAAAAAAAAAAGCGGACATTTTGGGTCAGGTCCTCAGTCCTAGATTGAAATGAAAGTAGAATGTCATTCTTAAAAAAAAAAAAAAAAAAAAAAAAAAAAAAAAAAATCCTAGATCTTGACCTCAGGTCCCAGCCCCACCCCATGCATGGACCAGTGGGCCTAGCCCTTATGTGGTACCTATGTTGTGTGTAAGCATGAACACTTTCTAATACATGGTTGTCAAGATATAGATACACAGAACATTAATGTTCGTAACTACTGTATTTTATGTGTCCTAGATTCTGACCTCGAGCCCCACCCCTAGAGATTGGTGCCATGGAATTTAATTCAACCCTAAAGGGTATCTATGATCCAAACAGGAGTACATTCCTATAAGTATTTGTTAAGATATGAACTTAGAGATGAAAAAACACTATGTAAATAGCACATTTTCAAGGTGACCTAGATTTTGACCTCTAGCCCCACCCCCGGGCATGGACCCAAGGTCCAAACTGACAGAAACAAAGCAAACCCTATAGGGTACCTATGCTTAAAATATGAATGGTTTCTGATCATTTTTTCATGAGATATACACCACCAGTGAAACTTAAACCAAAACTTTGACCCAAAGTAAAGGTGACCTAGATTTTGACCTCTAGCCCCACCCCCGGGCATGGACCCAGGGTCCAAACTCACAGAAATAAAGCAAACCCTATAGGGTACCTATGGTTAAAATATGAATGGTTTCTGATCATTAGTTCATGAGATATACACCACCAGAGAAACTTTAACAAAAACTTTGACATAAATTCCACGAACGTTCCGGAATAACGAACGAACTAACGAACGAACGAACGAACGAACTAACGAACGAACCAACGAACATACGAACGGAAAAGCGAAAACTATATACCCGTCGGCATAAATGCCGGGGGTATAACTAGGGCAGAGGCAGACAGCCGTCTGGGCCGAAATATTTTCATAAACATAAACCTTTTGTTCATTTGCTCATTTGCTTTATAGTAAGTTTTTTGCTATTAATTGACATTACCTATTTTTTTTCATTCAAATGCATGGGTGATCTAAGTTGACTTTGCCTTTAAATAGGTCAAGGTCATCCCAGGGTCATGATTTATACAAACTTTGTAGAGCTCCATTGTTTGATGCTTCATGCCAAGTTTCAAAATCATATGCTTTCTGGTTCTGAAGAAGATTTTTAAAGGATTTTTGCTATTTATAGCCATGGCGTTGATCTTGGTAATGTGACTTGGACTATTATACAATATTTTGTACCCCATTCCTAAGGATGTTCCACATGAAGTTTGGTTTTGATTGGCCAAGCGGTTTCAGATGAGAAAATCTTTGAAATTGTGGACGGACGGACGCCGGAGCATGGTTATCCTATAAGTTCACCTTGTGAGCCTTGGGTTCAGGTGAGCTAAAAAGTGTGTATGGGTGGCAGTTAATGAAATCTTTACTTAACTTTTTTTTAGAGGTAAAAATTCCAAAGATAGTCTGTAAAAGACCCATTTCAAGAATTAAATTTCTAATGGTTAGCATTATGTATATGTGTACTGAATATGATTTTGTGTACATATTTTTGACATGGTGTATGTTGCAATGACTTTGAACACAAGAAAACAACAAACAAGCAACCCGTCATAACAGAACTTACACGTTTTGACTGGTTAGATTTCGACTTCTTTTGACTCTGGAAAAATAAATGCGGATACATCGCTCCTTTTAAATTGTTTGTGCTGAGTATCAAACATATACCAACTTTAAGTTGAGCATCAGGTTGATTTTTAGTATGAATTTTAGTAGAACAACGTTATTCATAATGTCAAAAGACATAAAAAATAATTTCTCTTGCATGCTTCTTTGACTGTACAGGCTGGTGTGTGTCGGACCTGGTTGGAAACCTGAAGTGTTGGTTTTCTCACGTGAAGGCTCAATTCATACGCAAACAACGAAGATACTAATGCTTTTGTTGGGATGGTGACGTCGATGCTGGCTAAACCGCAAAGTCAAAAGATCCCTGGAATCGGTGCTAGATGCTATCTTGCAGGATTCAATGTCTTTGACGAAAAGACACCTTAGAGCACAAAATGTGCACAGCGCATGCAGCTAACTTTACGACAGAAAAGAATAGAATACAATACAATGGGGCAGAACAGGGTAGATGAGAATTAGAATAGAATAGAATAGAGTAATTTCAATATCACTAGCTGATCCGACATACAAGTCTGACACAAATGTTATTGGTCCATGTGGAGCAATGGCAACCAAGCCCTTGGCTGTATGATGGTTCTTATATGAGCTGAAAAGCACAGATTGTAGCACTAGATTGGATGATGGCTGTTGGAGGAATACCTCAGTACAGTCCACAATGCACCGCGTCTGGTCAAACCCTAGGTCCTTGAATGACTGTGGCATCCTTGATTGAATAAGTGACTTAGGTGGCCACAAGGGTAACTGAGAAAGTACATGTTCCATATGTTTAATCCACTTGCAGAAGATGTCACTCACTGTTGATTGGGAAACACCAAAGCGATGCGCAAGGTCTAGTTCTCTGTAACCCTGTCTTAACCTACACAGCACAAGGAATACTTGATTTTGAACACTCAACACTGGTTCTCTACCTCTCATTGTGGTGTATGAATCATGGATAGGTCTAGTCTGGTAATATATTGAAGAAACACGGTGTCGTTCTGGTTGGAGGAAATCACAAAATGCCAAGAATGTCATATAATCTGGCAGGCCCGTATAAAAACAGAAGTCGATTGGATTTCCTTTGAATCGATCAATTCCAAACAGTTGTTGCTTGCGACTTTCTTCCAATTCTAACTCGAGCTGTCTACTTTTGGCACGCTCTTCATCTAACAGCCTTTTCAACTCTTTGATGGTTTCATCCTTTATCACGGGTGTCTTGGTGGTGGTCACTTCAGAAACCTGAAAAATATTTTACATACACATCAGGAGAAAAATTTATACTGTCCTTGCAAAATCATTAGGAAGCAACCTGTTTTGCATTCTGTCTTTTTCAAAAACATAAAAATTAGTAATCCTTTATATAAATTGATTTTATGTAGTTTTAAAAGGATTTTATATATGCAAATCGATCAAAAGGTAATTTTGTTCTGCATTGTGAACAGACAATGTTGAAATGCTAAAAAAAGGTTTCCAAAGGATCGTGTAAGGAAAGTAGTTATAAGATTTTGTTCATTAGGCCAAAAAAAAAAAAAAAAATAAGAATGTTTCCGGTAACATGCCAGAAAAAAAATGGGTCGATAGGTCGGATTTTTTTTTTTTTTTTTTTTTAGGGAAGCCTTATCATGTAAAGTACCTGAACATAGATATACAGTTTAATCAGAATTAAACTGTTTTCTCGTCCAGTGCACATGCACAGCTTCTAAGTTAAAACTTCAATTCAACATTTGTTATTCTTTTGCCGGTCCGATACTTGAAAAACATGATCTTTTTCTATTTTCGAGTTTTTATTTTCGGAAAACAGGAAAAAAATATTAGAGTCGGGGAGTTTTTGACAGGGTCGGTCGGGTTACCGGAAACATTCCTTTTTTTTTTGGCCTTACATGACAGTTTGTGTTTTATATTTGCACTGGCCTACATGTATATAAAGCTCATTATTTTATCCATCTTTGTCTAGCATCAGATTCACAAAAAACATTTCCCATAGGATTTCTGATCAGGTCCCACACAAACCATGTACAGCTAATGATTTTTTTGGGATTATAAGGTAGATGCTCAACTGCAAGAAGCAATTTTGATGAACATCACATGTTATACAATTCACTTAGATTATAATTTCAACATTGTTATATCACTCAAAATGTCGCAAAGCTTTGAACATGTTGAAGATGGAACAATATGTATTAAAATACATAATTTTATGCATTGTATGTACATGTAGATATTGTATAAATGTATCCTTGTAACATGTACCCCATGGCATTGTATTTATTTACCAAAACCTACCGATTGATTTGTCTCTGAGAGTGAAATAATCTTGAAAATGATGTAAAACTGAATTTAATATAGAGTATAGCCACTGAAAACCAAATAAAGATCATGGTGCGACACAAAACTTACTGACCCATATTGGGTATGAAAGGAGCAAACTTACTCCGTTGGGCTCTTTTCCTATCTTGTCTTTCATTAAAGATAGCTTCTTGGACAAGGGCGGTGATTTCACTGCAGATTGGACTGTCATGGTTGTAACGATACTCCGCACAGTCGGTGACATAGCTTCAAGCTCACTGTGTTTACGCTTCACTGCCTCTCGAACCTAGAATATATGATTATGAATACATTTCATTTTCAGAAAACCAACAATTTGGGTTCCAACCAGGTCCAACACAAACATGGGCTGTACAGTCACAGAAGATGGTTAGAGGCTGGAAATTTTGAATTTCAGGAAGTAGAGGAATTGTACTATCCGTGTAGTGAATACAAAGGCTCTGATCAGAATTGCAGTTACTGTGAAGCTGATCTGGGACTTTGTTTTTGCCTATGCAGATTGTTGATTTTCCCTTGCAGTAGCTCAAATTACTTATCAGTCATGTATGAAAATGATTAGTATGAAATTTATTTATCTTTTTTTTTTTAAATTATTTTCTCAGTAAACAATTTTCAGTTAGGGCTATTCCAGTTGAACATAGGTACCCCGGGAAGACGGCACTTTAATAAACTTTTATCGTAGGGTCCTTCGTTGGTTAAAATACTTCTGTATGTGGTGGGAGTTGGAGAAAAATTGCTTCTATAGGAGGTGGGGTATTTTTTCGTGTTGAAAATCGGTTCTAAGGTGTAAAATTCAATGCAATGCATAGAAGCAAATTAAACAGACTAAAAACCTTTCGTTCGCCCGATCCGACTTCGATTTTTTCCTGTGAGAGTGCATCGTCGCTGACAGGTAGCGCTTCACGCACTGACCTGTCGCAGTTGGCCAATGGGATCTGGGAAATTCATGCGGGATGCCCCAGCTTTCTTCGTGTGTCGGCTGTAGCCAAAATCGGTTATATCCCACAATTCAAAGCGTCAAATGCGAGAGATCAAGATGAGGTATCGTCTGATCTCGCGAGAATGGTGAGAGTGCTCTCTATCACGCTCGCGCTGATAACGTGTGCAAAAAAAAACTGAATCAGGAAATTGTTAGCGATCGAGGTTGTTTTTTGGCATTTTAAGCCTAGAAAAGGCATTTGAACCGGGATTTTGGTCAGAAATCACAATTACAGACCTGTTGAAAGCTAAAATGGCGGCTCAATGATGAATTTAATGATGTTTAGACACAAAATGTAGCGATATACTGACTTGTATCGCTCTCCCAAAGCAAGTATTAGCTTTTTGGAAAATGCAACATAGTGTTTTTTGAAGCCTGAAAAGTGGCGAAAAAGCGATTTTTTTTTTTTTTTGCAAAAAAAAAAAAAATCAGTGGCACACGTTATTGGAAAAAAAAAAAAAATCTCAGCTTGATAACGGTTAAGAGTGACGTTACACATATAATTAATTGGATATAGCCCATTGTTGAAAATAGGCACAATAATCATGAAAGCTGATGAGATTCAAACAAGCTTCCTTGTCCACATGGCTTGCTGATCAGGATGATAAAATGAAGATATTTTTCCAAAAAAATAGGCATTCAATCTTTATTATTATAGTGAGAACATTATTTTAATGACTTTTGACAAAAATCACACAATACAGTTCCGTAAAACAGCAATACAAAAATTTACTTCTGTTCCTAAAAAATTCCCTCTTAATTTACTTCTATCTGTATTAAATTTTGCTTCTGTAGGAGGGTGTTTTATTGAAATGAACGGTTCTGTAGGTGGCTCTGTCGAGATGAAATTCACTTCTATAGGTGGAGGGTCAAAATTCAAAGTGCCTTCTTCCCCCCGTACTTATGTTTTACTGGAATAGCCCTTATGATGAGACAGCAAATTTAAGCTTTTCTGCATACATGGTATATTAACCAGAAATTACATGTATGCGAATTCAATGCAATTTGCTAAAACACAACCCAGAGCTCCTATGTGATTCTCTAGGCCACTGCACTCTTATATACTGTTTAACTACATACATGTATATGCACTGTATGACATATTGGATGTTACCATCATGTACTGCTGAAATGATATTTTATTTTAGAAAAAAATATAAATTTGAAATTTTTGTTCTACATTTCATTAATCCTTCTAAAAAACCAAAGCTGGTATGCTTTATAACAAACAAGAAATGTGTTGATGGGCTGTAAACGCCACAATCAAATGACATTTTATGCTGCGGAGTGCTGCCTAGAATGAACTTGCAACAAAAGCACCTTTATCATTTACCAGAACTAAATGCACATTGTACCAGTCCATTTGCTGATGATTTATACCTGCAGAGTGAATAGCTAGCTGCACAAATATTCCACGATAAAACACCATTGACATTTATTTAAACAGCTAAATGGCCATTTGAGTGCCACAAATAAAATAGTAAAATACCATAGCCTATCCAAAGCTCCTTGAAGAAGAGGAACAGTCAAAACTTGGGCTTTCATTTACATGTTCTTCGTAGGTTTTGTGGTTAAACGTCCAAGTCAACTATTTTTCAGTCATGTTGGCAGTTTAAAATTTTTATATGAAAGTAAATGTATAAAAATAAGCAATGATCAGGAACTGTCGCAATCATTAATTAGGTGTCCTCGATGACCAATATACATGTACTATTGTGCACCAGTCATTTGTATCCCCGGCCCCCTAGGGCCAGAGATAGCGGGGACTCAGCGGGGCTGAAGTGCCAGGTTTTAACATCTGATGAGTCCCATGGATGTGCCGGGGACAACTCGCAGCTGTTGTTCCACATTATGTCGGCCTCCGGGGAGCCGGGGCTTTTAGCAGGGATTTTACCACAAATCTGGCCCCGCAGTGCTGGGCTTTTAACAGGGCTTTAAAGATTGAAAAGTTAAAAGCCCTGCTAATCCCCGGCCCTATGGGGAGCCGGAGATACAAATGACTGGTGCATTATGTTCAACAAATGGGCAAAGATACAAACACATTTAAACTCTTGACGAAACCGCTGTTGTGTAGTGGTTAAGACACTGGCCTGACTAAGCAGGGGTCATGGGTTCGATCCCACCCCGGCTTCACTTTTTTCGGCTGGGACTTTAAACAGAAGCCCCTTCTCCGAATGACCTTAAGCTGCTGGTGTGTCGTTAAACCCCAACAAAAACGGAACCTTTTGATCATAAGCAGAACATAGCCATGTCTGTGAAATCTTGACTAGTTGTAGATTTTGTAAGACGGGAATGACATGTTAACTCTTTCATTACAAAAGAGTAGATTTTTCAATATTGCTGATGTGTCACTAAAAAACTTTATGTGACTATTGAAGAAAACATACCAATCTACAATATTGACTGTTTAAAATCACTCCAGTGTGACTAGATCGCTGAGTACTCCATTGTCACCATTTTTTACACAATATTTTCATATTTCAGTCAGCCATTGTTCTCAGTTAACACATGTGCAAACTGACCTTCTGTGTAAGTTCAGTGAACTACAGTGTATGCCCATTGATGATTTCAAAAAAAAAAAAAAATGGATAATCCAATAGCAACATATGACAGACACATTAAGCAGGACCCTTTTATTTTGCTTGCTTTGGCTTACTGAAACTTAAATACCGTATTCGTACTAATTAGCGCACAGTGCGCTTAACTTTTCAAAATTACTAAAAGTTGAGGTAAGAAACACACACTAAGAACGAAAACAACACATCAAAATGCTGAAATAACCATGTCATATCTTTCAATGGTGAATTTTGGTGATGTCAATAAGTGTTCAAATTGTTGCAAAGTAGTTTATGATCATTTACTGTTCAGTTTTAATGTGTCATATGCGTTAACATTGTGTAGAATTGGTGTAAAATAACAATTTACTACTGGCGCAGTGTGTGCTTATGCACATGTTTTTCAGAAACAACCAGGGTGTGTGCCTATTGGAGCATGTGCGCTAATTAGAACCAATATAGTATTTCTGAAGTTATTTTTCAATGGACAAGACATATGCTGATTCCTTTTTGAATGGCCTATATGCTAGGGCCTTAAAGTTTCATGGAATAAGAATGCCTTGTGAAAAGATTGTTGACATGTATATTTTTCTGTCAGTAAATATAACTCTTTGCTGAATTATGCCCCTTTGATTATTATAATCTTGTGTGCAAGATATCTATAAACATAAAAAAGGAAGAAAAAAAAAGATTGTTTGTTTCTTTGAATTGATGCTGAACGTCCCAGTCAACAGTTTTGGACATGTCGAGATATTGCCTCCATTTTAATCAACTTTTACCCCCAAAAAAAGGTAATGACATCCAAAAAAAATGATTCAAATATAATGACCGTAAAGCAATAACAATGCTTACATGTATAGCAGTATGTGTGTATTGAGAATATGTTGGTCAGGATGGTAGATATATAGGGGTGCTTGCACCTCCGCCATTAGCAACTGCGATATGGTCATAGAGCTGCAGACCAGCATATCCTATAATGGCTTTTTGATGAAACCTATAAATAAGGCTTTTTCAGGGGTGCGTTTCTTTACCAGAATGGACCGGAATGAGCACTTTTAAGGGAATGGACATGCTATGGATTTTGGTGCTTTAAATATATGTTACTTGCAGAAAAAACATACTTCTGTAGTCATATAGATAGTTTGCCCAAGATATAATCCAACCAAGTATAGCAAAATTGACTTCCCAGGGTGGTAAAGTTAGCTCATTGGCGGGGACTGTGTTGTGGCTACTACTGTTCAGAGGTTTATTTGATTAAAATATAGAGAGATCATCAGTGTTTGTTATACAGCAAGACAGAGGTGAACATAAATAGAAATTAGTTTAGAAGTTTAGAAGTTTATTGATAAACACTAGGCCTAATGCAGGGGTCCTGCTGGCCTTGAAAAAAAGTGAGAAATCACTTCTCCCTCCAAGAAAGTTAGGGAGAAGTTTTGGGACCTAGGGAGAAGTGACAAATAAAGCGACTTAGGATACCGAATTGGATTGTTTTGACTTAAAATAAAATCCTTGATTTGAAATACAACATAGTTTTCCACTCCTAGTATTCTTAATGACCAAATAAAAAGGAAAGGAAATATTCTGCTAATCCTCTGTTAATCTTTCTATCAGACTGCATTTTGGAGTTAGGGAAACAGTAAAATCATTTTACAAACATAAAGAACCTCTAAATAGAAAGGTCAACAATTTTGTAAAAGCTAGAACTTGTAAAACGATCTTTCAATAAAAAAATAAAAACAACTTCTGTACACAAAATGTCAATTACTAGGATACATAACTGTCCACATCAAAAAGGCATAATTGTGGAGAAAACTTTTCAAATGCTTCTTTGACTTTATTGTTCTCATTTGAATGCATTGATAAATAGGCCCGGATAAAAATGACAGGTAAATCTGTGACCACTCACATGTGGAATGATCACTGAAATGTGTCAATTTTAACACAGTTATGACCTAATCAATGATAATTGATATGCTGAAGGGATTAGCAAATCAACTGCCAGCTGTTTGAAGTGTTGACAGGTAGGGATAATGTTCCAGTTGATTGCACTAGACTTCGTTTGATGACCCATTTTTGTTTACACAAGTAGAGCTTTTTAAAAAGTTGCAGAAATTAGCAGGCGAAGTTTTAGTAGCCCTTGGGGCTCCCCAGGGCGATTCCTGGGCTCCTAGGGCGAAGTTTTTCGCCCTAGAGCCCAGTAACTGGACCCCTGTAATGGCCCATCGGTTACAACAAGTGATAAACATAAATACATACAAATGTGACAGCGGATTGTTTAGAACATATCAAACATATATAAATTGATAAATACATGCACAATACCACATATCCGCAGAAATACAAACATAGGAGAAGGTAAAATAACCTTTTCTAGAATGTATTGTTCCTTTAAACAACATGCTATTCAACATTAGAAAATTAGATGCCAATATTAACCAAAACATTCGTATAGAGAGAAGTACATGACTACATTACCTAAAGATAAATTGGTCCCTTAATTTAAATGCTTTGAAAACAAAATTTGATAAATTTCTTTGCACCTTTTTCGAATCAGTTGTAAAAAGTTCGTGCAATTTGAACATATTTGGTCTTCGACTGTAATAATTAGGTATTAATGTTTTCCTGATTTCATTATATCGTTCACATTCCAAAACAAAGTGAAACTCATCCTCTAATTTTTGACATGTTGTACATAATCGGTTTTCTATGGGTGTGGCAGTAGGTTTTTTCCATCGACCTGTTTCGATCTCAGGACGATGAGAAGATACTCGAAGTCTCGAAAGAGCAATTCTATATTTATTTACTGTAACATTATCTAGATATAACTTATAACCAAACGAAAAATTTCTATAAAATGATGCACGAGATGATTCAGTTAATCTTGAATTCCAATTCTGGACAAAATTATCTGCTAGGCGTTGCTTAACAATTGAAAGAAATGCCTTTCTGTCGCCAACATTTTGTTGGTCCCATACATGCATGAAACCAAGGTTGCCTATTAGATCTCGAAGAAGAGTTACCCATGATGTCTTATTTGGAAAATCAGTAGCATCACTATGCAATACATTATAAACAATTTTAACATATTTCATTTCATGACAATGTAAAATTTTGATCCAATACTTAATGATATTATAATACCTAATATTTTGAAAAGAGTATCTTCCCAACTCACCATAGACAAAAATCACATTGTTTTACAGATAGCAATCTTTTACAAAATTGAAGATGAACACGTTCAATATGATTTGCTTTTGCAAATCCCCAAACTTCTGAAGCATAATTTAAAACAGGTGAGACAAGTTTGTCAAATAATTCTAAGTAGTGACTTGGAGTAACATCAACAAATTTGTTTAAGTATTTTTTCATACAGAAGATTGCTTTTTGTGCTTGTCCCGAGAGCGTTGATTGTGCCTCAGCAAAAGAACCCCCCGTTGTGAAAACAATGCCTAAATATGTAAATTTGGAAACAATTTCTAAATTAATATCACCGTATCTAAATACTATATCTTGCGGTAACACGCCACCTTTTCTAAAAATAATTATTTTGGATTTATTAGGATTTACGGTTAATCGCCATCTTTGGCAGTAAAATGTGCTGGTACTGTAGCAGTGACCTAGCACCTGACATAGGCTACCACATCGAACAAACTGTACTTAAACCACACGATTCTCGAACTAATGACTGTCTTTCCCCAAAAACCAAATAAAAAGTACTCCAGGACACATATAAATGTCCATTCCGGTAGTCCATTCCTGTAATCAGGCCCCTTCTGGTACCGGAAGGCAACACTTGTTCAGGAAGACTGGGAACTGACACCCCAAACACCAACATTTTACTGCAACAGCCATTACCTAATGTTTATTTGAAGGCTAACACCCTTGCTAGAGGCAAACAGTGTTTATCTGGGTACAGTGGCAGATTAAGAGGGGGTTTGCTAGAAAGAACCCTCCGCTGGGACCAACTTATTTCATTTTCATGGGTCAATTGAGGGCTAAGCAGATAAAAAGGAGACACCCCCCCCCCCCCACCATTGGAGACTTTGAACCCCCCTCCAGAAATCTTTTTCCTTCTTTATTTTTCTTCAGATACTGAGTTGATAAATTTCTGACATAAATCACCTTCATCCACCCTAAGGTGGGATTGCTCCGTTAGGTAAATTAAAATGTATATGTTCTGTTCAAATACCAAAGCAGAGTCGTTGGGGCGACTTGACTTGCCCAAGATATAAATTAAGCAAAATATGCTCTGCAAGTAAACAAGTCAGTTTATCTGTGTATACAACACACAATAAAAATGTATTGATTGGAATGCCGTGTTATTCATTGTTACATGTATGTTGTGGTGAACACTTATTGTATACCAAATAAAATATTCTATTCTATTCTATGCTACCAGTTTTTGTGGTGCAAAATTTTGGTGATGTACTGTATACCAAAATGTCACATGACATCATGCACATGGATTTGCTGATTTCTGTTGGATGAACAAGTAAACAACTGGAAATTTTACTAATTATCACTGTTTTTGGTGGAATACTGTGTAATTTGATAGTGCCATGAATGGAATAATATGAATATACAGTGACATCATGTGATCATGCTGTTTTGACATCCAAATGGTAAAATTTTGTAATTGACTTTTATAGCCATGGCTTCAACTAGAACCGATAGCATGTAGTGAATACGAAATTGATCGGTTCTTTTTCTAGAACTAAATCTTGACTAGCCCGGTTATGAGGCATGTGTTGATTCTTACTGTAACATCCCGGTCAACAATTTTAGTCATGTCGGGACATCCAAGGAGTCCTTAACTTTAGTATGTAGCTATGTCAGCCATCATGGAGTGTATTGCCCAGACTCAACACAGTGGTGTTGGTTAAAAACTATTTATTTTACACGAAATTCAGACATTAACAGATTTAGGGTAGTTCTTACAGAATACAATGAATTAAATACATGTATATACCTCTTTTGATGGTGTTGCATTCAATGCTGACTGGATTTTCAGCAACTTGTCTTTCAAAGGAAGTGGTGTGTGTGGCTGGGAATTAGTGGGTGGGGATTCTTTTGGCTGCTTGGTCGTTGAAACTGGCGAGGTGAATGGGAGCTTTCTTATGATTGTCCGTCTCGTCTTCTGTTCAGGCCAAATCACTTCTTTCTTACTGTTCACTTTAGGAATAATAGTTGGCAAATTTCGTTTGTCCCCGTCCACGAAATGTCTGCTGCAAATTGCTACATCGTTTATTTGATTTCGGTTGGAAATGTCCGCTCGAGTGCTGAGAATTTTATCCTTCCAGGCATTCTTCACATTTTCGTCCGTCAATGTCGCTAAATAGAAAAACTTCACGCCGGGAGATTTAGCGTAGCTTTTCTCTGGGCATCCGCCGATAGCACAGGAATATTTTCCCATCTTTATTGGTAGAATTTCACGGATAATCCATTATCTTAATTACATTACGCTTCGATTCACTTGATTAGTCCGCCATCTTGTGTAAAGTTGTACCCGTGAACGAGACCCGGATGTAAGCTTGATGACGTCATCGCCATCTTTTCCGATAAGCGGAATTGACTAATCCGCCAATTAGTCTGCTATTCACGCTTTCAAATCCGACACGTGCGCAGTGGAGCAGTCTACAATCTGTACCTTAACAGAACATCGAGTCTTTTCGACCCAATATAATATAAACATTATCACAAAAGGACAAATAATAGAGCCAACAGTACATCACGAAAAACAAACCATATTAAATAATTATTCTCACGAATAGACATTCAATTAAAGCATTATAATAAATTGCTGAAACATGAAGTTTGAACATTCTGTAATTATACTTTAGAAAGCAAAACAACAATATGTATCGAAATAAATGGGGGCGAAAAATATACGTCTCCCACAGACCATGAACTGAAATGGCTGGACAATTTACGCATTATGGCCAATAATCTCACTTTTCAATTCAAAACTTTAATACCATTCTAATTGTTAAGTAGCACAATTGACCAAACAATTGATTTTCATTAATAGAATATAATATAATTTCAAAAAAAAAAATAATTTGGACAAATAAACAGTCTTTCAAAAACGGACTATTTTGTCCCTCGGACGAATATCTATAGTAAGCTTTGCAAAACATATATGACATCTATAATTATTTAGGGAGTGAAGAGCTTTGAGTCATAAAAATGTACCGATTTCGCGGTGAATTGGCGGCTGAAGAGGTAACAACTGATTACCTCATTATTTGCAGTTGTATTCAAATAAATTCAGTACAATGGGTTGGAGGACTAAGACATTTTTTTCAAGGCTGTTTCTCGATAAATTCTGCAATGGCGACGCCAAGGGAGATAAATTTTAGATTCGGCTAAATTCATTGCAGTAACACAAAATATAAACCGTTAATTATTATTATTAGAGTGCACTCTATAATAATAATTATTATTATTATTATTATTGTTATTATTATTATTATTATTATTATTATTATTATCAAAGGATTATATACACTATATCTTCAATGAGTCGCTTGCTCAGGGTGCTGTACCAGACGATTGGCGACAGGCAAATGTAGCCCCGGTATTTAAGAAAGGTGAGAAATACGATGCAGCTAATTATCGACCGGTGTCGCTTACTTGTATCTGTTGCAAAACTCTAGAGCATATAATAGTCAGCAACATAAACAAACACTTGGCTCTTGAAAACATTCTTGCTGACTGTCAGCATGGGTTCCGAAGTCAAAGGTCTTGCGAAACCCAGTTAGTTCAGTTTTATCATGATTTGGTTAGTAATCTGGACCGAGCAGTGGGTCGTGGCCACAGGCAGACGGATGTGATTGTCATGGATTTCGCTAAGGCCTTTGACAAGGTCCCACATAAAAGGTTGTTATACAAACTTGACTTCTACGGGATTAGAGGATCTGAATATGAATCTGAATCTGAATAGTTTACTGGTGACACGCCAAATGACATTATTTCACCAGGGGGTTCGGATGGGGGAGAAATTAGCCCCTTGAACGCACGAGTGAAGCGAACTTGGACACACAGTCATCAGACATTTCAGCAGAGGAGACAAGTGAATCAGGGAGGTCATTCCAGTCCCTGATAGTCTGTGGAAAGAAACTACTTTTGTACGCTTCTTTGCTAGCTGAAGGTATCTGAAAAGCCAAAGAGTGTTGATTTCTACAACGCCTATTCTTTGGGATAAGGTCATCTGTGGGTATTCTGGCTTTACCCTTTAGACCTTTGTATAGCAATATAAGTCTACTATCCTTCCTCCTTTTCTTAAGAGATTCCCATTTCAGTTGACCTAAAATGCCAGTCATGCTCCCAGTTTCAAAAACATAATTTCCCGTCACAAACCTTGCCGCACGATTTTGGACCTTTTCCAGTTCTTCCAGGAGGCCATGAGTGTGAGGGTCCCAAACTGAGCTTCCATAAATACCAAGACCGGCCGCACCAGTCCTTTATAAGCTGCTTCTTTCACATCTGGGGGACAAGAATACAAATTTCTCCTCAAGAATCCGAGAGGTCTGTTAGCCTTTGTACAAACATTGGAAATATGAGTATTCCATTTCAAATCATTTGTGATAGTTACACCCAAGTATTTTATGCTTTCAACGTTTTCCAGTAAAGTGCCCTCAAGGGTGTAGTTAGCCTGTATCTTACTAGACCGTTTATTTGTCAGCTGCATCATGTTGCATTTGACGGGTTGAAATCTCATTCCCCATTTTCTAGCCCAACTGCCTAAACGATCTACACATAAGTGGATCGACTCGTGGCTCTCTGAGCGCTCTCAAAAAGTGGTATTAGATGGCCGTGCCTCAGACCCAGTCCCGGTTCTTTCTGGTGTCCCACAAGGATCGGTCTTAGGACCGGTCCTATTTCTTATTTTCATTAATGATCTTCCTGACAACATCAGGTCATCTGTTCGGCTATTTGCTGATGATTGTGTTTTATACAGAAATGTCAAGTCACCATTGGATTGTCAAATTTTACAAGATGACCTGAATAGCTTGGCCAAATGGGAAATGGACTGGCAAATGAAATTCAATGTTAGCAAATGTCATTCAATGAGGGTGACGCGGCTACACCCAAGCAGGCATATAGATTTCAATTACACACTGCATCAGCAAACATTAGAACAGGTTCAGTCCGCTAAATACCTCGGTTTAACTATCACAGATGATCTTGATTGGGGTCAACACATTTCTGAAATTACATGCAAGGCAACTAATTTGGCATCCCTATCATGAAACTCAGATTGAGAAGGTGGAGAAGGTGCAGAGGACTGCTGCCCGGTGGACCTGCAGGCGATGGAGGAACACCAGTAGCGTCGGTGAAATGCTAGACGAACTTGAGTGGCCATCCCTGGAGTCTCGCAGGGAGCGGTCCTCCTTAACCTTCTTCTACAAGATACACTCTGGTACAGTGTCTCTTGATAAAGACAAATACCTGACCCCGGCACCCAATCTAAGGCATACTCGGGCATCACATGAATCACAATACACAAGAGCATTTGCCTATAGTGATGCCCTGAAAAATTCCTTTTTCCCCAGAACTATTCCGGTTTGGAATAGTCTCCCTTCTTCAGTGGTCTTATCTAAGACCATTGAGGAATTTAAGGCTTCTATTTAAATCATTAGCCCAGAGGCATGCGTTTTAGTATGCCTCTCATCTATATCTTGTAAATAGTTTTAATGGTCCACCCCAAATGTTTTATTTTCCCTTGACTAAATTCTAAAGCCACCCACCCCACACCTGAGGTGATGATCAGAAATTGATCGACTCAGTATCAGAAGATAGATAAATGTATTGTTCTGTAAATAAAAAAAAAAAAAATCCTGCATAATGGGGGTTTTATCCGTAGTACCTTTTTGAGTTTTCTTAGCTTTACACTTTTTAACATTACATTTATGAGGCAGCGATTATAGTTCAGCACTTGAGACGATCTATAGATTATATTCTCTCATGGCAAAACTATAGTCACCTATCCATTCCATGAAAAAGTATGGGGTAGAAGCTGGCATCAATGCTAAATATGTTCCTAGACAAATTCTATAACAGATATGGGTGGATACCAAGTCTGAAAATGACCCACGGTCTAGGAATTAGGTCAAAGGTCAACTGGGTGCAAAATAAGCCGCCTGTAAACCTGACCAATCTACTGCACCTACTCATTATAAGGAGATGAAGAAGGCAAAAATAAACCTTAGAAAAGCAGTAAGAAGGAACTGGCATATGAAACTTGAATTTTCTTACATAAAGCGTTGTCTTCCAGGTAAACCATAAAACCAATAATCCCTACTTGACTTACCTTTTCAATAACATAGAATTATTATTTTTTTTGGGAAACATGGTTACTTGACCAGTGCATAATAATGCAAATTAATGGTACATTCAAGTACAATATTTTTTTTAGATATTATAAAAGAGAAAAGACTGTAGAATAACATTATCATAAAATTATTTTAATTTAATACAGTTTAACCCTCTTAATATTGATATGAAATACAGTACAAATGGAAAAAAGTACCATCCAACAGTACAACTTTGGTGCGCGTTAATATATTATGTCAATAAAATTTACACTGTTTGAAAGCTAATTGAATTGTGCACATTCTGCACTTATTTTCAAGGTTAACCTATAAATAGAAATCTTAATTTCTGTATTTCAAATAAGACATTTTAAGTATTTTCAGGGCTAATTTCCACTAATTTCTGCCAATATTGATTTATTCTTACCACATTATCTGGATTTTGACTGGACCACGAATAAGCAAAAATACAGAGAAACGTATTGTAGATTCTAATCCATCGAAACATATTAATCCAAGGAAGGAATGGAGCCAAGTCCAGAGACTCCATAATGACAAAGATTATGGACTCTGAGAACAGCACCAAATCATTTCATGCCCTGGTACGGATGCAGAGGAAACCCGACAATTCTCTGATAAGATCTCTTACTGTCAATGGAATCAAGCACGACTCGCCGGAAGGTATATGCACTGGATGGTGTGACCACTTTCATGGCCTTGCAACTCCAAAAGATAACCCCAAGTTTGATGAAAGCTATTCAAACAATGTGAAATCCGACTTAGTCCATATAGAGGAAATTTGTTATCAGCTAGATAAGCCCATAGCACCAGTCACCGAAGAAGAGACTAGAAAAGCTTTGACAAAGTTAAAGAAGAATAAAGCTACATACTCCTTTGGATTGATGAGTGAACACTTTACCCTCTGTATTGATGAAGTTGTAGTTGTGCTGAGAGTCATGACCAACAACAATTTTAGGTTGCGACAAGTTCCAGACATGCTCAAGGATGCCACCTTAACTGCAGTATACAAAAAGGGTGATGCTACGAATCCATCAAATTATCGTGGAATATCAGTAACCCCAGTTATACTGAAAATTGTTGAACATACTGTGGGCAACAGGCATAATCCACACCTTCAATCTACCCAGTCTTAACTGCAGCAGGGATTCACAGAGAAAACTTCCTCTCCGAATGCAGCTATGATCATGAGTGAATGTATTCAGGAGTCGAAACATCAGAAGAAACCTTTGTCCGTGACCGCACTCGATGTACAGAAGGCCTTTGATGTTGTTGATCATGACTCACTCCTTTGTAAGCTGTATCTAGATGGAATATCTGGAGATGACTGGCTACTTCTAAAAGACCTGTACTCCAATATGTCTGCTAAAGTAAAATGGGATGGTCTCTTGTCCTCTACAGTCGTCATTCGGCAGGTGGTGCGACAGGGTGGAATCCTGTCCTTCCCCACTACAAGAGGTATAACAACTTCCTTATTGATGTTGAAGAATTGTTCTCTGGGAAGCTAAATGGGACAGTGAAGATACCCCATGTCACAGTTGCTGCATGATGATATGTGCTTCATCACAGAAAATAAAGCAGAACTGCAACCAATGATGTCGGCTGCTGAACTACAAGCAAATAGAGACCATTATACTATATATCCAACAAAGACAGTCTTTCTCAATTACAGTGCCCAGCCACAGCCTGAAGTCTCTTTGTATGGTACCCCAGTAACTACTGAAGACCAGACAGTGCACCTTGGTGTCCACAGGTCGACTAAATATACGCCAAATACTGACGAGAAGATTAATCTGGCGCGTAGAACGGCATATTCTCTAATTTGAGCCGGATTCCATGGTAAATCTGGACTTAAGAAGAAAAGATATTGACCAGTTGGAAGCATTCCAAAGAAGAACAATGAAACAACTTCAGGGTCTCCCAAACAAAACATCTGACACTGCGGCATCGGCGCTTATGGGTACCCTCCCCATCTCTGTTTTTATAGAGAAAATAAAATATAAAAGTTTGATCCTTTGGAAGCAGTGAAAACGTTCAAAGGGAGGTAGTATGGGCCATATTGCGCAATTTCGTGTACTGAACCCTAATCAGTGACCCTCTAAAAACCGGCGACGATAGCCGGATACATATAAATATACCGCAATTTCAAAACTTTACTCAAGGGATGTTTAAATCAAAGACACAAGCCTGAACGGGATCAAATAAAGTGTTGTTTGGAAGATGGCTCTAAACGTACAATTTTAAACATCTTATCCCCATTACATTTGGAAGAGTGGTGAGAGATCAGGATTCTATCGAACATGAGTTAGCTAGCAGTTAGGAGCATTACCGAGAAGAGTTGGTTCTCCAGTGTCATGACCTACCTTCTGCATATGAACTTATAGAGAATCCGCCATCAAAAGAACAATGGAAAAGACAGTAAAATCTAAAGAGGGGCTCTCTAAAGTTCACCAATCAAATGGAAAATCAATGGAGAAGTCATATTGAATCAAAATCCTCACTTAAGTACCGTAACCTCGAAGCTGTGAAAACAGGAAAAGTACACCAGATGTATGCAGCCGTTAGAAACAATATACAGAATGTTAGACGAGCTGAAATTAAAGCAAGGTGGGACTGGGACATACACATTGCAGTCTAATAGGGCAAAATTCAATCAATATAATGTTAGTCCAATATGCATATGCCAGCTTTGTAATAAAGATCCTGAAACTAGAGAGCATTCTTTAACTTGTTGTGAAACTCTATAGAACATTAGGTCAGTATATCTCAGTAAAATAAGATATCTGTTTGAACCTTCCAGTGACAAGATAAACAGCATACTAGACGACCCAGCTAGATGTACTCAAGTGCTGTTAGACTCAAGTCATCCGGACATTGAGAATATTCTATCCAGATCAGTGAATTGGAATTATACTCCAGCTAATTCATCTTCAAGATACACGTGAAAAGGACAAAATCCTTATCTGAACTTAAAACCAGAAAGCAGTGAAGTTAAACTAAATGTAAATAATGACCACTTTGTGTTATTGACAAACAAACAATCATCTCAATCAACATAAACGTATATCGTCCTTAGACGGCGCTAGGAAAAGTCAACGTGGGAACACTACTCTAAAGAAAAAGAATAGCAAAAAATGTACAAAAACTCTATTCAGTGTAATAACTTGCATGTATATTTTCTTGCTGACACTACCCAGTAAACACTTACTATGCATACGAGATTGACATGCACTAGGCATATTCCCTTGCAAGGTTAAAGGTCATTTAAGTGCAAATGTCTAAAGGAAATGTAAGTAAAATCAGTGCTGACAATATCAAAGCTTTCAAATGATGTGAAATCATTAAAACTTGATTTGCTCATAAATGGTCGAGAAGTATTGCAATGCGATATTTTATGTCACACAAAGGCCAGGATTTAAAAGTCATTAAGTGCATATAGTGGAGCTGCTAAGTGAGAAAATACTTCAGTTGATGATACAAGCATGAAATTTTCACCATATGTTCTTTACATGACACACATTCAAAAATGATTCCTGGCCACGCGAAATTCGGTCATTTTCAAGATGGCCGCCAAAATCCAAGATGGCCGACACTTCTGTAAGGGGTCTGTGTAATAAATTGATCATATCTCTGGTTCTATTTGGCACTGAACAAACATCTTTATATCAAATTGAAGTATAATCATCATCCTTTTATCTTATATCCAAATCAACAAGTTGCCTCATTTGCATATTTATGAATATTGATGAGTTCTATATTTTTGCCTCCAAAATCATGAAAACTGCGAAAAATTATAACAAAAAATCAAATTATTCAATCATGGACTCTGCTGGAATGTCAAATGAAATATATAACTTAAATTTCACTTTGTCATACATTAAATTAGCATGATTATATTAAAGCTTATTTGCATATTTATGAATATTTATTTGAAATTACTCAATGTGTCTTCAAATTTTTGCGTTTATCAAGCTGTGCAGTACAAAATCATTCAATATTTTATACAAAGAATGAATCATACACAATTTAAACTCTGTTACTGTCCTTTCTTCGTTAATTATAAATAAAGTAATGAATATTAATGACATATTGTCCTTATAATTTAAAAGAGAAAGGAAAGCTATGGGAATTCAAGAAATAAAGGAAAAGAAATTATCTTAAATATCATATCTTGACTCAAAAATAAAATACTAAATAAAGGACCCAAGCTATGAAATAAAATACAAAAATAAAATATTGTTTAATTCTACTAACCAATAAGCATGAATTATGCAAATTAACTCATTAAGAATAATTACATTCAGTACAGCTTATTTAAATTAAACTGAACTGGCTTTGCAATAAATATATCAAAGCCAATGGCCCAGCATATACATTTACATGGCTGCTGTCATTACGAGAGTTGTTCACAACTGTAAGATTTATTGGTCTTCTTGACAGCTACATAAACACAGTTTTGCGCATGAAAGGCCTGAACGGTAGCATTTCCCGTAAATTGTAACTTTATACAACCACAATTTTGTAACTCCTGACAGTATTCGGCAATACCAGACTGTGTTGTCCATTTAGGAACCCATATGTTGTTCTGCTTTGTCCAGCCAAAATTCAGAGATGGCAACTGTTGTTCAGGCAACTGTTTAAAAGTGAAAATTACAATAATTCCACAGGGCTTCATGTTGTCAAATCTAAAGGGTCACTGACGAGGCTTAAGTAACCAAAACCATGCTTTTGTCCACCCACTTTCTCATTAATATGTTAACTACTCTTGAAGGATCATAGTTTAGTTGTTATTTGCTATTACTGCAGCTGATGTTGTATCATATGGCTGCTCTAAATGTTCATCCCCTTTCGCATCAATATGTTCATTACTCATGAAGGATCATAATTGTAATTGTTATTTGCTATTACTGCAGCTGGTGTTTTGTCATGGCGGCCCTGACTGTCATCTATAGTATAGATTATATTTCTCTTTTGGTCTTTTTGAGATCAGCGAGGACATTCTGAGAAATCAAGAAAATTATTATTGGTTTAGATACATTTTCTAACCTACATTTAATATATTTGGCCCATTTGGATAATTCTAGTCTTTGTACCTACTACTCAGTAAAATGGTGCAAAAGTACAATAATTACTTATTAATAATTATTTCATTTTTGTCAAATCTAAAGGGTCTTTGACGAGGCTTGAGTAGCCGAAACCATGGTTTGGTCCATCCCCTTTCTCATTATCTGTATCTTTTTTGACACTATTATCCGTGCGCTGGTTTGTATAGTATGCAAGTATAATGTTTTTAGGGGTTTTTTTTTTTTCATCACAACTAAGGAAATTCTTTGGAGGTCTGCTGTTAACAGTTACTTTTCCACGAACTCATGATCCTAGTTTCTGTCAGGACTCGCCCTTCAAACTATCCTGGCGATAAGTATAAGAACAATATCAACTCTGGAGTGTTTCTGGGCATAGAGCATAGGATTCAATGTGAGGTACGATCAGCTCAGTGGCATAATCATCCAAGGTTTTGCTGCTCCGGGCTGTCACATCAATCAGTGTCTGCGTTTGGCTGTTCATCAGTTGTATTTGTTCCTTGCACAAGGGTGTCAAGAAGCTGTCTCTGACTTTGTTCAGGAGTACAACATGCCAGAAATGACAGAGGACAGTTTTGATTTTCATATCGTAAAAATTCCTACAATTTGGCATGAGATCAATAGCCTCGAAAATAGTCTACAGCCATCTTTCAAACAGTCAAGCTTACACTTGCCTAATGATTGGTCGGGTTAAACTTTCCTACTGAAAAGAGAAAGCTTGTTCTTTATGACAGGCTCATTAAACGAGGGCTTCTAGTTGCTTGCCATGTCCTTCACAAACTTCATTTGAGTGTCGGGAAGTCTGTGTTTACTATCATTGTGTAGATACCATGCGATAGAGAGCATGTTCGAACTGCACATAACTTTGGAAATCAAATATTGCTTTGCTCATGTTTAATAATTAAAGAACAATGGTTTCCATATATTCTATGTTTGCTAGAAATAGATCAGCTCTAGCAGTGAATTGTTGAGAAATAATTCACTGTTTGGAGGTCAGTTGTAAAGAAGATCAAATCACGAGCGTGGATCTATTTCATAATTTGGTTTCTAACACACAATAAACAGAGCAAAGGTCGCTGAAACTGTCGATAACTCTCAGCTTTCCACCATTGCATTGCAGATTTCCCGCGGATATTTGCATACATTCATTATGTTTGTTATGCGTTAAAACGACATTACATCATCTATTGGTGCTTGATGGGATATGATAGATGACATCACAAATGATATGGAAATGGCGCAAAGTAATGCCACGCTTATTCTTCAGTGAAGTGTTGCACAATATAACGGTTTTATATAGGCAAGATATGTTAGAATTAGCAATGTGTTATTTCTTTTGTCTATATTTAGACCACTTCGCGACAATAAAGTTATCGAAGTGTTCTCAGCGACGAGAAAAAGGTTATTGAAAGTTTTTTGCAGTTATAGAATCAAGAATGTATGCTGCATATGATAGAATATTTCGAATATAACTTAAAAGCAAGGGGCAACACATATTTTCCGAACTTAGGTCCAGTCGGAACTGTAAAATTTAACTGTGACGTCACCGTCTTGTACACAAATGATATCTTACACAGGGTTTGCTTCTCTATAGTGATATTGCTTCTGACCAATAGACATTAATATATGTACTATTATAGCTGAATGTTTTACTAAACCAGTAGACGTACAGTCCAAAATTCTTTTAAAAAGTCGAAACTGAATTTTCTGTATCATTTTCTTAAAAATCATGAATATTAATGAAAATTCTAATGCTCACCTGGATACCTAATGAAAACAATTATAAAGTTAAACAAAAGGCTCAATCTGACTTAGGCATCAGTTATGACATTTAAAACTGACAAAGCATGTGAAATTATCAATTTCCAACATTTTTGCTACTGATTTTAGATAAAATGGAGAAATTCATTAATATTCATGAATATGCAAATTAGCTTTTTTGCATTTTTGAACTTTATACAAAAGGACAATGCCGTAGCTGTAATTTGGAATCAAAATTGTTGTTCTGTGATCATCAGAATGTGAGTTATGATCAATCATCTACACCAACCCTCTTAAATATGTCGGCCATTTTGGTTTTTGGCGGCCATCTTGAAAATGGCCGAATTCGAAGTGGCCAGGAATCATTTTGTAATCTGCATTATTTGGAGAACATATGGTGAAAATTTCATGCTTGTATCATCAACTGAAGTATTCCCTCAAATTTGCTCACTTAGCAGCTCCGCTAATACGAAGAACGAAATTTGTAAATGAGTTTTTGTTCAGCGATCAGTGTATCAATCGCTTCCTATTTTTTTTTTTTTTTTTTTTTTTTTTTTTTGGTTTGGTTTGTCGTTTAACCTCCTGGTCAACAATTTATTCGAAGTAGAGAAATTTCTGCAAAGGTTAATGTGCACCCCCTCCCATTAAAATCGATATCATCCTATCAGAACGTTTTGTGAGGTCCCAAGTAGAATACTCTACTTCAGTATAGACGGTGTATTAAACTTCAAATAAAAAAGGTTTTGGTCAATAAAAAGTTCTGGCGAGGTGCTCAGTAACTCGAAGTGTAGAGGGTTCCATGCCACGAGCTTGTCCACATACGATTTTTCTACTCCGTATATCACTTTGCCACATAATCTGATTAAAGAAAAACTATTTGATTTGATAGAGTGGACATTCAAAAGAGCATTAAAACTATGGTTCGCTTTATTTGGCCTGTAATGACAGAAAAAGTTTTTTTTCACTTCCTCTGACCAAAGTCGATATACACTTTGGTCATGTCAGAATGTATGCGACGCCTTATCCCATCTCCTGGATAATATTTATAATTATTCGATTCGGAACCAAGTTATACAGACAAATCGTTGGAATCCCGATGGGTACAAATTGCACCCCTCTCGTAGCTGATTTATTTTTATACTGCTACGAAAGAGATTTCATGAATTCTCTAAGCTGATGTTATCGAGGCTTTTAATTCGACTTCTATGTACCTCGATGACCTTTTTGAACATTGACAATGGCCGACTTCGATTGGAACTAATCTAACTATGGTGTTACCATGGGAGATGTGGTCTGCTACACGACTCCTCCATATCAAATGAGATTGACCAATCACAGCCATCGTTAGAAGTCTCGATCACAGAAGAGTTTTACCAAACTAACTATAGTAGCTACCATACCTATGGGCTGGGTTCCTTTGATAATGGTCATTTCTATCTACAATACAGAAGAGCTTTACTATAGTACGAATCGAACAACAATGGTAGCTACTATAGTCCTTACCATATCACCCAATTCTTATTTTGAAGGCATGGTCAAATTTATCCCCCTGAACTACAGCTGAATAAAGCAAACACCACAGATACCGAAGTCCCCTTTTTAGATTTACATCTTTCTATTGCAAATGGATTTGTTTCTTCTAAAATTTATGATGAACGCGATGACTTTGATTTTGATATACATGTAGTAAACTTTCCGTTTTTGGATGGTGACGTTCCTCGCCATGTTCCTTATGGTGTATACATTTCGCAACTTATTAGGTTTGTTAGAGTCTGCAATCATGTTATGGACTTCAATACGCGAAATAAATGTTTAACAACCAAACTTCTCCAGCAGGGCTATCGGTATCATAAACTTCGAAAAACATTTCCTAAATTTTATCGCAGACACTATGAATTGATTTCCAAATTTAAAGTTGGGGTGAAGACCCTTTCACGCGAGGGCCTTTCGATACCAGACTTTTATGGTGACTTGGTTTGCAAATTTAGAAAACTTATAAGAAGGAATGATTTTTCTTTTCAGCTCAGAAAAATCATTATAGACGTATAGGATATAACTTAAATGAAATGCGACAGTCTGCATGCTTAGTTTTTAAACCAATCATGGTTGATTACTATGCTACCTTTCTTAATTGCACGCCGGCGGGTAGGGCGTCAGACTCTATGATGGCCCCCACTTCAAGCTATTTATTTTAGTTGGTTGGGGCCGGAGCTTCTTGTCTGTTGCTTGGCCAACCGGGGTTCAACTGGTGTTTTATTTTGCTCCGGAAATAGTAAGTTATTTGGCGCCCAGGGATCTCCATCGTCCGGCAGTTTAATCAATCTGTGAGTCCTCATTTTTGATTCATCATGGTGGTTATCATAATTTATTTATTTGTCCTTGATGATTCATTGCCTAACGAGGGCCGAACAGCTAACTAAATGTTATATGAACCACTGCAGAAGCTGTACCTGTAAAATCGATTCAAGCACGCCAGTAATTTTATATTACTGATCGTTTCAATGCGATACTTCTGTGGTGGTTCTTATTGTTTTATGTCTTGGTGTTGAAACGTTTTGTGTTGTTTGCGCCTTATGTATGTTTTCATATTTTCAGCTAAGTTTAGGTAACTGAATGGCCACCTATTGGGAAAATAGCTGCTCATTCGGCTTACGTTATGTTTTCATGGTATAAGTGCCTAATTGTTAATTTAGTTTTTTTTCCCAACCTCGGTTTTTGGAGAGGGATTCTCTTTCTGATTGCGCATTTTCCTGATCGTTGCCTGCTTGTACGTTTTCAATGCACGTATGTATAAATCAGAATAAAATGAACTAGATGCACTTAGTGTTAAACATTAATTTCATAGCTTAGTGATCATGAAAATATTATTTACACATATTTAAATCATTCAATATATTAAAACATCTTAATCTTTAAAAAGTGTCAGATACCCCATTCAAAATTACGAAAGCATTTATTATATACACAGGCGCAAAAGAAACGCAACATTTTGCACCTGCTTTTTCTTGTACTCTGGCCCGCTTATGTTCCGTGTGTGTACAGTTTTTGTCCGTAAGTCAGGCCCTTGGACATTAAGCACAGCGCATATAGTCTCCAGCCTCGTCAAAGTCTGTCCTTGTCAGCAGTTTGTCCTGGAAAATTGTCATGGGACCTCGGTTTATAGTCTCAATCCGAAGGACTGCAGAAGCCCGGGATCGAACCTGTGACCCCTGGTTTAAAAGTCAAATGGCTTAACCACTGCGCCACAGAGGCTGCTGACTTAATATAAATACGTTCTGTAATGAAATCTGGTTTTTCAGTCTGGTTTCATTTTGTATACCCCGTCGCTTTCGAAAACAAATAGCGGTTTGATTTTTTTTGCATGGTAAATAAAGGTACAAGTCGTCGGCTGAGTGCTATAGTGTTCCATAGTCATCGCCAATTTTTGGTCATATTAAGTGTGATATACCGTTTGAATTTGAATCAAATGTTCTTTATCCTAGTGTAGTCATAATATGTTCATATTTCTGCTTAGATTTTACATGTTATCAACAATTATTTTATGTTCTTTGTCCAAAATGGCCCAAAATTGTAATGCTATAATCGACCAATGAGATGGCTGCATTTGGAGTAATCCAGTCACATGACATTTTGGGTCACATGGTGAAATGCTACTATGCCATTGGTTTCATTCGGTGTTGGACTTATTATATGATATCTAGGATACCTACAATGAAGACATTTAAGGTACGTTAAGATAAATAGATTTATAATTAGTATTCATCCTTCAAGGCTTACTTTAATGATTATATATTTTATTGCTTTTTTAAACAAGAACAAATGCTGCATTGCTTGCTATGGAACCTGTGTCACCAAAATGTTCTATCTCCGGGTCAAGAAAAAATAAGGACATGTTTATGCAAAATGTTCAATGTCCAAACACAAAATTCCTATTTTTCCGAAATTACTTTTTACAGCTATTTTTTTTTAAATTAAGAATTTATCAATATTGACATGAGTGGGCGGGGTAAAAAAACAGAAATCTACTGTTTTCTTGAATCTGTCAATCAAGTGATGATGCGCATTTATTGCTAATATATAGACGTCACAGATACTAGGAATCACTAAATATAGTCATTATTTTAAAATTTTAAATAGCTTGGTGTAAAATTGGAAATGTAACTGGTTTTCGTGGGACCCATTTCCTGGAGAATGGAATGCATTTGAATAAAAACTACACAAAGCCTAAATGTCTAGGATACATAATCTGACAAATTAAAAATGATCTTGGGGTCATGGAAATGTATTTCTCTGGGAAAAGTTAGTGTAAACATGTTTTTCTGGAAAATTCTGAAAGTGGGTAACTTGGGGCGGCTCGTGTGCGCTTATTGCTTGCTGAAAGATGACATGCCTTTTGTTTCAGGTTCTTATATGATTGAAGTCAATGACTACATCGAAAAATCTGGCTTATTTTTTTTTTTCAAAAAGCTAAGAAAAATGGGTCCAACGATTTCAACCCGGAAGTAACTGAAAAATGACTCACTTGCTCTGAGCTGACCACTCATTTCACAATCATGTATACACAAATCCATGTATTTGCAACATATTCAACAGACAGCCACATGGTAAAGCATGCAAAAGAATGTACCATTGTTGACAAAAATAAACAATGCTTTTTATACAGGTAAATCTTCAAACATGTATATACAGTGACCACACATAAGTCCTTAAGCTCATTTAGACAACTCTAAATATGAACATTTTGACCTTATTTGAGGGTCTCAAACTTTTGAACCCAATTTTCTCGAGATTTTGAAAAATGAAGATAGAACACTATAGCACTCAGCCGACGAAGGATGTAACTCCATTACCTTGCATATGGGGTTGCCTTTAAATTCTCGTGTCGCCTCGACAACTAGCCACAACACTCTTATTTCAATACTGTATGGAAGATACTTTCGATGTCATATTATTTTGAACTACATGTAATAAGGGAGTGCAAACATTTTTATAAAGTGCTGCGTTTCTTTTGCATTTAAGAGTATACAATAAATAATAAAATAATAGGCACATATAGTGTCACTGGAGAGCTTTTCGATATGGAAGACAACTAAAATGATATAGTATGTTATACTTATGCGTGTTTCCAACCTATTACTGGGACAATGTTTGTGACCAAGTTGAAAAATATGTATACACATTATTATTGTTATTGGGATTTCAAAAGATATCGTTTATAAAATTAGGATTAAAAATATTAGGTAAACAGGAGTGAATGTGCATCCTTATTATTTAGTCTTATTGTTGTAGTCCTTGGTTATCGCGGATTCTGGTAAAGTCGTTAAAATGGTGTTGCATGAATTAGAGGCGAAAAGAAGAGATAGTATAATATTACAAGAACAGATTGATAAGAATGAGAACGTTTTACAATTTCTTGACAGAAAGTTAAGCGATGCCTGTGAAGCGTCTAAAATTAAAGATGATGAAAAAGACTCACAACAAGATGGCGGTTGGGGATGGTTCGTTACGTTTGGTGCTTTTGTTATCAATATGATTGTAGATGGAATTGTGTATACATTTGGCTTATTTTTCATAGACCTTTATGAGTATTATAACGAGAGCAAAAGCCTCACAGCTTGGGTAGGATCTGTTGCAGTCGGTACACTTTTGTGTTCAGGTAAGCCTGAGTTTATTATGTATTGCCATAATGAGGCGATTAAAATGTCTGACCCTGCCCAAGAATTATGGTTTATCAAAAGCACCCATACATGATATGTCTTGTAGTTTACTTTGGTAGCGCTATAACGCAGCACATTTCAGATGTTATCAGTTGAGCCGCATCGTGAGAAAACCGGATTTTTGCCTAGGCGAAAACAAAGGCGCAGATCAGCTTCGCGGTAACCGCGAAGCTGATCAGCGCCTTTGTTTTCGCTACTCGGATAGTACAATTCCTCTTCTACTTAAATCCGAAATTTCAAGCTTCTAGCCCGCTTCTGTGACTGTACAGGTCGGTTTGTGTCGGACCTGGTCGGAAACCCCGAAGACCGGTTTTCTCACGTCGCGGCTCAGTTGCAATTGTGTAGAAGGCCATAAAATGGAGTCAACATACCAACATCATACTGTTGACTGGGACGTTATGCAGAAAACAAACTGGCGCACAAATATCGATGGTAAACGACTTTATTATAGGTCAGCGAGGTTGAAGAGTTTTCTGTCGAAAATCCAACATATGCTGACCCTTTTATATCTGTTATTAAGGCTGTTAGAGCTAAATTACTAATAAACACATGTTTGCCTTGCAGGAACTGTATCAAGTGTACTTCAAAGACAGTTTAGTTCAAGAGACGTTGCCATCTTTGGTGCCATTTTATCAGCCACTGGATTTTTCTTGTCCACATGGTCTCCGAACATTCCAGTAATGATTTTCTTATACGGCGTCGTTGGAGGTTTGTTTGTTTCTATTATTATATAAGGTACATATCAGTATGCTATTTAAAATTCTATAAAGTATCATTTTCAGCATCATGCCAACTGCTACAAAAATTATCAAAATTCTTAAGTTATCTTTGTTGTGCTCTTATTGGTGTAAAGAAATTTAAATGGTTAATTAATCTTTCTGTTTTCATGCTGTCAACGCATTTCTACCTCTCAGATTTCACCGTAAGTCTCTCTCTCTCTCTCTCTCTCTCTCTCTCTCTCTCTCTCTCTCTCTCTGTGTGTGTGTGTGTGTGTGTGTGTGTGTGTGTGTGTGTGTGTGTAGGGGCGGGAGTCAGTTTTTGCAGTGATCCAAAGCGTTTAGTTCTAGGTGTCCATTCCGCATTCAATTTCGTTTATTTCGTTTTCTTGTAGGTCTTGGTCTTGGTCTCATGTACCTCACGTCAATAGTCACAGTAGGCTATTACTTTACCAAGAGACGGGCTTTAGCAACTGGAATAGCATTAGCTGGGGGCGGAGTCGGCTCAATAAGCTTCGCACCTCTTTTTGAATACTTGATAAGTCTATATTCTTGGAAGGGAGCAATGTGGATTGTAAGCGGGATTTGCCTGCATGGCGTTGTAATGGGGGCATTGTTCCGACCCCTCAATAATCAGAATAGGCCAAGAAAAGAAAATTGTCAGATAACTAATTGTTGTACAAATAACAAATATGGTGATAAAGAAGATGCTAACACAAGACGAACATTTGATTGGTCTTCACTACTGGAGATATCTCTGCTTAAACGGCCATCTTTCTTCCTCTATGTATCATCCTGTGGGCTATGTCTGCTAAGTAAGTTCTCTTGAAATCACCATTTAAAGCAACAACGACAGACATATAGAAGAATCGGCGAATAGTGTCCCGAGTTGGGATATCGAAGGATGCAATAAGTGAACTTTCGAGAACCATGGCCCATGCATTCTCTCAACTGTTCGTGGGTGTTCATGTGCCATTGCTCGCTATTTTGATTGCTGCATGGCCGATGGATTCTGCTTCTAAATGTGTATCATGCCATATGTAGACTACTTTAGTTTGGAGTAAATGAATTGCGGATGTTTGCATCACTTCCTTGGATTACTTGTATATACTTCTTTATTGCTAAGCAGGATTTATTTTAGCATTTGAAATGTAAAGTTTTTTTGTCTTGTTAATGAATTCATCGTATCAATCACATTTGCTTTGTTTTCAAGTTTTAACTACCAATTACATCATTTTATCTTGATTTCTGTCTTTTTTCGTACCAACTATATCATTTTGTTTTGATTTCAGGTTTTTTCGTACCAATTACATTTCTACCAGACCATGCCAAGGACTCCGGTCTGACGCCAGAACAAAGTGTTGTACTTATCTCGGTACTGTCTGTGGCAAATTCGGTGTCTCGCGTGTTAATTGGATGGGTGGCTGACCAGCCATGGTCAAATACTGTGCTTATAAGGAACGGTACTTTCATTATTGTCGGAACAATCACGTGCTTTGTGCCATATTTCAAGAATTTTGCGTTATTGGTTATATATTCTGCCACTGTCGGATCAACGATAGGTAGGTCTGAAACTGATAAAAATGTTGTTTGTGCTCGTGTTGTTATTATTATGCATAGCGAGTTTTGAATTTTTATGAAATGAAAATAACTGCCCTATTGACTGCATCATATCTTACTATATTTATCGATCATCGGCACTTTATTAATTTACTCAGGTACGATGCCATAATTGCTTTCTTTTTCGATTCGTATTCAAGTGCAAATGAGATCGACCACCTCCTGCGTCATGCAACTATATGTTAATCTATGCTTCCTGGCTTTTCTTCATCAGGAAAACATGTCCGTGTGTAACGTTTCAAGGGTCGAGCCATTTACTTCTGTATATCATAGACTACGAAAACTATAATATTCGAAACACGTAATGACTAACACTGCCTCGCTTGCTCCTTTTATACCCATCCAGTCACGTGCAATATCCGGTTTGTTCCATTATTACGGGAAAGTCCATTCTAGAAAACTAAGTCGGTAAATCAGGTGCGAAAGCGATTACCTTGTAAAACAGTGGATACGTCAATTTTAATCAGGAAAACTGTCAGAGTTAGGCGTTTTTACATGGCGAATATCAAACTTAGAACTTTTAAAGAAATTTCAACACAAACTGCGGTTTTTAAAATGGATATTCGTCACACTATCTCCCCTTCAAGAAAATTCGTCCCGAATTTTGTTTTATATATTTATGTCTCCAACTAGGTTCTTATACCTAAAGAATTAAAAGCAAAGGGTTCCCCAATAGTTCAAATAATTTGATTTTGAATATGCATGGATAAGGCAACTCCGGTCTGGCAGTTGTCATTATCCCACCGCTGCCACCAAATGTAACGTTCCAAAGATCAAGATATACAGAAATGGATAGCTCGGTCTTTGAAACGTTACATTTGAGATGTATACCCCCTTAAACCCCACTTTTATATAGTAAAACTGGGGTATGCAGGGGTATACCTATTTTTCTTATTCAAGTTTGCTCCAAAACATAGATTGTGGGTACTCGTTAGAACCGCCTCGGCGAGGCGGTTCTAACGTGTATCCACAATCTATGTTTTGAGCAAAAATAAGAAAAATATCAAAAATTTTCTGATGAAATTTTCCATTTTTGCTACTGAAAAAAATTCTCCATATATTTCATGGGCAAGTTTTCGTAATGTTTTTATTTCGTCTTCGTAGATTCCTGGTCTTGTAGCTGCCCTTTGAATAATTCAGAGATATGCAGTCTACGTAGAAGAAATCATTTTGGAAAAAAAATGTTTTACAACAACAACAACAACAACAACAATAACCGTGTTTAAGCTAATTTTATTTATAAACAACATGGACTGTAAACATTTATACCATGTTTTTCAGGCGTCTATATGGCTCTTTTGTCCATTATAACAATAGATCTTGTAGGACTAGAGAGGTTGACTCCAGCTTTCGGTCTTGTCACGATGTCTATGGGAGTAATGGCGACGGTCTCATCTCCTATAGGAGGTATATGTTCAATATATTTTCAGTAATAGAAATAGAAGGTACATTCAATATTTTGGAGTAGCTCAAAATTATTTCATATAAGAGGTCTATTCAATGCAGAGTGTAAAATGGCATGCAGCACAATGAATTGAGGGTATTAAATAATTTATTTTTCTTCTTTCGTATAGGAGGTCTGCTTAATGCTTTTAAAGTGTTGGAAAATATCTTTTTAGCGTGTTTGAAAGTCTTCATTCCAAAAGTAGTCTCTTGCGCATTTAGAGTATTATCTATTTCTTCCATAAAGGAGGCGGTTCTAACGAGTACCCACAATCTATGTTTTGGAGCAAAAATAAGAAAAATAGGTATACCCCTGCAAACCCCAGTCCTACTATATAAAAGTGGGGTTTAAGGGGGTATATATTACACGTTTTCCTGATGTATTACGGCGCATTTATTTTACAGGGGCTTTGGCTGATACCTACGGTAATTACAACATAGCATTTTACTATGCAGGCGGAGTCCTTATATTGGCAGGGATCATGACTTTACCTGTGATAAGACTATCCAAATGGGAAAGAAGTCGCAAAGCAACTTTGCGGGACATAGCCGAAGATTCAATTGGAAAAGATACAATTAAAGTGGCATGCATTTCCCACCACCTTACCACGCATTTATGATAAATCTAATTTATTAATTAATCTTGCATGCTTTTATTTAGTTCAAAATAAGGACTATGTAGTACAACAACATACATGTATCTAGTAATATAAAAGATGTTGATAAATTATTTTAGATAACATCAGCACTTGGCATCAACTACGGCTGATTTCACACGCTCCTTTCGGCGAGTTCTGTTACACCTGCAACTGAATTGACACGGTCTTGTTTTTGGCCCCTTATACTTTTTTTTTAAATGCGTGTAGCACGTCTTTCTTAGGTTCGACGGAAACGAACCAAAGTACACGTTTTGGTCAAACCATGAATCTTAATTATTTGTGATGAATATTTAGCAATGAAATTAAATCATGGTCAAATAATATCAATTCTAAGAATATGTGGAATTATGTGTAGCGTTTTCGTTTTTGTTCAGTATATTTCTGAGCACAATATCATGACTCTACTTTTACAGTCCAGTACACATTTTTCATTCACCGAACAGGCGTTGCCATGGTTAAGCACAGGAGATAGCACTTTTGCACATTTTATTATATTTGTTCACTTTTTAGAATGCATTTTTGATTTGAATGTTTAACTACTACACTCTGCCGACTCGCTCGACAGCCTCAACTAAACTTTGCATACAATATGTCTCTACGATACGTTACTTCATTATTAATTCTATGTGACAGGAATTTTGTATCGTTTGAAATGCTTTGTAAGCCGCTTCCTTTAAGTGACTTCTGACTAACTATGTACCTCTGCCGTGCAGGTTCGAATCCCACTGGTGACGCCAGTAAAAACATCGATTATTGAAAAAACTATCAATGGTTCCTGCATCAGTTCATACCAATGGTTTGACTGCCATCTTCCGGTCGCAATGGTTGCACAGGGTATTTCCCGACCGAACTTGCTTTCCCCCCACCACTAGATAGTCGGTGTCTAGCTAAATGTAAAAAGTAGACAACGATCAGGAAATGGTGCAATCAAAAAGAAATTCCCACTCCAAAAACAAGTTTGGAAAATAGTAAAATAACAATCAAGCACTCACACCAAGGAAACACACCATACGCCGAATGGACAGCTATTTTCCCAACAGGTGGTCACTCGGTTACCAAAACATAACCAAAATATGAATACATGCATAAGGCGCTAACAGCACGAAAATTCAACACCAAAACATAAACAATAAGAACCACCACAGAAGTATCGCCCTGGAACGATCAGTAATATAAAATTACTGGCAGGATTAAATCGATTTTACATGGCCATAACCTCACTCTCAGCTTCTGCAGTGGTTCGGCCATAACCTCACTCTCAGCTTCTGAAGTGGTTCACAACAGTAAGTTATTGTTAAGTCGAATCTCATGGTGAATCTCTAACTAGTCGATGAATCATCAAGGACAAACAAATAAATCATGATAACCACCATGATGAATCAAAAACGAGGACTCACAGATTCAGTAAGCTGCCCGGCGATGGAGATCCCTGGGCGCCAAATAACTTACTGGAAGTCCGGAGCAAAGCAAAAACACCAGATGAACCCCTGTGGGCCAAGCAACAGACAAGAAAAAAGCATAAGTAGGCAATGATCATGAAACGGCGCAATCAAAAAGAAATTCCCACTCCACAAACCGAGGGGTGGGAAAAACAAAAACGACACTTAGGTATGCTGGTTCACCCTATAATCGTGATACTAAATGTTTTTGGCACTGCTAAGACACAGACTTTAATTATATGACCTTTATGTGTCTTCAAAAACTTGAAATCAACATAAGGCGTGTAAAACAATAGAAAAGTAACGGATGTCGGATTGCTAGTGATTTTGTTCAAGCATAGTATGTCTCATCCATTTTCTTTCATAGAAATGAAAACCTAACGTTAACCAGTGTATTTATATATGCCTAGGTAGTTTTCTAATGGATGTACATTTTGTATAAATAAAAACCACAAAAGGAAAAGGAAAAATAGCCAGCAATTATGAAAATAGTGAATGATTCCTCTCTTATCAATAAAATGGAATTCTGCTTCAAATTAAGAAGTATGCTGCATTTTCCCGCGTTTTTCTGTCTTCACCAGAAGAAAGAGTAGGGGGTAGAGGAGAATACGGGTCAGCCACACGTTACTCTTTCTCCCCCAAAGCTATAATAAAATCCTTTAATACTTACTACTCATCCTTGGCTTTATTAAACACATTCACGACCCTCTCTGCATTCGCTTTCATTATTTTATTTTGAATAAGAAGTTCCTACACAAATCTTTTTCGCGCATTTGAAAATTATGATGATAATAATGTAATAAATGTTAGTGATTAATAAATGCGCACAAATCACTTGACGAGCAAAACAAATATAAATTATTTAAATGCGAACATCCGGAAAATCTATATTTCAAATTGAAATATACCGTGTTTGTTATTATTCTTACAATGACAATGCATTGATAGTGTGGGGTTTCTAAAAGTGCCAAAACTATGAAAATGCTCAAATTTCGATAGAACACGTGATTGTGAGAAGACTTCACGACAAAGATGGTAAGTAATAGTATTTTGACATGCATCAATGCACCGTGTCTTTTGCCTGAAAAAATTACAACTGTGAACAGAGAGACGTATAAAGTGTAGCCCATTTACGTTTTACACCGGTTAACAGTATACCATGGTTAACGGGTGAGCCACCATACTTATACCAAAAAAAAAAACATTTCGTAAGCCGAGTGAGCAGCTATTCCCCAATTGGCGACCACTCAATTAACCGAACTTAACTAAAAATATGAGAAGATACATAAGGATCAAACAGCACAAAAATTCGACTCCAAAACACATAACAATAAGAACCACAACAGAAGTATCGCCTTGGAACGATCAGTAATATAAAAATAATGTAGGCTTAAACAGGTTTTACAGGACCCTAATCTCGCACACAGCTTCTGCAGTGGTTCATTTATACATAGATATAAACAAGAATTAAGGTAAATAAAAGAAAAAAACTCCGGTCCTAACCAACTAAAACGAATAGCTTTAAGTCAGTGTCATCATAGAGTAGTATGAGATTTACGAAGCATATTGGTCCAATTCAAGTTGTATGTAATACTTAGTAACTTCAAAATGTAGCTTAAATGGCCCCTTCCGATTTTTTGTAAACTCAGAGTTAAGCTACCAACCCAACACTAGCAATATAAAGATGTGGCGATATTGTTGTAACGATAAGGAATAACGTTTGTGAAGTGTATTGTCGTTAAGACAGCGCCATGTATCTGAATCAGAAATTGATCGACTCAGTATATGAAGATAGATAAATTACAACAGCAACTGTTGAGATTTCAACTGCATATTAATATAAGAACTGCCAATATAGGGAAGCGAGGTAACTCATTGGTTAGCGCACTGGTCTCTGGTGCTAGAGGTCCCGGGTTCGAACCCCGCCGGAGGCGAGGCAAATTTGGTGGTCCGACACGCTTCCCTCCGTGTCACTGGAGGACGGGACGTTAACTGGAGGCCCCCTATGCAGGGACAGTCATCCCCTGTGCAGGTTAAAGATCTTTACACCAAACTCCCCAATAGTGCCAACACCTCCGTTGCTCTCCGATATTGTTTTCTGAGAGGACTTTCGTCCGGAAGTGGAACACCGCGGTTGTGCATACTCCCTAATGGGGGCTGGTTTACATGGTGAAAACGGGGGTAATCCTAGGGTTTCATTGTCTCTCTGGTCGGCATATGTTTTACCTCATCTTATTTATGGTCTTGACGTGCTGAAGCTGTCAAAATCTGGAATTCAAAAACTTAACCAATTTCACAAAAAATTCCTTAAACAAATCATGCATCTTCAGGAGAGAACGGCTGACTCGGCGGTGTATCTGTTATCTGGTCAATTGCCTCTGGTGGGGAGTCATGGGTACGTTGGGTAGTGTGTTATGCAGCAGCTCAATTGAGAGAGGGATTGCAGAAAGGCAAATTTTGATTAAAGACCATAAATCCAAAAAGCTGGTTTGTCCATGTCAACTCAATTTTGTCTCAATACAGTCTACCTAGTACCTTAGACCTTTTGAATAGTGAATTGACTAAGGCTTCATGGAAGCAGACAATTGATGAGCACATCAATACATATTGGGTTAACAAGAGTGATAAATCATCACTCAGGTTTTTGAATACTGAAAATTACGAAATTGGTGAAGTACATTGTGTTTGGAAAAATGCAGGTTTCAATCCTATGGCAATTAAGAAAGCTGGCATAAAGGCAAGGCTCATGACATGCACATATGTTCTTCAATCTGTTCTTGCTAAGTTTAATCAGTACAGTGTTGACCCAACGTGCTTGCTGTGTGGTGAGAATCCAGAAGACCATGAACATTTCCTGCTGAGGTGTCGTTCGCTTACGGAGAGCCGTGATCCTTTTATCAAGACAATTAAATCTGTTTTATCACAATATCTTGGTGATGAGGTGCAGCAGTGTATTTGCCGCGACTCCGAGCTGTTAGTTGCGCTGATTTTGGACTGCACAGCAGTTGAGTTAAATCTGACAGAAACCCAAAGGGAGGACTTTCTGTCTAAATTTGAATCAGTTGCCAGGGGACTATGCTATGCTCTACATTGTAAACGGACTAGACTCTTGAATGAATTGAAATAAACATTTCTGAATATCGGCGGGGTGCAAATTAAAAAGTAAAAGTCTAAAATAAGGACATTTATTCACCAACGTGAAGTTCTCCAGACATTGGAGGAAGTTACAAACAACAACAACAACAACAACAACAACGCGGCTTGGAGTTTGTCTCTACACAGGTTCTATCCTCATGCATGTAGACATGTGTTTATAATGTCTGGAAGTTGACAAGTCATAGTACTAGAGATGTTCGTAGAGCTCAGATTAAGGTTAAACTCCTAACAGGGTCATACATCCTACAATCAAGTCGTTCCAAGTTTAGTAAGAGCGCAATTTCGGATACATGCTTGCTCTGTAAGGTTGCGCCTGAGGATTTGAAGCACTTTTTGCTTGACTGTTCCCGGTTGCAGTCTGTTAGATCGACTTACATTCATGACATTGAGCAAATCCTTTTGCGTGTAGTCCCTGATCACGCGGCACAGATGCTGACAAATAAGGAACGGCTGTGCTGCGTTATCATGGACTGTACGATTCTGGCAGATGCAGACAGTGGTGACCTTTGGGAGGGGTTTGTTAATGATATGGAAGCTGTGAGCAGAAACCTTTGTTTTGCTCTTCATCTGAAAAGAACCATATTATTGAGTGAACATAATTAGGGAGTACCATTTTTTTTCCTTTTCCGTAGGTTGAGGTGTTTCTAGTAGTAAGCATTAAGTATTTTAAGGGTCTTTTATATTAAAGATCTAAATTGTATTCATAGGTTAAAGTAATGTAAGCATTAATAAAGTTTTTTATAAAGTAGGTTTTTATGTACATTTTTTTTTTCATGTTGTAGTTGAGCAATGTGTGTCTCCTTGGTTGACACGGTTTAATGTGCATATTGTAAATATATTAAGACTTAGGTGGAGGGTAACCCGTCTTCTGAAAGGCCATTGTTCAAGTCGCATACTGCATGGTGGAAATAGAGTATTCTCGACCGAGGATCCAGCGATTAACATTAATTGTGTCCCCACGTCCTAGATTGTATACGCGGATGTCACTGGAAGGAAAACAGAACTAGGGACTGTTGGTTTATGAAGATTCCTTAGCCTACTCTGTGAAATAGCGGGGTTGGACTTGAAGAAATTAATTATCTGAACAATATTTTTGAAAGGCACCTGTAAACAGGATATTATTCTGTAGCCGCGAGGTCTTGCCCTTAGTTGTTGCCCTGAGAGAAACCTAATGCTTCCAAGTGCTGAACTATAAATGCTGCCTCGTAAATGTAATGTTAAAAAAGTATAAAGTTAAGAAAACTCGAGAAGATACGTGTGACCCTATCAAGGGTGGAACCCCTTTATACAGATACAGAATCAGGTAGGCTCATCCTGAGAACACACCGGAGTGTACAATGTACACCTCCCAAGAATATTTAGAAATTGATTGATGGGAGTAACAATAAAAAATAGGGTCACCCTATTCGCGCGAAAGAATAAAAGAAAAAGAAAGAAGAATGAGAGAAATCAATGACTAGGCCGACGAAGGCTGGATTTAACAACGACGGTTTTCACCGGGGTCCAACTGATGTTTTTCTTTAGCTCCGGAGTTAGTAAGTTATTTGGCGCCCAGGGATCTCCATCGTCGGGCAGCTTACTGAATCTGTGAGTCCTGGTTTTTGATTCATCAGGATGTTTATCATGATTTGTTTGTTTGTTCTTGGTGATTCATTTACTAGTTAGAGATTCACCACGAGGACCGAAGAACTAACTAAATGTTATGAACCACTGCAGAAGCTGAGGGTGAGGTTACGGCCGTGTAAAATCGATTTAAACCCGCCAGTAACTTTGTGTTACTGATCGTTCCAAGTCGATACTTCTGTGGTGGTTCTTTTTGTTTTGTGTCTTGGTGTTTAAAATATTTTTGTGCTGTTGGCGCCTTATGTGTGTTTTCATATTTTAGTTAAGGATGTTCGCTGCTAACATTTGACATTTCGGAACTTCCGGTTTTTCTTTTGTTGAATATCTCGTAAACGGTTGTAGATATTTTCCCAATATTGTATATTTGGATACATAATGATGATATGCATTGAACAAGCCATGAAAATTGTCAATCTAAGAAACTTCATTTTTTCACCCCATTTTCTGCAACTTTTCAGAAAGATTTAGTTGTCAGTGAAATTTAGGGGGTAGGGTAGATTAAACTTGAATATTACACATTTTCAAATTAATTGCACTATTTCTTTGTTTATTTAAGCTGCAGTATATGTGTACATGGTCTTCTAAGTCAGTCTTTGTGTCTTTGGTGTGCTGGTCTTAAAATTTTAGGCGGTTTTATGAAATGGGCTTAAAGAAACAAAACAGCTGGAAAAAGGCTGAAAATGGTGATTTTCAAGTTGTTGGTTCTCTCTTATATGCACACTACCCTATACATTTCTTTCTTTTATTCGAACAATATTACAAAGTTCTATGTTGTGTGAAAATACAAGAAAAAGTTTGAATAAACAAATATGGGTTTGGCACATTTCAAAATATTGATTTTTTTCGACTTTTCAAGTATGGGGGTAGGGTTGGATAAATACTCGTAAAATTTTGTCATTCACTTCCAGTTGCAATTTTTTATATGCGTTTGTTCCAAAATAGTCTGCGTTACGTAAATATTATGACTGTTGAAAGCATTCTAGGTGTATTTTTGTTCAAGACAGGTTTGTTTTAAAGAATTAAAAATTAAATTAAATTTATTAAATTTAAAACATGATGCTCAGAGGTCTCATTCAGAGGCCCTTAATTTGAAAAAATGCACACTACCCTATATTTATTTTGCTTTCAAATGTCTTATGTTGTAGTTTGGAATAAAAAAAGAGTGGTTAGAAAAAAAAGTTTGAATACTTTTTCATTGGCAGCGAACATCCTTAAGTTAAGGTCTATTGGGAAAATAGCTGCTCATTCGGCTTACGAAATGTTTTCATGGTATAAGTACCTGATTGTTAGTTTGGTTTTTTCCCACCTCGGTTTTTGGAGTGGGAATCTTTCTCTGATTGCGCCTTTTCCTGATCTTTGCCTATTTGTACTTTTTCACTGGCAATCAGAACAGAAACTATTCGTTACACAATTAAAACCCGTTGGTTTAAAAAATAATTATTATCGCCCTTTGTTTTGCAAGTGGAAAAGAAACAACAACAAGAAACTTTAAACTAAAGAAATGATGGAAAATCACCATTTGTGCGATAGAAAGCTTAATGCCAGTATGTGTATGATCCTCGCCTTATAGTCAGTCATCGAAAAAGCAATTGTTACTGATATTGGTGCCATTTGACAATTTAACGTTTTCCTAACAACTTACAAGTCAAGTGAAAGCTTTTTTTTTTAGAGGAAGCAAGCAGAAGCATCAACGGGGAGCTGAAGAAGGCATTCGGAATATTCTTGAGATCAACAGAACAACTTGTATTAAATCAAAATTAAATTAAAATTTTCAAGTAAATAAACTCGTATTAGCCCGGCGTAATGTGTTTCCGCGTTACTTATCGCTAAAAAACGAATACCGGAAAGACAGCAACATTAACAATAATTGTTACATTTTGTAAATTTTATATGGAAGCAAGACCATCTTACCACCACACTAACTTACCATAACAAATACATTATCCCCATGCTCTATAAAATGTTTCATGGTTTTGCTGACAACCCTTTACATGCTGTTCCTCAGACGTTGGCTATAATTGCCTTGGAGTTAGCTATTTCCAAAGTTAGCTATCTCACTCCCGTGTTGGTCAAATATCGATAATTGGCATGCAGAGTGTGATAATTGCATATGCGATGACAAACCATCTTATAGAACTCCCGTCTTGGGCAACAGCGTAGGCTATTGTCAAGACTCAGTGCAACGCTGAAAGTTGCGAGAACCACCTTTGATATTTATTTATTTTTTTTTTTTTTTCCTGGGCGAGACCAGTACTATAGGAGGTTTTCTTTTGTGGGTTTGTTGTTCTGGGAGCACCCGAAGGCTCAACCGGGAGGTTGATTTTTGCTGTTGTATTTATGGTATCTCTTTCGTTTAAAGGTTGTGTAATGTCAGCCTGCTTTATAACTTATATGTCCTCAAAAGTTCAACACTTGAGAGTGTGTATTAATTTTAGTTTAGTCAACATTCGCACAAAAGATCAGTTGCGTGTTTTCTTAGTAAAACTGTCAATCGTAATTTAAATTATTTATTTTCAAGGAACCATTGTTGTTCTTGATGTACCAGTTGTTGGTCATTGCTTTATTCAATCCGATATTTCGGGCCCCCGCCCATTGGGGCCTGGAGAAATAGATGGGCTGCTTGTGCCTCCAGGCAAAGCTTGTTTCACTGTTGACTGACTACCTGATTACTGGTTAACTGCTCAGGTTTGAGCTTGCCCAGGAAAAGTGGTTTCAAGTCAAATCATCTGCACCAATAAGCCTTTATGGCTTGGTTGGATGGTTGTTATATTTCAAGCACTTGTTGGATGTCATGACATCCTCATTTTGGGTAAAAGTCCCATAAAGTGGAGGCAGCGTCCCGACATGACCTTGGCTGTTGACTGGGACGTAAAGCATCAACTCAAACAAACAAACAAATCAATCCGATATGGAAAAATGTTTCAAGGGGAACAACCCATTCTAAAGAAAGTTTTACCAAGTAAACCATTTGACCAAATTTCATTTCGTTTTTTCTAAGCTGGACTGGCCGTTGCGTTTGTTTCTTTTGTGTTTTAATGTCATAGTCAAGAATTTTTCGGTCATATCGGGACAGAATACTGCCACCTGGGTATCAACCAGTGCTATGGAAGTTACCGTAATGTGACATGTTGTGACTGGTTTGTGTCGGGTGCAGGACATTTCGTCTAAAACCATTTGGTCTAAAGGTCATTTCGTCTAAAGGACATTTCGTCTAAAGAACATTTGGTCTAAAGGACATTTCGTCTAAATGACATTTCGTCTAAAGGACATTTCATTTAATGGACAATTCGTCTAAAAAATCAAGCAGGTATGACATTTGGTCTAAAAAAAAAGTTCAGAAAAATTAAGAATTTTTAGACCAAATGTTGCACCCTACTTTAAATAAATATTTATCAATGTAATAGGTCTAAACATTTTTTTTTATCTTTTTTTTTTACACAGACATTAGTGCAAATCATATTTTTCTTTCAATCATTTTAGATCAGTAAGAACATTTCGAGTACAGGTCAACCTCATTATAACGCTATCTTTGAGGTCCATAGAAACAGACCGTGTTATAAGTGAACCGTGTTATAATGAGGTTATTTACAATAGACATGTAGCAAAATAATCAATTTAGGAGCCATGACATGGCCGCGTTGTATTGAAAATCGCACTGTAATGAGGCGCGTTATAATGAGGTTGAACTGTATTTAAAACATTCATTGTAGAAACAATGTTTTTATTATTTGACCTTGTACAATATGCACAGAGTTGCACTATATGGCTCATACTATCTGCCTTTGACAGTTAGATTTTATTATACCATTTTAAATATGAAATACATGGATTGTCTACAGGATAATCTACATTTTGAGCTATTAAATGTCATGAAATCGATATCTTATAAAATGTTCAAAAATATTTTTTTTTAAATGTATGTTTTAGACAAGTTTTAGACGAATTTAAGACGTTTTTAGACGAAATTTAGACAAAATGTCGTATTAGATGAAATGTCCATTGGACGAAATGGCATTTAGACGAAATGTCCTATAGACGAAATTTCTTTTAGACGAAATGTCCTGTAGACGAAATGGTTTTTAGATGGAATGGTTTAAGACGAAATGTCATGGTTCCGTTTGTGTCTTCCTTGGTTGGCGGCAACATTGACGCGGTATTAAATTGGAATACACATAATGATCAAGGCATTGTATTTTTCTTCTTTATTTATACTATCAACAAACACCTCCCCCCCCACCCAATATTGTACGTGCCTACATTGTAACTTAGAGTCCAAGAAAAGAAGATTTCTCATGTCATTTTTGCTTGATTAACCACGTGTGGGTTGACAAGAGAAAATCTGTCTTTTTGATAGCATGCAAAGAAACTTTGGGAGTAGTTGCGCATTCACTCTGACCAATCAACGCCGTTGAAAACTTATCTGTGATTAATACTGTATCGTTTTAAAAACATTAAAAACGCTTGAATGCGTGTATCTTAGCATTCTGGTTCATGTCATAGATGGTTTGATATAGGTTTTACAGTGAAGACTTATTAGTAAAACTGACACCCGTGTAAAGTGTGAAGTCTGCCAGTACATAATGGTGACATTAAGTCACGTCTCGACAAAACACATCTGACTGTATGTAATGCTAACAATAAAAACACAGATCTACACATCTGAGAAAGACGGTAAGACGCCGCTATGACTGTGTCGGATCGGCTCATCAAGCGCAACGAAGTTTGTAAACGACTTCAAAAGAAGCTGATAGCTTCTTTAACTGCTAACGAGCATGATTTTCACGAGCGTTAATTACACACTCTGCTGAGGGTAAATTGGACCACATGTTAAACAGTAAACAAATCAGTCAAGGGATTATGATAATAATGGATTAATAAGGGATTAATAAGGAGACAAACACAAATGCTTCAGGTAACTTCTTTAATCATAAACTGACAGAATGATTGACTTTTATCACTTTCTTAATTGATTATTGTCTCTTTTGACAGTTTATCGAAACGTTGAATATACCGTAAATACGTGACCAGAAAACTTTTTTTCATGGCACATTTTCCAATGTTTTGACATATTTTCCAAAGTTTTCGGCCAAACTTTTTTGGAATTATTTTCTGCTGTTGGTTGTCAGTCCATAATTTTCGAACATAAACGATCCTAATTATTTTAGAAGGTCCAAAAATTTTGGCAAACTACGGTAGATTTAAAGACTAAAATGAAGAAATAGCAAACTTCTGAAATACTGAAAAGTCACACTGATAAACAAATGTGGTTTGCTTTGTTACATAAGCAGTACATACATGTACTGTAATGTTGAAAAATGTCCATCTTTTGTTGATTTAACATTGAATAATCAAAGAAATAAATAAATGTTTTTTTGATTTACAAAAGTTTTCTACCATATATATGTACTATAACTCAACAACTGACAATGCATACACCTGATCGCTTGACATACTTCACCAACAATGGTCAAAGGGAGAAAACCTGACCAGGAATACATATGGTTATTATTTTCTATCACTACGTGTACATGTAAATAAGGCCACACTTTTACACAAACTCTACAAACTAAATATCGCATACATGTATGACAATTATTTATGTAAAAATTATTTAAAGACTTGAAATTTCAGCTCTTAGACCTGATTAACACATGTATCCATTAAATATATCACGATCTTAGCCACACAGGCAAAGATGTCACTACCTTAGCGTCGGTTTGGTGACAGGGACACAAAATTTTTTAGAGAAGTTTTTTACTATTATTTTTCGATTTTCCCATTGTTTTTGTCTTTCAATTTGCCTTGCCTTTAAGTTAGAAAGTCTGAGACCTGCAATTGCTCATTGCTGGTCGCTGTTTTTTTTCCCCAAAATAAAGAGTTTATACATCAATTTTCTCAATCATGCAATTCACGCCAAAAAGCTTCATACTTTATTTGAAAATCTCTTTTCTTGAAATTTTTTGGCCGGAGAGCTGGCAAGCTATTGGACCAGAATTTGTTCAAGCTACATTGACAGTGACATTGAACAGCTCTAGCAGGGCTGCAACGATCTGTCATAAAAGTTTAAGAATCTGTACAGTTTTTCTGGATTGACCTTCCCCCACCCACTTTTTCATATAGTGATTGTGTTTCCCCCAGTCCCCAAAAAAGGCATGGTAAGGTTGCTAAAAAAAGGCACTTTTTAACACACGGCAACATGCCAAAAGGGCACTTTTAAGTGGCCCATGGCATGCTTGGAAGGCACATTTATGCACAGTCATTAAATTTAACACTTAATAAGTTCCAAATGTTTGACACACAAGGGGAGGTAACTTTAAAACTGATGATCCAGTTTGGTCCTATATGGAGCTCATCCGAGATTTTATGCTTGTCAAATTTTAATTGTTACCTGCAAGAATGAAGCAAATCCCAAATTCGATAAAAAATGAAGGCCCTGTCGTGTTTATGACATTTTTTCCATTATAAGTTTAAGAGAGCTCTGTTGCCATGGAAACCAGAGTTTCATCCGATCTGCTTCAAAACCTAATGCAGGCAATCTCCCATCCCAATGATGCTTCATGTAAAATTTGATTGTCTTTGGCCAACTAATCTGGGAGATATGTATTTGAAATAAAGAACGGAGGCACACAAGGAGGCACAGACAGCGGCCCGTGTCCCATCCTTTAAGCTGGAAATGGACAAGATAAGCCAAAGTGCTTTCTTCCAAATCCTGTATAAATATGCATGTATGACAATTGTATGTTTCATATTATGATCAAGATAAAAGTTTAAACCAAGCTCACCTTGTGAGCCTTCGGCTCAGGTGAGCTTAAAATTTAGTAATTTATTTTATGTTTTATTCAATTTCAGAGATGGTGCTAAGCTGACATTGGTGGTAGAGCCTTCCTTAGAATAAAGTAACTCCTACCTTAGGGGGGCACCATAACCATAACCGCAGTCACTACAAGACACTACAACAGATTGGCATAACTGCTACAAATGAACGATCAAAAAAAGTCTAACAATATTGCTGTAACAGTTCTTTGATCAGTTGACCTGTCTTTGTGAGTTACTGAGATATGGATACATTAAAGGAAAACCAGAAAGTTATAGCTGAGATACGGGAGAACATTGGAGTCTCAGAGGGGACCCTGACTAGTCTGGCACAGGACTTCTCAGAGGAACAAACGATACTACTTAGCAAAGATACCAAAAATACGGACATGTCTGTAGATGACCAACCAGAAATAGAAAATGCTTCTAGTGGTGATTCAGAACTAATCAATGTAACTAATGTGAAAGGAAACATGAAAACAAGAACAAGTAATACAAAGCAAAAGCGAAATGTTAATGTAAATGCAAGAGAAAGCTCTCAGAAACTAAGTAAAAGACAGTCTGAAAGAAAGAACAAATTAAGAACTAGAAGAAATGATGACATAGACATGTCACCAAAAAGGGACTATACTGATGTTGCCAATGAAGACAGAGTCACATACCTAGATGAACCGAAGTTTGAAATTCATTGCAAAGCTAAATATATTAGATTGAAACCAATATCTAAGAAAGATTTAGAAGGAATAGATTTATATATTGAAATTGAGGTGGATAAAGATCTAATGGTTAGTCCCATAGAAAAGCATGATAGTGATTCTGAGGAGAAGTCAAAATATACATTTAAAGTGTCTTCACTTGCAGATTCAAAGGCAAGTACATGTAGTAGCAAAGAGTTCCAATCTGAAACTAGTAAAGACAGTCAAGTCACCAGAACTAGGGTAAAGAATAAGAGAAATAGAGAAGTGATATCAGTGAACAGCAAAAGGAGTAAAATAGAAACTGAATCAAGCAATAAGAAATTAGAAGCATTCCATATAACGGAAGCAAGGGTGGAACATGATTCTCTGGCTTCTGGATCTCAACAAGGTTATGACAGTGAAACAGACACTGAAGTGAGTGAGACTCTTCTACATAACACTAATAATACAGTTGTAACTGAAGCTGAGACTGAAAAACTTAGTAATGATGCCATTGTTTCTGATGAAGGTACAAAAAGTAACTCTTCTGTTCCCCAAACTCGAGACATTCAAGAAGATAAGAAGGTTGGCAAACCAAAAGTCAGAAGAAAAAGGGAAATAAAGCAAAAGTCTCCAAAGAAGGAAAGACATAAAGTAAAGAAAGAGACAACAAACCCTGTTGACTATACAGTCAGGATAACGGAAGATGGTAGGTGATTTTTACTTATATATGGGCTGCATGTTGTGAAAAAATTGTATTTTTGGGTCTTTTGACCAGCTCTGACACAGACTGGGCTGTACAAATACAAATTTTGATTTAGAAAGTGGAGAGATCATTGTACTGCACATGTGATCAGGAACTTTTTATTGGAATGGTTTTGTCATCTTCAAAAACCTTACTACACTTAAAGTCTCTTAAAACAGCCAAAATTTTCCACATATACCATTGTGATTTGGTGACCTAGTGGTAAAGTACAGACTCTGAATCAAGAGGTCTTTGCTCAACCTTCAAACCTGTTACAGCTGCCAATCATTTGATCCTGATGGTGCTGGTGGATGCACAAAGTTCATGAATTTAATGAATCGGGGGAATATGCTGCAGGGCAGCTAGGGAGAAATTATCTCCCCAAATGATCAAGCTTCTCCCTAGTTTCAACAAAACCTGAAATTCAAGTCCAGTAAGAGGAAAGGTCTCCCATTGAACACAGCTCATTTCAGGTGTTAAAATGCATTAGTATCACAATTGTGGGTAGAAGATCAGATAGAGGGAGTACATATTTGATGATAATTCAAAAATGTTTTTGTTAGTTCTTCATAATGACCAATATGTTGTTTGTGTCGGTGAGGCCATTCTAAATAAGTGAGGCATTTAAAATAAATGTTTTAATGTATAGATAAGCAAAATTCTACCTTAGGCATTCTTTTTTGGGGACATAGGCGGACAGTATAGCCCCCGATGTGACTCTGCAGAATGCGGTGGCCCATTTGGGGATATTCTGTTTGCTATGAGGTATTTTATGGAGAAGAAAAAAAACAAAAACAACCACTCCTGATGCCACAAAAAATGAAAGTGGACTGACCCAATGATAATGATGGGCAAGTTCTTTTGTCCTGAATGGGTTAATTGTCATCGGTTATCATCGGATACCCCTTCATCTGGTCTTTTGCTTTCAGGTGTTAAGACCCATCAGTGTGGTGTGTGTGGGTATGAATCACGATTCTTATACAACTGGAAGACACATTACAGACAACATACTGGGGAAAAACCTTATAAGTGTGAGACTTGTGGGAAAAATTTTGCCGCTCAAGCGACGCTGCACGAGCATTGTCTGACTCATACAGAAATAAGGAGATATCGGTGCCATATATGCTCCTTAGGGTTCAAGGGGAAGCAGAGGTTACGGCGACATTTAGAGAGGCATAGCGAGAATAAACAGTTTCTCTGCTATCACTGCGCAGCAACATTCTATAGGGAATGTGAGCTTAAAAATCATATGAAAACACATTCAGTTGATAGGAAGATGTTTTCGTGTTCAACTTGTGAGAAACAGTTTTCATTCAAGGGAAATCTTGAGCGCCATATGTTGGTGCATTCTGGCTATAAAGCTTTTCAGTGCGAGAAATGTGGGCTAGGGTTTGCTAGGAGAGATTATTTAAAGAAACATGAACAGGCTCATCAGTCATGAAAAATCTTGAAACAGGAAACTAAGGAAGCAAAAATTTGATATGGAAGGTGTGAATATGTACACAGTCATGAAAAATTTTGAAATGTTGAAACTTAGGTAGCGACCATTTGATTCTTATGAAAGGTGAGAAGATTTAGTGAAAAAAAAAAAAATGTAGCGCCTAATTTTTTCAGAAAAGATTCCAAAACATGGAAACTTAGTTAGGGAGCTCGTTAGGAGAACCTTTAACCAAGTAAAGCTCAAGGAGGTTTTTATCGCATCTGCTTATAGCAGGGTGCGATATAGGAGTTCAAATTTCCGTCCGTCCGTTCGTCCGTCCGTCCGTTCGTCCGTCCATCAACATTTACATCGAAGTTTAGTTTTCTCGACATCAGTGATAGCTGCGAGTCTGAAACCTTGCATAGTAATTGTCCTTGACATACCCTTCAAGCAAGCACCTTGACCCAGTACCCTTGACCTATATTTCACGGTCCACTGTCTTTGAAAATTTTTATGTCAAAGTTTGGTTGTCTCGACATCAGTGACAGCTGCAAGTCTGAAACCTTGCATAGTAATTGTCCTTGACATACCCTTTAAGCATGCACCTTGACCCGCTGACCTTTACCTATATGTCACGGTCCACTGACTTTGAAATTTTTTACATCGAAGTTTGGTTTTCTCGACATCAGTGATAGCTGCGAGGGTGAAACCTTGCATAGTAATTGTCCTTGACATACCGTTCAAGCACCTTGACCCGCTGACCTTGACCTATATTTCATGGTCCATTGACTTTGTTATTTTTTATGTCGAAGTTTGGTTTTCTCTGCATCAGTAATAGCTGAGATCGTGAAACCTTGCATAATAATTGTCCTTGACATACCCTTCAAGCACGCACCTTGACCCGCTGACCTTGACCTATATTTCACGGTCCATTAACTTTGTTAACTTTTACGTCAAAGTTTGGTTTTCTCTGCATCAGTGATAGCTGCGAGTGTGAAACCTTGCATAGAAACTGTCCTTGACATACCTTCAAGCATGCACCTTGACCCGCTGACCTTGACCTATATTTCACGGTCCATTAACTTTGTTAATTTTTATGTCGAAGTTTGTTTTTTTCTGCATCAGTGATAGCTGCGAGTGTAAAAGCTTGCATACTAACTGTCCTTTACAAACCCTTCAAGAACACACCTTAACCTGGTGCCCTTGACCTATATTTCACGTTTTAAGTTATTTTGCCCGATGCAGGTGTGATATCGACCTCCGCAGCATTCTTATGGAATAAAAGGAAAATGAGACAGAGAATATATTTTTGTGCTCAGCGACACACATTTTTAATAGTCATTCACTTTGCAGGTAATTTAAATGGTTACCTATTGCATGTATTATTCATTGAAATGTTGTGCCTGTCACTTTTGAGCAAAAAGTATCGGCAGTATCCGCAACCTCACAATTACAGCCATTTAATATTACAATAACTGTTATTGCTTACTGTGTAACATTTGAGCCGCGTCATGAGAAAACCGGATTTTTGCATATGCGAAAACAAAGGCGCAGATCAGCTTCGCAGTAACTGCGAAGCTGATCAGCGCCTTTGTTTTCGCTACACGGATACTACAATTTCTCTTCTTCCTAAATCCGAAATTTCAAGCCTCTAGCCTGCTTCTGTGACTGTACAGCCCGGTTTGTGTCGGACCTGGTTGGAACCCGAATTGTTGGTTTTCTCATGCACAGACTCATTTTATGTTTCCATTTTCAGGAGAAAAGATGTTCGGCTGCCCTGTTTGTAACTACGAGAGTAAATATTCCCAGAACATTCGCTCACACTACCTCATACACATGAACGTCAAACCGTGGATTTGTGAGATCTGCGGCAGCTCGTTTGTCAGCAAGTGTAACCTACGACATCACATGGTGGCCCATAGCAACGATCGACCTTTCAAATGTACGACGTGCGGCATGGGGTTTAAACAGAAAGTGGTGTTACAACAGCACGTCGCACGACATAACGAGGATCGACAGTTTGTGTGTGAACAGTGTGGAAAAGGTGGGTAGTTTCTGGAATATTGCATTTGAGTGGTCACATGAAAAAAATCTGGGTTCGGAAATTCTGACCTGGTCCGACACAAACCAGGCTGTGCGGCCACAGAAGATGGCTAGAAATGTCAGATTTAGAAAGAAAAGTCATCATACTATCTGTGGAGCAAAAACAAAGGCGTTGATTAGATGTGCAGTTACTAAATTATTTTCATGAATATAATTTTTTATCTGTACCTCAGATTCTAATTTTCTTGCACGTCCAATAGGAACATCCATTATTTTACCCTGGGTAAGATATGTCAGACATCATCTTAAAGAAGAAAACACAATGGATGTATAGGATGTCACATAATGTCGTCATCAAGTGCTGACATGAAAAAGTTTGATTTTAAAATGGTGGACGTGACTGAAGAAGGCAATGTCGATGAAAACAAAGATATGCGCAAGATAAAGAATTAACATTGGTTTTTGGATAATTTTGTCCCTTGGTGCATCATTTGGCATCATGAGGCTCAGTTTGTGATGCCTAACGTTGACCCATGAGATAGAATTGTCCACAAACTAATGATAGGTTCTCATAATCCTATTTGTTGCAGGATTCTGTATCAGTGGAGATTTAAAGAAACACATCAGAACACACACAGGTAGGACCATTAGTTTACATAAATATACAAATGAGCCGCACCACGAGAAAACCAACGTGGTTTCCAACCAGGTTCGACACATACCAAGCTGTACAAGCACAGAACATGGCTAGAGGCTGGAAAGTTTGGATTTAGAAAGTAGAGGAATTGTACTACCCTTGCAGCGAAAACAAAGAAGCTGATCTGCGACTTTGTTTTCGCATATGCAAATTGTTGGTTTTCTTATAAGGCGGCTCAAATGTATGTCTTTGTAGTAAATAAATAAAGGTTTTTGTTTGGGTATTGTTGCTTTACATCCATGGTCAACAGCTAAGGTCATAGGTGGTCAGTTATCGTAGCCACTATGTTCCTGGGCAAACTTCTCAGAGGTAGGTAACAATACTTAGTGCATATTTTTGCATCATTAACTTAGGTTCTAATGTGTTCTCGTAATCTGTTTCGAGGAAAATTGATAAAAACATAAAAAATGTTCAAGTGAAGATTTTCAAATTGCACAGCTTATCAGCACCTTTGTTTTTGCTTCTTGGATAATACAATCCCTCTTCTTTTATCTTAAATCTGAAATTTCAAGCTTCCAGTCTGTTTCTATGACTATACAGGCCGGTTTGTGTCAGACCTGGTCAGAAACCCTGAAGACAGGTTGTCTCACGATGTGGCTTTCTTATTTGCAGGGGAAAAACCCTATCAATGTGAGACTTGTTCGAAGCAGTTTTCCGACAATAGTTCATACGCTCGACATCGCTACACGCACCAGGAGACCAAAAATTACGCCTGTACACAGTGCAATAAGAGGTTCTCTCGCCAGGATCTGTGCAATAGTCATATGAAAACACACAATAATGATAATAGAATTGGTGCTAAAGAGAGGAAAAGTAAAGTGAAAAGGATGAAAAAGTCTGATGTAGGTGATAGTAATGTTGTGGGCGAGGGAGTGGAAATGGACACTAACGAGGTTGCACCGAGGGAACATATGTATCATATAGAAAATTACGCTAAAGAAATCCAAGAGCGGACATACACAGAAATGAATGCTACTAATGAGTTTACAGTGGTTAATAGCGGGTATGGTCAGCCACAACAGCAACAACAGGGGATACAGGTCTACCCACAGAGGCAGGAAACAACCGTGCAGGAAAGTTACTCCAGAGAGTACTCGACCATGTGGACCACAAACCTACACTTTTACTGACAATACTTAGTCCCTATTTTTTTTTAGAAGGAAAACATTGCAATTGCAATTTGGATAGATTGTTCCTAGGTGCAGAAAAGACAAGTGAGCTGCGACGCAAGAAAACCGGTCTTCGGGAATTCCGACCCGGTGCGACACAAACTGGCCTGTACAGTCACAGAAGAATGTTAGAAGCTTGAAATTTTGGATATAAGTAGAGAAGGAATTGTACTATCCGTGAAGTGAAAAGAAAGAGGCTGATCAGCTTCAAAGTACGGAGAAGCTGATCTGCACTTTTGTTTTCACATAGACAAAAATCTGGTTTTCTCATGCCGCTCAAGTGCCTAATGACAAAAACAGAGTCTAAAAGACATTGCCTGGCATCTGATGTGATTGGAATTCCTGAATTCAGGCTTTCTCATGATGCTGCTCAAATGCAATGTCAAACAATTTGAGCCTGTGTATGAGAAAACCAACAATTTCAGTACCGACCAGGTCCGACACAAAACGGCCTGTACAGTCACAGAAGCAGGCTAGGAGCTGGAAATTTCGGATTTAAGAAGAAGAGTGATTATACTATTGTGTAGCGAAAACAAAGGCGCTGATCAGCTGTGAAGTTACTGCACAGCTGATCTTCGTCTTTGTTTTCGCATATGCAGATTGTTATAGAATCAAATTATTAATGTTTTATAAAAATTCCATTCTATTGCCCTGTATAATTTCAAGATGGTCAGGGTAGTGTCACATGGTCTTCTGAGTCCCAGTATGTTGTAAGCCATAAAGGTCCATATTGCTGAGTAATATCGTTGCTTGATTTTGTTATTGGGCCACAGAAAATTTGTTGCTCAGTTTTAGCTCACATGAGCCGAAGGCTCACAAGGTGAGCTTATAGGATGGCCATGCTCCATCGTCATCCGTCCACAATTTCAAAGAACTTCTCCTCTGAAACGGCTTGGCCAATCAAAGCCAAACTTCATGTGGAGCATCCCTAGGAAGGGGGAACAAAAGTTTATATAAATGATCCAGGTCACATGACCAAGATGGCTGCCATTGCTATAAATAGCAAAAACCTTTAAAAATCTTCTCCAGAACCAGTTGGCCGATTTCCACGAAACTTAGTATGTAGCATCGGGGACATGGGCTCATCATAGTTTATATAAATCATGACCCTAGGATGACCTTGACCTATTTTACGGCAAGGTCAACTTAGGTCGCCAATGCATTTGAATGGGAAAAAATGGTAAAATGCTATTTAATGGGTAAAACTTACTGGGATTAGGCAAATGGACAGAAGATTAATGTTAATGGAAAATTTTAGCCCCTTGGGGGTTGTCTGCCCCTGCCCCGGGGCTATATACATGTATATGACCATAATATTCAAACATCTTCTCTGAGACCGCTAGGCCAATCAAAGCCAAACTTCATGTGGAGCATCCTTGGGAAGGGGGAATGAAAGTTTATATAAATGGTCAAGGTCACATGACCAAGATGGCCGCCATGGCTATAAATAGCAAAAACGTTTAAAAATCTTCTTCTTCAGAACCAGAAGGCCTGTGATTTTGAAACTTGGTGTGAAGCATCTGGAAATGGAGCTCTACAAAGTTTGTATAAATCATGACCCTGGATGATTTTACGGCAAGGTCAACTTAGGTCTCCCATGCATTGGAATGGGAAAAAATAGGAAAATATAATTAAATGGCAGAAAACTTGCTAGAAATGAGCAAATGGACAGAAGATTTATGTTTAAGAAAATATTTTGGGCCCAGGGGGTTGTCTGTCCCTGCCCCGGGGCTACAGTATATACATGTATATGACCATAATATTGAAACATCTTCTCTGAAACCGCTAGGCCAATCAAAGCCAAACATTTTGTGGAGCATCCTTAGGAAGAGGGAATGAAAGTTTGTATAAATGGTCCAGGTCACATGACCAAGATGGCCGCCATGGCTATAAATAGCTAAAATGTTTAAAAATCTTCTTCTTCAGAACCAGAATGCCTATGATTTTGAAACTAGGTATGAAGCATCTGGGAATGGAGTTCTACAAAATTTGTATAAATCATGACACTGGGATGACCTTGACCTATTTCAGGGCAAGGTCAACTTAGATCGCCCATGCATTTGAATGGAGAAAATTGTAAAAATGTCATTTGAAGGATAAAATTTGCAGTTAATTGGCAAATCGACTGAATTTTTATGATTTGAAAAAGACATTGACTCCAGGAGTTATTCTGACCCTGCCCTAGGGTTATATACATGCATTGTACCATTCTAGTCAAACAAGTTTATTGGTATATGTATATATCTCAGGTCTCAGGTGAGCGTTTACAGGGCCATTGGTCCTCTGTTGTTTTTTTTTTGCATGGCGGATTTAGAAAATCAGATACTGTATTCTAATATGATGCATTAATGCACTTAAGCTGTCATAATTTGGATGTATAAAAATTAAGTCACACTTAATATTAAGAATCAATTTTACCATGTGTTCAAATTCTTAGATTATTTACACTAAGGAGTACATGTATTGTTTGTTAAAACATGCATTTTTTGCTGTTATTTGTGCCACGGCATGAGTAAACCAACAATGTGGTTTCTGAACAGGTCGGACACAAACCGAGCTGTACAAGCACAGAAGATGGCTAGAGATGGGAAGTTTTGGATTTAGAAAATAGAAGAATTGTACTGTCTGTGTAGCGAAAACAAAGATGCTGATCAGCTTCACAGTTACTGCACAGCTGATCTGCACATGTTTTAGCATATGCACTGCAGATTGTTGTTTTCTCATGATGCAGCTCAGATTATTTACACCAAGAAGTACCTGTATTTTTGCTGTTGTTTGTGTCGAAATAAAACCAAAACAGACCGTGATATTTTATCCTTTCAATGCCATAAAAATGTTGCGTCACCTGAAAAGCTGAGCACCAATGCTCTTCTCCAATTTATGAAAATGATTGGCCTTAGAAATATTTTCATGCCACCAAATCTTCATGAAAGAAATGTGCCAAAACTTGGGGGGTTTACTTATCCCATTTGTGACAAACCACTGGACTTTTCCATCATTATCATTTGGATGAAACCGCTTTCACTTTTAGGGGCATCACATGACTTCGTATTTTATATTTCATTTTTCAATCCACATTTTTTCCAAGCAAACAGAACAGCACAAGCACATTCTGGGGCTATACTATATGAGCCACCACACCAGAAAACCAACAATTTGCATTGTGAAAACAAAGATGCAGTAACTGCACAGCTGATCTACATCTTTGTTTTCGCTACACAGATAGCACTATCCCTCCTACTTTAATCCAAAATTTCAAGCTTCTAGCCTGTTTCTGAGACTGTACAGGCTGGTTTGTGTTGAACCTGCTCAGAAGCCCAGATTATTAGCTCACCTGAGCCGAAGGCTCACAGGTGAGCTTATAGGATAGGCAGGCACCCGGCAAAATTTTATATGAAGCAGCTATAGGAAGGGGAACCAATGTGTATATAAGAAATCCAGGTCACATGACAAAGATGGCCACCATGCCCATATATGGTAAAAACCCTTCAAAAATCTTCTCAAGAACCGGTGGACCGATTTCAACGAAACTTGGCTTGAATCATTGATGGCTCAAGCACTACAATGTATATATAAATCATGACCCTGTGATCACCTTGACCTATTTTACAGCAAGGTCAACATAGGTCGCCAATGCATTTGAACGGGGAAAACTTTTAAAAAGTCATTTAAAGTGAGAGTCTTGCAGATAATGGGCAGAAGGACTGAATATTAATGATTCTAAAAAACATTGGACCTCAGGGACTCATATGCCCCCACCCCGGGGCAATGTACATGTTTATTACCATAATATTCAAACGTCTTCTCTGAAACCACAAGGCCAATCAAAGCCAAATTTTATGTGAAGCATCTATAGGATCAGTTAACTAAGGTGTATATAAATAATTCAGGTCACATGACCAAGATGGCCACCATACCCATATATGGTAAAAACCCTTCAAAAATCTTCTCTGGAACCGTCTGACGGATTTCAACGAAACTTGGCATGAAGTTTTTATGACTCAAGTACTACAATATGTATATAAATCATGACCCTGTGATGACCTTGATCTATTTTACGGCAAGGTCAACATAGGTCGCCAATGCATTTGAATGGGGAAAACTAAGTCATTTAAAGTGAAAGTCTTGCAGGAAATGGGCAGTAGGACTGAATATTAAGGATTCTGAAAAAAAATTGGACCCCAGGGGCTCATTTGTCTACACCCCAGGGCATTATACATGTATATTACCATAATATTCAAACATCTGCTCTGAAACGGCTTAGCCAATCAAAGCCAGGGGTTCTGGTTACCTGTTTTTCCAATATTGATTTTTGTCAGCAGGAAACCAGCCGATAATGCAAAAATGGTGAAGAGAATGGGGGAATCAATGTGTATATAAATAATCTAAGTCACATTACCAAGATGGCCGCCATGCCCATATATGGTAAAATCCCTTCAAAAACTTCTTCTCAGGAACTGGTGGACCGATTTCAACGAAACTTGGCATGAAGTATCGATGATGCAAGTACTACAATATTTATATTAATCATGACCCTGGGGTGACCTTGACCTATTTTACGACAAGGTCAACATAGGTCGCCAATGCATTTGAATGGGGAAAACTTAAAAAAGTCACTTGACGTGAAAATCTTGCAGGAAATGGGTAGCAGGACTGAATATTAATGGTTCTGAAAAAAAAAAACTGGACCCAAGGGCTCATATGCCCCCACCCCGGGGCAATATACATGTATATTACCGTAATATTCAAACATCTTCTCCTCTGAAACCACTTGGCCAATTAAAGCCAGATTTTATACGAAGCATCTGTAGGATGGGAAAACCAATGTATATATGTATATATAATAATCTAGGTCACATGACCAAGATGGCTGCCATGCCCATACATGGTAAAAACCCTTCAAAAATCTTCTTCTCTGAAGCCAGTGGACTGATTTCAATGAAACTTGGTGTGAAGCATCGATGGCTAAAGTACTACAATGTGTATATAAATCATGACCCTGCAATGACCTTGGCCCAGTTTATGGCAAAGTCAACATGGGTTGCCTATGCATTTGAATGGGGAAAACTATTAAATTGTCATTTGAAGGGGAAAACCAGCAGGAAATTGGCAAATGGACAGAATATTGATTATTCTGAAAAAAGAAAATGGCCCAAGGGCTTCATCTGCCCCTGCAATGGGGTTAAATACCATAATATTCAAACATGTTTATTGGTATATGCAGCAGATCTCAGGCGAGCGTTTACAGGACCATTGGTCCTCTGGTTGTTTTTCTCATGCCAAGGCTCAGTTTTGTTAAGTTCCACAAAGGGGACCCAACTTCTCAAGGTATCGCTACCAGGTAAAGAAATATCCCAGTGGCCTTAACATTACAAAAACCCGCCCATGTAATATACTGAATATCCCAGTGGCCTTAACATTACAAAATCAAGCCCATGTAATATACTGATTTTTCCAGAGTTGCAAAAATTGAAAATTTTCATTCGTATTTTTGCTCAAAACATAGATTGTGGGTACTCGTACAATCTTTGTTTTGTTGCAAAAATAAGAACCAGAGGACCATTGGTCCTGAGAACGCTCACCTGAAGCCTGATCCTGGAGTATTAAGTCATCATGAAATGACCTTGACCTTGAATACTCACACACCTTTATTGAATTCATAAGTTGTCTGCATCTGCAAAGTTTCAGGTCTCGGGCTACAATAGTTTCCAAACCCAGTGATTTATGAGAAAACCATAATTTTAATTTTGATATTTAAATGACTTTGGGTCAAGGTCAAGAAATGACCTTGGCCTTCATTAATTACTTACCTTCATTGACTCCATTGTCTGCATCTAGCAACTTCCAGGTCTCAGACTGCAACAGTTTCCAAAATATCCATTGTTTTCGCCTTTTCCCATGTAAAAGCCTATGTTTCCAAAATTGACCTTGCCGTAAAATAGGTCAAGGTCATCCTATGGTCATCATTTGATCAAACTATGATGGGCTGGAGTCCCAAATGCTACATACCAAGTTTCGCGAAAATAGGCCTGCCGGTTCTGGAGAAGAAAATTTTTGAGTGGTTTTTACCATATATGGGCGTGGCGGCCATTTTGGTAATGTGACCTGGATTTCGCGATCAAACTTTCGTCTCCCCTACCAATGGATGCTCCACATAAAATTTCACTTTGATTGGCCCAGCAGTTTCAGAGAAGAAGATCTTTGAAAAGTGTGTATGGACGACAGACTGGCCAAGGTCAAGAGATGACCTTGACCTCAATTAATCACATACCTTCATCTACTCCATTAGTTGTTTGCATCTACCACTTTTCAAGCATCAGGCTACAATAGTTTTCAAAAAATCCATTTTTCACTTTTTCCCATGTAAAAGCCTATGTTTCCAAAATTGACCTTGCCGTAAAATATGTCAAGGTCATCCTAGGGTCATCATTTTATCAAACTATGATGGGCTGGAGTCCCAAATGCTACATACCAAGTTTCATGAAAATCAGCCTGCTGGTTCTGGAGAAGATCAAGTGGTTTGTAACCATATATGGGCGTGGCAGCCATTTTGGTCATGTGACCTGGATTTCACGATCAAACTGGATTCTCCACATAAAATTTCACTGATTGGCCCAGCAGTTTCAGAGAAGAAGATCTTTGAAAAGTGTGTATGGACGACAGACTGGCCAAGGTCAAGAGATGACCTTGACCTACATTAATCACATACCTTCATCTACTCCATTAGCATCTACCACTTTTCAGGCATCAGACTGGCCAAGGTCAAGAGATGTCCTTGACCTAAATTAATCACATACCTTCATCTACTCCATTAGTTGTTTGCATCTACCACTTTTCAGGCCTCAGGCTGCAATAGTTTTCAAAAAATCCATAGTTTTCACTTTTTCCCATGTAAAAGCCTATGTTTCCAAATTTGACCTTGCCGTAAAATAGGTCAAGGTCATCCAAGGGTCATCATTATTAGCTCACCTGAGCCGAAGGCTCACAAGGTGAGCTAATAGGATAGCCATGATCCGTCGTCCGTCCGTCCATCGGCGTCGTCCACAATTTCAAAGATCTTCTTCTCTAAAACCGCTTGGCCGATCTAGTTGAAATTTTATGTGGAGCCTCCTTGGGTAGTGGCATTTCAAGTTTGATCGCGAAATCCAGGTCACATGACCAAGATGGCCGCCATGCCCATATATAGTAAAAACCCTTCAAAAATCTTCTTCTCCAGAACCGGTGGGCCGATTTCCACGAAACTTGGTATGTAGCATCGGGGACTTCAGCCCATCATAGTTTGATAAAATGATGACCCTTGGATGACCTTGACCTATTTTACGGCAAGGTCAAATTTGGAAACATAGGCTTTTACATGGGAAAAAGTGAAAACTATGGATTTTTTTGAAAACTATTGCAGCCTGAGGCCTGAAAAGTGGTAGATGCCAACAACTAATGGAGTAGATGAAGGTATGTGATTAATTGAGGTCAAGGTCATCTCTTGACCTTGGCCAGTCTGTCGTCCATTCACACTTTTCAAAGATCTTCTTCTCTGAAACTGCTGGGCCAATCAAAGTGAAATTTTATGTGGAGCATCCATGGGTAGGGGAGATGAAAGTTTGATCGCGAAATCCAGGTCACATGACCAAGATGGCCGCCACGCCCATATATGGTAAGAACCAGTCAAAAATCTTCTTCTCCAGAACCGGCAGGCTGATTTTCTTGAAACTTGGTATGTAGCATTTGGGACTTTAGCCCATCATAGTTTGATAAAATGATGACCCTAGGATGACCTTGACCTAATTTATGGCAAGGTCAATTTTGGAAACATAGGCTTTTACATGGGAAAAAGTGAAAACTATGGATTTTTTGAAAACTATTGCAGCCTGATGCCTGAAAAGTGGTAGATGCAAAAAAACTAATGGAGTAGATGAAGGTATGTGGTTATTGTAGGTCAAGGTCATCTCTTGACCTTGGCCAGTCTGTTGTCCATACACACTTTTCAAAGATCTTCTTCTCTGAAACTGCTGAGCCAATCAAAGTGAAATTTTATGTGGAGCATCCATGGGTAGGGGAGACGAAAGTTTGATCGTGAAATCCAGGTCACATGACCAAGATGGCTGCCACGCCCATATATGGTAAAAACCGTTCAAAAATCTTCTCCAGAACCGGCAGGTCGATTTTCATGAAACTTGGTATGTAGCATTTGGGACTCCAGCCCATCATAGTTTGATCAAATGATGACCCTAGGATGACCTTGACATATTTTACGGCAAGGTCAATTTTGGAAACATAGGCTTTTACATGGGAAAAAGTGAAAACTATGGATTCTTTGAAAACTATTGCAGCCTGATGCCTGAAAAGTGGTAGATGCAAACAACTAATGGAGTAGATGAAGGTATGTGGTTAATGTAGGTCAAGGTCATCTCTTGACCTTGGCCAGTCTGTCGTCCATACACACTTTTCAAAGATCTTCTTCTCTGAAACTGCTGGGCCAATCAAAGTGAAATTTTATGTGGAGCATCCATGGGTAGGGGAGACGAAAGTTTGATCGTGAAATCCAGGTCACATGACCAAGATGGCTGCCACGCCCATATATGGTAAAAACGGTTCAAAAATCTTCTCCAGAACCGGCAGGTCGATTTTCATGAAACTTGGTATGTAGCATTTGGGACTCCAGCCCATCATAGTTTGATAAAATGATGACCCTAGGATGACCTTGACATATTTTACGGCAAGGTCAATTTTGGAAACATAGGCTTTTACATGGGAAAAAGTGAAAACTGGATTTTTTGAAAACTGTTGCAGCCTGATGCTTGAAAAGTGGTAGATGCAAAAAAACTAATGGAGTAGATGAAGGTATGTGATTAATTTAGGTCAAGGTCATCTCTTGACCTTGGCCAGTCTGTTGTCCATACACACTTTTCAAAGATCTTCTTCTCTGAAACTGCTGGGCCAATCAAAGTGAAATTTTATGTGGAGCATCCATTGGTAGGGGAGACGAAAGTTTGATCGCGAAATCCAGGTCACATTACCAAGATGGCTGCCACGCCCATATATGGTAAAAACCACTCAAAAATTTTCTTCTCCAGAACCGGCAGGCCAATTTTCGCGAAACTTGGTATGTAGCATTTGGGACTCCAGCCCATCATAGTTTGATCAAATGATGACCATAGGATGACCTTGACCTATTTTACGGCAAGGTCAATTTTGGAAACATAGGCTTTTACATGAGAAAAGGCGAAAACAATGGATATTTTGGAAACTGTTGCAGTCTGAGACCTGGAAGTTGCTAGATGCAGACAATCAATGGAGTCAATGAAGGTAAGTAATTAATGAAGGCCAAGGTCATTTCTTGACCTTGACCCAAAGTCATTTAAATATCAAAATTAAAATTATGGTTTTCTCATAAATCACTGGGTTTGGAAACTATTGTAGCCCGAGACCTGAAACTTTGCAGATGCAGACAACTTATGAATTCAATAAAGGTGTGTGAGTATTCAAGGTCAAGGTCATTTCTTGATGACTTAATACTCCAGGATCAGGCTTCAGGTGAGCGTTCTCAGGACCAATGGTCCTCTGGTATCAAACTATGATGGGCTGAAGTCCCCGATGCTACATACCAAGTTTTGTGGAAATCGGCCCACCGGTTCTTGAGAAGATTTTTGAAGGGTTTTTACCATATATGGGTGTTGCGGCCATCTTGGTCATGTGACCTGGATTTCGCAATAAACTTGAAATGCCACTACCCAAGGAGGCTCCACATAAAATTTCAACTAGATCGGCCAAGCGGTTTCAGAGAAGAAGATCTTTGAAATTGTGGACGACGGACGGACGGACGCCGGATCATGGCCATCCTATAAGCTCACCTTGTGAGCCTTCGGCTCAGGTGAGCTAAAAATAGGTATTCTTTCTTCATACTCATATTTTAGTTTTTCCATCTCAATTTGTCTTTTGATTTCTAGTTCCCTCAACTGCAAGTCAGTCTGAGTGACTAGAATCTGAGAAGTAGCCGAGGAATCAAAAATTTCCTCGTCAACAAAAAACTGAATCAAAATGTTCTTAATTTCATGTTTTAACATGGAAGTCTTGATATTTGACAACCCATAATGATCAGCTATGTCTAAGAGGTCACTCTTTTTGGCCTTATCTAACAGCTCCTGAGAAGGCGCAGCAATAAAGTCACTTAGTTTGAATGACATGGTTGCTTTTTGCTGGCTTTAGCTATTTAAACAGCAAACAGTGAAGATACTTTAGAATTTTAAATAAATTTGGTGCACAAGAAATTTCAATCCCGGACGCGAGCCCCCAATTCTGTTACGTGCCAGGCGTAACTAGAAGATTAAGGAAACCAACAAGTTGGTTTGCCAGCAACAAGCTTTGTTTAAAATTTAACAAATCTATTTAGAAGTGATTTAACCAGTAATTACATGTGAAACAATCAAAAGCATATATACAATCAAACAAAAATGAATGTACAATACCTTTCAAGATGTTAATTCCCTTAAAAAATGTCTGAATGTCCCTCAGAATTTTTTAACTCAAGTCTGTATCAGTTTCTGATCCCAAGAATTAAAGTTTGTTTCAAAATAGCACTATGTCCCAATCCAGAATCGAATATCACAAAGTAATCCAAGAATAAGTTTAAATTCCAGTAAGATAGATTTTGACTTCTTAATAGTAACAGTACCCAAAGATTGTCCTTATGAAAATTTGTAGCCCTTATATAGCACTGAGGAACATTCAAGATTCTTCCAGCAAATTCTATGATATCATATACTAAAAATAACAAGTTGTTTACCAAAATTTAATGTTTTGGAATATTCTAGAGAGGCCATTATCCTTCCAGAAAATTCCACAATATTCTTTTGACATAAAAAAAAAATTTTCTAGAAGATTCTACATCTTTGGTTCTTCCAGATTTTTCCGGACTTTTTCCGTCAAAGAACAATTTGAAATTCTAGAAAATTCTGAAGTAAACAACCTGTTTATGTCCAATATCTGGGACACTAAAAGTAAATAATTGCTAAGGACAACAAGTAAACATCATATGTGTAACGTCATACTTTCCTGGGCATACTCCCTTGGGAAGTTTACCAGTACTGAATGCACATCTTTCAACAAGTAACTGTCATACATAACAACCCCTGCATTCACCAGTTTTTCTATATAAAAGTGCAGTACTAGGGGGTAGTTATCTCACGGACATGTTTTCCTGATGAATTTGCTGTTATCATTCTATCTAGAGTTGGAACTGAGAATTGACATGCTTTGCTATGATTTGAATTAGAAAAGACCTTGATCAGACTGTCACACCAGAAGCAGCCTAATCTGTAGGTGGGAGAAAACCGGTTTTCGGGACTTTCTATCAGGACTGACACAAACTGGCCTGTGTAGCTACAGAAGATGGATAGAAGCTTCAAATTTTGGATTTAAGAAGAAGAGAGATTGTACTATCCGTGTAGCAAAAACAAAGGCGCTGATCAGCTTTGCAGTTACTGCAAAGCTGATCTGCGCCTTTGTTTTCGCATAGCCAAAAATCCGGTTTTCTCATAATGCATAATTCTCGTAATGGTGTTTACATCCTAATCAACAGTTTTTTAAAGGTCTTGTGGAAGCAGGACCCCAATTTAACTCATTTAAGCCTGGCGTCCCTTTTATGGGACATAGGCAAACAGAATAGCCCCAGATGTGACGCCGCAGAACGCGGCGTCCCATCTGGGGCTATTCTGTTTGCAAGGAATTTTCATCGAAAAATTGAATAACATTTAAATATCACTCCTGACACCCCTAATAATGAAAGTGGACGGACCCAAATGATAATGATGGGGGAATCCATTCGTTAAAGTCTCATCTGAAGGACTTAAGAAACTTGGAATCAAATTCATTACAAGGCGATAGATTTTACCACTATGCCACCAAGGAATAATTACCTCCTGTACACATATTCAAAAACTTATTCTAACACACCCTGCCTATAGAAGCCAATGGTAAAGTGCAGTGATATATTGAGTGATATATCACTGGGTGGATTAGCGTGCACCGTTTTAATGCCATTTTGATTGAATTATGACATCAGCTATCCCATAAGTCATGTTACCTTGACGTTAGACGGTGTAACGTCATTTCAACGCGTTCAAAACGTAACAAACATATGTAAATGTGTGGAACAGTCAAAAGTTTGGCGGGATTTCTTCAGTGCAATAGTGAAAAAGTTAAAGACCCTGAAGGTTTAAAATGATTTTATTCAGTTTATTGTGTGTTAGAATCGAAATAGATCAGCTCTAGTGCCTGAATTGTAGAGTAATATATCACTGTTTGACCTCCAAACAGTGATATATTACTCAACAATTCACTACTAGAGCTGATCTATTTCTTAAACATAGAAATCAGCTGAATAGTATATGAGCCACGCCGCGAGAAAATCGGTCTTCGGGGTTCCCGACCAGGTCTGACACAAACTGGGCCGTACAGTCACAAAAGCAGGCTAGAAGCTTGAACTTTCGGATTTAAGTAGAAGAGGCATTGTACTATCCGTGTAGCGAAAACAGAGGCACTGATCAGCTTCGCAGTTACTGCGAAGCTGATCAGCGCCTTTGTTTTTGCATAGGGAATAATCCCGTTTTCTCACGACGCGGCTCATATATCAAAAGGGAAACAAAAGAGAATAATTCGCAGTAGATTTCCCAAATTTATTTCTAAAATTTAATAAAAAAAGTTCCAAACGAAGAAAATAACGTAATAAGACATGTCTATTTTAACTATATAAAAACGATGGAAAGAAAAAGATTCTAAAAATAAGACTATCTATATTATAAAATTTTTGAAATGTATATCACAATGAGTATATCACAGCTCAAACTAAACTCTTCCTAAAATGAAGATTTTTCCTTTTCTGGTCAGTTGTAAAAATGACAGGAACAAAATTTAGAAAGGACAGACATTATTGCCTATAAACATGATTGTGCAGATATACGGTCTAACACTCTATAACACTGATCTACTCATGCAGTACCCAAATATGCTGATAAGAATGGTCTTTCTCAATTCCTAAAGTAGATTTACATGTACAGTTCAACCTCATTTTAACGCCCCTCACTATAATGTGGTTTTCATTATAACACAGCCATGTCATGGCTCCCAAAATGATAAATTTGCTATATGTCTAATGTATATGCCTCATTATAAACATGGTTCACTTTTAACCCTCTCTGTTTCCATGGACCCCAAACATAGCGTTACAAGGAGGTTGGCCTGTACATGTATCTAGAATATCCAAAAATAAGGATGGTCTTTCTTAATATGAGAGACGAACTACTGTAATTATGCTTCCAGTAAAATCATCAGATGACAATTAAACAAAATCATAGAATCATCAAGTTGTTTATTATTTGATCATAAAGTGTTGTCGAGTCTTATTTCCATTGTATGCCATCTTAAATCTCCATGCTTTGCCTCCTACCCACAGGGGTCATAGCCCTCTGAGATTCAGCATCAGGGAAAGGGGAGTGTGTCTTGGAGCTTGGCCTAGGATTTGAGCTTACGTTGTTGGCAGCTGGTCGTGGGAATTTGATGATCTTCGTTGGAGCTCCAGTGTAGGGGGTGCTACCCTTGCGAGACGTGGCCTTTGATGGGCGTCGACCAGTGTCATTGCCAGTGGGTGGGGTAGGTGGCTTGGAGAACCTGTCTTCCTCAGCTTCCAAAGGTTCAATCAACTTGGGGGTGGGTGGGGTACCTGGTAGGGGTTCTTTGTACATCTCAGTTGCCGTGGGAGCCACAGGGTTGTTGGTCAGGCTGTTGGGGAACGGGGCATTGAAATAGGGGTTCCTGGGGGTGCCCACTTCACTGGGGGCTTTGCCCATGCTGGTGAAGGTGTTCTCTCTAGACAAGATACCAGCTTTCTCGTTAGACTGTCCAATATAGTAGGTGCCTTCCTTCAGTACTGAAAATATACAGAATAGATCCATTTAACTATTTCACTGTAACACTTATTTCACACAAATGTATTTGAGCGACTAAGCAAGAAAGCTGGTCTTCTGGGTTTCCGACCAGGACCAACACAAACAGGCTTCAAGACGAAAATTCAGATTTTAGTAGAAAGAGTGATTTGACTATCAATGTAACAAAATCAAAGGCGTTACTGCACTTCTGATCTGTGTCTTTGTTTTCGCATAGTCAAAAACCTTGTTTTCTCATGACATAGCTCATTTGATTTAAGTGTGGTCTTTTTGCAATTTTCATCATAACCTATGATCAAACCTATAATATTTAAAACTGGATATACACTGGCACAGTTTGATTTATGACAAAAGTATAAAAAAAATCAACATTTACCGTCACTGGATGAATATTCTTAACACTTTAATCTGAAATTTTCAGTGCTTTATGTCAGTAGCTGTAAAGTTCTATAACTTGACTGCTTGAAGTATTAACTGTTCAAAAACCATGTTGTACTTACAGTCGGTCTGACTTCCAAGTTTCCATGGCTTGACACCAAGTGGGGCTGTAAATGATAAGAACTTTACATGAGTTACTGGTGTAAGTAGATGAATAGCGATTTGTGTGACAAATTTGTCTATCAGGGGCCAGTTGTTCAAAATTAACGACATCATTAGATAAAGATTTGTTAAAATTTCAAACACGAATATTACAAATGCACAGTGACTGATATTTTTGTTGATAAAATGTGAGCATCTTTTGCGATGCTTTTGGGTACCAAAATGCTTGAATGCATCAAAGAGGCTAAAACACATTATACCATTTTGAAATTCAAGACATCATGTGATTGCGCTCGACATCAAAAGTAACTTGACATTATTTTTACTAAAAAAGATTGCGGGGACACATAAGAAAAGCCTTGATCAGAAATGCCTCATCAAAGAGTGCTCACAATCCATGTTTTGGATGACAAATAAGGAAAATGTATGCCTGTGTGCACCCCAGTTTTTCTGTATAAAAGTGTTGTAAGTTGATTTACACTTCATAGGCATGTTATCCTGATGTAAAGCTATAACACAATATGACAAACCAACCTTTTTCAGATTTCTTCATCTGTTGAGACTTGCAGAACCAGACTGTCAAACCAATAACCACGATTGCCACGATCAGACACACTAGGCAGATTATCACGATCAAAGCAACACTTAGACCCTGTTCGGGAGTAGACTCCTCTGATGCCTAATGTCAATGAGAGAAAAAGATATTGATGCATGAAAAACATGCTGAAGCATGCAAAATATCAATCATTTATGCATGAAAAAATAAGATGCATGAAAAAGATGTGATGCATGAAAAAAAAACATTAATTCATGAAAAAGATGCTGATGCATGAATAACATCAATGCATAAAAAAGATGTGAAGCATGAAATACATGGCCCAGTGCATGACACACGTCAATGCATGACAATATATTGATGCATGAAAACATCAATGCTATAAAACTATGCCAATACATGAATTGAGAAGAATGTCAATGCATTTAGAATAAATGATACTTTAAAAAAGATGCCAATGCATTAAAATAGCATTAAAAAGTAACACTGCATCAAGGACACGCAAAAAGTGTTATCAGTATTTGACTTACAATTTCTCCACAGGTGACACCATAGAAAGTCTGGTTGTCAATAGTCATGTACGAGGTCAATGTCAGGTCATAGCCATCAAATGAGTAGACGGTTGAGTTAGAGATACTATCACACATTGAGTAGGCTGTAGCGTTCACATCAGTAACCGAACCATCAATCACAAAGGTCACAACTATACTGCCTGGAAAAATAATATGACATTGTGTAGCCATTGATAAGGTGCAGTCATGTCTGGGCTATACTTTACATCATGTATCATATCTGTACGGTACCACTTTGTGGTACAATGTAGTTGCAAGTCTGTTTTTTTTAATTTAAATCAGCAGACTATAAGCAAAAGGTGGATGTAACAGGAAATATAGGTCAAGATTATATACGAGGGTGATCCAAGAAGTAATGCAAACTCGTGTGTAATTTCTTTCACCATTGCGATTTTTCAAGATAGTTTACATCAGAATATTGATGCATTATCGACTTTTCCAGATCCGGTTACTATTTTGACTGAATCACATAGCAACCCTCGTTGCCTAGTAACAAGAGAATGCAAGGTAAACGACCTTGGCCACGGTTAAAATGGATTATATTTATGCATTGAAGTGTAAGAAGCATGTTTGCGGTGAGCACATGACGTCATATAAGTCTGTGACGTCATTTGGACGTAAAGCTGCCATATTGTTTAGTGGGTATGCCTAAAATGCGAAGGGAACAACGGTATTCGATAAATTGTGTGTTTGGAACGGACTTTAAAAGAAAGAAACACTGCTAAGAGCAGAAAGCGCATATGGCAACAAGAAAATTAAGAAAACGACAATCAACAAGTAGTATGCATGATTTCTACACGACCAGAAAAGCGTCCATGTCGACTCACGCAGCGTAACATCAAATAACGTCATACTGTCGAAAATGATTGTCGTGATAGAAATGAGTAGAATTCGTGAAATACACAACATATCGAATTGTAGTTTCGGCACAATTCACCGCATTATACACACAGAACTGACAATTAGACGCCCGTATGCCAGGTAGATTCCAAAAATGCTTAAGAGCTAGCCAACAACGGCATGAATGCATATAGCATGACGTTATGACGTTGGGCCAGTTTTACTGTTGTTACCTTAAAAACGCATGTGATTTAATGCCTAATTTTTATCCGATTTTATTCAAATTTTGTACATATGTTAAGAATATGTTTATGTACAACATGCATAGAGATCGTGAATTTCCCATGAAAACTAACAATTTGGCAGCACTTTTCCTCGGACTTTTTGAATCCCCTCGTATAACACAAAGAATATGATTTGTGTGTATATAAATGTCAATTTAACAAATTGGAGCTCAAAATCTTTCCCTGTACCCCCTTACAAAAATGTCATTTTCCGTCAATTTCACGTCCATGTCGACTTCGGGTCAATAAATCAAATAATCCTTAAATCTGAACTCAACATTGGAACTTCATAATATTACACACATGCCAAATTATTTAAATGCATCTGCATTGGTTACTAAAATATAGTTGTGTTCACATTACTTCTTGGATCACCCACGTATACACATAATATAGGTCAAAACCAAACTATTTTATGAGCAAAATGATGAAGTAATTGGATTTATCTAGACTGTACTATATCTTGTCCATCTTCATTGGGAAAGCCTATAAATTTATCTATTTTTTCTGTAATCGAGCCTAAACATCAATGATAAATAATCACCAAAGTCGCTCATTTTTGAAAAGATTTCCAACTGACATGACTATTGTTTTGTGTACCTTCTGAAATTCTCCCTGATTTTATCCTGACATCCGGCCAGAGGTTGGCATACTCTGACAGAATCATCTGTTCAAACTCATTCTGTTTGTCCTCGGTTGACAGCACCTTGCTGTAGTCTACATCAAACTTCACCTGTAAGTCAGACAACATTACTATTAAAGAAATGAGCCAACACTACAACTAGAATCTGTTTTCTATGTGAAAACTGATGTCTCCCCCCTTTCTACGTGCATGTCCAAAATATGCAAGCAAGAGTTATAGTTCTTAAGCATCACATATCCTGTCGTTCTGTTTTATAAGTGTACCAAGTTTCACTGAAATATCTCTTATGGTTTTCAAGTTATAGAGCGGGCATGAAATTGTATGGAAAATAATCAAAGGGAAATAACTCCAAAGATATGAAAGCAAGAGTAATGATTCTTGTGCATGACACATCGTCTCATCATGCTTTATAAGTGTACCAAGTTTCACTGAAATTTCTCTTACGGTTTTCAAGTTATAGAGTGGACACAAAAGTGTACCATGTTTCATTGAAAAATCTCTAATGATTTTTAAGTTATAGAGCAGACACAAAATTGTATGAAAAATAATCAAAGGGAAATAACTCCAAAGATATGCAAGCAAGAGTTATGGTTCTTTAGCATGACACCTCATCTCATCGTGCTTTATAAGTGTACCAAGTTTCATTGAAATATTTCTTAAGGTTTTCAAGTTATAGAGTGGACATGAAATTGTATGGAAAAATAATCAAAGGGAAATAACTCCAAAGATATGAAAGCAAGAGTTATAATTCATTTGCATGACACATCGTCTCATCCTGCTTTATAAGTGTACCAAGTTTCACTGAAATTTCTCTTACGGTTTTCAAGTTATAGAGTGGACACGAAATTGTATGGAAAATAATCAAAGGGAAATTACTCCAAAGATATGCAAGCAAGAGTTATGGTTCTTTATCATGACCTATCATCTCATTGTGCTTAATAAGTGTACCAAGTTTCATTGAAATATCTCTTACGGTTTTCGAGTTATAGAGCGGACACTAAATTGTATGGAAAATAATCAAAGGGAAATAACTCATAAAATACTCAAGCCAGAGTTATGGTTCTTGTGCATGACACATCGTCTGATCATGCTTAATAAGTGTACCAAGTTTTATTGAAAAATCTTAAATGGTTTTCAAGTTATAGAACGGACATGAAATTGTATCGAAAATAATCAAAGGAAAATAACTCCAAAAATACTCAAGCTAGAGTTATGGTTCTTGTGCATGACACATTGTCTCGTCGTAGTTTACAAGTGTACCAAGTTTCATTGAAAAATCTTTAACGGTTTTCAAGTTATAGAGCAGACACGATTTGTGACGGACAGACAGACAGACGGACGGATGGACGGACAGACGCACGGGGAAAAACAATATGTCTCCCGACCCTGAAGGGGGGAGACATAATACAGAGATGCCAGGGATTGGTGTACTCATTCTGTTTGTCCTCGGTTGACAGCACCTTGCTGTAGTCCACATCAAACTTCACCTGTAATTCAGTTATAATAATATCAATCTTTCATCTTCACTGTTGGTATTCTTGTAAACTTCAGCTTATGTTTAAGGTTCTACTGTGAATATATATTAATTTGAGTGACTGTATGTTTAAGCATTTTTGTTCAATATAAAAATAGCACCTTGCTGTAGTCCACATATTCAGTTTTAGTTGACCATATAATTTTTCTGAAGGAATTTGTAAATTTTACTAATTGAATACAGAACGCAAGTGTACATGTATCTTCTAATCTTATCACAATTTTTCTTCAAGCAGACTAATTTGGGGGGCCAGGTTAAATACAGTTAATATAGCAACCACTTTTTGTGGCGTGTGGTATAAACAAGCAATAATAAAAGCTGTATTATATCAACGCTATGTGATTGCATATATTTTCTTATCAATAAAAATGTGTCTGATATAAAGAATGGGCTAATCAATACGTTTTTTAGCTCACCTGAGCCGTCAGGCTCACAAGGTGAGCTTATAGTATACCCATGCTCCGTCCGTCCGTCCGTCGTCCGTCCGTCCGTCCGTCGTCCACACTTTTCAAAGATCTTCTCCTCTGAAACCGCTTGGCCAATCAAAGCAAAATTTTACATGAAGCATCTATGGGAAGGGGGAACCAATGTGTATATAAATAATCCAGGTCACATGACCAAGATGGCCGCCATGCCCATATATGGTAAAAACCCTTCAAAAATCTTCTTCTCCGGAACCACTGGACCGATTTCAACCAAACTTGGCATGAAGCATTAATGGCTCAAGCACTACAATGTGTATATAAATCATGACCCTATGATGACCTTGACCTATTTTACGGCAAGGTCAACATAGGTCGCGAATGCATTTGAATGGCAAAAATTGTTAAATTGTCATTTAAAGGAAAAATCTTGCAGAAAATGAGCAGTAGGACTGAATATTAATGATTCTGAAAAAAATTGGGCACCAGGGGCTCATCCGCCCCCCACCCCGGGGCAATATACATGTATATCTCCATAATATTCAAACATCTTCTCCTCTGAAACCGCTTGGCCAATCAAAGCGAAATTTTATGTGAAGCATCAATAGGAAGGGGTAACAAATATGTATATAAAAAATCCAGGTCACATGACCAAGATGGCCGCCATGCCCATATATGGTAAAAACCGTTCAAAAATCTTCTTCTCCAGAACCGGTTGACCGATTTCAACGAAACTTGGCACGAAGCATCGATGGCTCAAGCACTACAATGTGTATATAAATCATGACCCTGTGATGACCTTGACCTATTTTACGGGAAGGTCAATGTAGGTCACCAATGCATTTGAATGGGGAAAACTTTTAAAATGTCATTTAAAGTGAAAGTCTTGCAGGAAATGGGCAGTAGGACTGGATTTTAATGATTCTGAAAAAAATTGGACCCCAGGGGCTCATGTGCCCCCACCCCGGGGCAATATACATGTATATTTCCATAATATTCAAACGTCTTCTCCTCTGAAACCGCTTGGCCAAACAAAGCCAAATTTTAAGTGAAGCATCTATAGAATGGGGGAATCAATGTGTATATAAATAATCTAGGTCACATGACCAAGATGGCCGCCATGCCCATATATGGTAAAAACCCATCAAAAATCATCTTCTCTGAAACCAATAGACTGATTTCAAGGAAACTTGGCGTGAGGCATCGATGGCTAAAGTACTCAAATGTATATATAAATCATGACCCTGTGATGACCTTGACCAAGTTTATGGCAAGGTCAACATGGGTTGCCTGTGCATCTGAATTGGGAAAACTGTTAAAATGTCATTTGAAGGAAAAAGCCAACAGGAAATTGGCAAATGGACAGAATATTGAAGATTCTGAAAAAAGAAAATGGCCCAAGGGCTTATCTGCCCCTGCACTGGAGTTAAATACCATAATATTCAAACATGTTTATTGGTATATGCAGCTGATCTCAGGTGAGCGTTTACAGGACCATTGGTCCTCTGGTTTTTTCCCCCCTAATTTTTCCAGTACCTGTATTTCATATTCCTCTTCTGGAACCATTCCAACATGAGCCGGGTTCATGATATTCATCTTGTAGTTCAGAGTCGTATCAAAATCTGGCGGGGAAGACATGACATGGAACTGTATGTAGAAGATACCGAAGCCTGTTATGTTGAGGTCGGGGAACAGAGCCTGTCCTGTGGCGGGGTTAAAGGTCGCAGTGAGGACTCCGTTAAGGCTGCCATACTTGGGATTACCCAGTACAGATGCTTCAGCAGTCCAGGTGTGATTCTGAAATAAATGACACATTTTTTTATTGGAATTAGGTCTATCATAAATTTCTTCATATTCTTGCCACAGCTTCACTCACATCAGATAGCTTGCAGTGATTTGGTAAGGGACAGTAAATGTTGTACATGGTAAAACCTGACCACTTACACTGAATTTTCATAGAGAACTTTTGTCTCGAGGGCAGTAGGAAAAATACTTTCTTGTCAGGTGTCATTCTTAGTTTGTCCTGATAGATCATGCAAAAAATGTGAAAACTGGTCAACAGGTAATGTTTTACCAGTATGGCCAGGGTAACTTTGAGTGATCATGATAGTGATATAATACTATTATCTAAAATTCATCAGGAAAAGCCTACACTTTGAGTGACCATGTAGTGATATAATACTACAATTTAAAATTCCTCAGTAAAAGCCTACACTTACCCTCCAGGCAATATCAGTGATTATATCACAACTATAACTTACCCTCCATGCAATATCCGTGATTATATCATCGGTATTTTCATCCCTCAGATCCAAGCAGACGGAGAACCTGGAATTCTTGGTGATATCTCCCACTGTCTTGGCGGCAACATTGGCCTTAATTGGTCTCCCATCTACGTCAAAAGGCTGAGAACTGATGCTGAAGTTTGCTGCCGCGGCAGGGGACGTCACATTGAAGTTGAGAATATAGCCGGTACCCATGTGTGAGACTGAGAGGTCGTTGAAAATGAACCAGCCGTCAGTAGCGTTGACTTCCAGGGTACCGTTCAGTACAGCACTGGGGGAGCCGGTACCCGACTGTAGACTGGCTGTCAGTTGCCATGGATACTCAGTGGTTCCCAAGTCAGTGATGAAAGCATTCTAAAAGTAAAACAACATTATGTGCAGAAATAGACTTTATTACCCTAAGGTCAAATGACATGAGCCTGTGCGTGAGAAAACCAACAATTTGAGTTTCCGACCAGGTCTGACACAAACCAGGCTGTACATCCACAAAAGCAGGCTAGAAGCTTGAAATTTCGGATTTAGAAAGTAGAGGAATTGTACTATCCAAGTAGCTAAAACAAAGGCGCTGATCAGCTTCCCAGTTACTGCGAAGCTGATCTGCGTCTTTGTTTTCGCATAAGCAAATTGTTGGTTTTCTTGTGCGTCAGCTCATATGTATAAAAAGACTCTAATTCATAGACATACCTCTAATACACCCAGACCATTTGCTTAAATTGATGTAAAATTACAAAAAGCAATCAAAAATGACATCAACTGTGACCAAAAAAGCCAAAGCTATTTTGTTACTTATGCATGCACTGTGTTTGCTCTAACTAGCACAGTATAGTGTGTTTATGTTTTATTAATTTCTCTCAAAATGTCCCAACATGCACTTGGCTCCCAAACAGTAACCGATATACTTTTTTTCTATTATTAATTCAGCATTCCTTAGAGCAATATCTCTGACTCATATTTTAGGATGAATCCTCAGTGGTACACACTCATATTCTGTCTCTAGTTCTGTGACAAACATAAGATGATCTGGTGTTGGTGTACTATAAACTATGGGCTCATCCCCAGTATCAATGTTAGGCAAGTTAAAACTGTGTGACTTGGATAATGATGCAATAATTCAACATTACTCACCGCAATATCTCTGACTCGTATTTTAGGATGAATCCTCATAATTGCATAAATACTCGTGTCACACGATATTAACAGCCATATATTAATGAGAAGAAAGCCATTTATTAATGAGGCAATTCTTGTGAGCGCGTGCTGTTAATACATGGCTTTTACTTACGCTAGTTACAGGGCCTCTTTCAAAAATTGACGTCATGGCGTAACGTGCATTTGATTAGACTTTATTTTGTGACGTCGTGATGACGTCAAAGTTTGCCCCGAAAGCAGCATCTTTAAAACGTTGTTAACTAACGTCATGTTTCCGTGGCATTTTAGGTTCTTCAATCTTTGCAAAATCCGGACAATTTCTCAAAAGTTTCGCATGAAATACTCGTGTAATGCAATAATAACGATCAAACATTTTCTTTCTGATGCATTAACAATTGCTGGGCCCCTCGGGTGGGTTGAAACCCTCGCCTTTCAGGCTCGGGTTTCAATGCCTCCCTCGGGGCCCAGCAGATGTTAATGCATAGAAAACCATGTTTGATCCCTATAGTGGTACACCCTCATATTCTGGTTCTAATTCTGTGTCGAACATGAGATGATCTGGTGTTGGTGCACTATAAACAATGGGTTCAGCCCCAGTATCAATGTTAGGTAAGATAACTTACCGCAATATCTCTGACTCGTATTTTAGGATGAATCTTCAGTGGTACACCCTCGTATTCTGGTTCTAATTCTCTGACAAACATGAGATAATCTGGTGTTGGTGCACTATAAACTATGGGCTCAGCCCCAGTATCAATGTTAGATAACTTACCGCAATATCCCTGACTCGTATTTTAGGATGAATGTTCAGTGGTACACCCTCATATTCTGGTTCTAATTCTGTGTCAAACATGAGATGATCTGGTGTTGGTGTACTATAAACTATGGGCTCCTCGCCAAAGTCACCAGCGGGTACCGTCACAGAGTTACAGCCACCACTGATGTTGAAGGACGAAGAGATGTCTCCGACCTGACACTCACTGACAATCTCCGCGGCAAGCTCCAACAGAGAAGAATAGTCCAAGGTGTCTGATACTGTCACGTTAATAGCTGAAATACAATTACCATTACAAAAACTTGCCCATGCAATAATCAGAGATTTTTTGAGCTTTAAGAATTGAAAATTTTCAGCTGAAAAATTTGGATACATTTCTTATTTTTGCTCAAAACATAGATTGTGGAAACTCGTTAGAACCGCCTCACCGAGGCGGTTCTAACGAGTACCCACAATCTATGTTTTGGAGCAAAAATAAGAAAAAATAGATATACCCCGAGTTTTACTATATAAAAGTGGGGTTTAAGGGGGTATTTGTGACACGGACATATTTTCCTGATGCATATACTCATTTTAATTTAATAAGCCACAAATGCATACAAGAAACTAATTGCAAGAATCAGTGAACTCGTGAACAGTGATCTTGCAAATAAGTTTTGTTTGTATTGAGGTTTTATGTCCCAGTCAACATTTTTTCAGTCATGTCTGTATGGAGCCACCGCTTCTTAGATATTATTATGGTAGTTAATGTGTTTTGCTCAAGGACACTGCATGGTGATCCCAGTGGGGATTGAACCCAGAACCTTTGATTAGAGTCTGACATTCTACCACTAGGCCATCATGCTTCCCTTGCAAATAAGTGTCAAAATGTCATCCATTGTTGGCAATGACATTTATGAGCAGTTAAAATGAGTTGAGCATGAAACAAGAGGACCAATGGTCCTGTAAACGCTCACCTGAGATCTGCTGCATATACCAATCAATAAACATGTTTGAATATTATGGTATTTAACCCCAGTGCAGGGGCAGATGAAGCCCTTGGGCCATTTTCTTCTTTTTTTTCAGAATAATCAATATTCTGTCCATTTGCCAATTTCCTGCTGGCTTTTCCCTTCAAATGACATTTTAACACTTTTCCCCATTTAAATGCATGGTCAACCCATGTTGACCTTGCCATAAACTGGGTCAAGGTCATCACAGGGTCATGATTTATGTATACATTGTAGTACTTAAGCCATAGATGCTTCACACCAAGTTTCTTTGAAATAGGTCCACCGGTTCCGGAAAAGAAGATTTTTGAAGGGTTTTTACCATATATGGGCATGGCGGCCATCTTTGTCATGTGACCTTAATTATTTATATATACATTGATTCCCCCATTCTATAGATGCTTCACATGAAATTTGGCTTTGATTGGCCAAGCGGTTTCAGAGAAGATGTTTGAATAGTATGGTAATATACATGTATAATGCCCCGGTGTTGGGGCAAATATGCCCCTGGGGTCCAATTTTTTTTTCAGAATAATTAATAGTCAGTCCTACTGCCCATTTTCTGCAAGACTTTCACTTTAAATGACATTTTAAAGGTTTTCCCCATTCAAATGCATTGGCGACCTATGTTGACCTTGCCGTAAAATAGGTCAAGGTCATCCAAAGGTCATAATTTATGAACACATTGTAGTACATCAGTCCCCGATGCTTCATGCCAAGTTTCGTTGAAATCGGTCCATTGGTTCAGGAGAAGATTTTTGAAGGGTTTTTACCATATATGGGCATGGCGGCCATCTTGATCATGTGACCTGGATTATTTATAAACACATTGATTCCCCCTTCCCATAGATGCTTCCTATAAAATTTGGCTTTGATTGGCCAAGTGGTTTCAGAGAAGAAGATCTTTGAATATTTTTGTAATATACATGTATATTGCCCCGGGGTGGGGGCAGACCAATACCCCTGTGGTCCATTTTTTTTTCAGAATTACCTACCTTCAGTCCATTTGCCCATTTCCTGCAAGTTTTGCCTTTCAAATAACATTTTAACAATTTTCCCCATTCAAATGCGTGGGCGACCTATGTTGACCTTGCCGTAAAATAGGTCAAGGTCATCCAAAGGTCATAATTTATAAACACATTGTAGTACTCCAGTCCCCGATGCTTCATGCCAAGTTTCGTTGAAATCGATCCAGTGGTTCCGGAGAAGAAGAATTTCGAAGGGTTTTTACCATATATGGGCATGGTGGCCATCTTGGTTATGTGACCTGGATTATTTATAAACACATTGGTTCCCCCTTCGCATAGATGCTTCATATAAATTTTGGCTTTAATTGGCCAAGCGGTTTCAGAGAAGAAGATCTTTGAAAATGGTGGACGACGACGGACGGACGGACGACGACGACGACGGACGCCGGATCATGGCCATCCTATAAGCTCACCTTGTGAGCCTAACGGCTCAGGTGAGCTAAAAATTGAGCATGTAAATCCAACTTACAGCTAGCAGGCTCATCTCCAATCTCAATCTCAATCACAATGCCTGTTGATCTCTTAGGTCTACCGCTGGAGGAGGATCTCTTACGTCTACTGCCGGCCGCGCTCACAATGTTCACCACCCGGATCTTGGACAAGGGAATGCTGAGGAAATCTGCCAAGTTTTCTATGATGCCTTCGCCAAAGAAATCTTCCTCCGACATGGCGGGGAGTGTGAAGGATACTATCATCGTGACCTGCATCTTCACCTCAATGATCCCTGGACCCTTTATGATCATTGACAAGCGGCTCGTATCTTTGTCAAAAAAGTTGGTGCCTGTGGGATCAGCTAAAGTTGGCGAAAACTCATCACCTGGAATGGATAAAGAATTTACATGAGTTAACTGTTATAATTATACCTGGTCCCGAGGTTATTAAACATTTTTCATGCTCAACTCAGCTGAGACTAAAATTTATCCTGCTCCTAAAAGTTAAAATGCCAACAATTGTTGGCATTTTAACATTTAGGAGCAGGATAAATTACCAGTTTTTGAGTTTTGAACCTGAATTATCCACAAATTTTGACTATTTCAAAATTAATGAGCAGTTGAAATTTCATGCTCAGCTGAACTGAGCTTGAAAAAAGTTTTCAAAGGGTCTGGATAGGTGGGGTCCTGGACTCAAATCCAGGCTAAGGCCTGTGGCAGCATAGTGGTCACCATGCAAGGTTTGTGGTTTCCCCCGGTTGCCTCCACCATGTATGACCATCAAATGCAGACATCTGTGCCTTCAAGTAGGTGTATAGAAGTTCCATGAGTTTTCTCGGTAATTAAGTAAAATAAATAATGTTACCTCTTCTTATATTACATAGATTAGATAGCTTACTGGCAAATTGGCTCCGATCCCAACAATGGTGTTATATAATGAGCAATTCCCCCTAATCATCAGGGAGACTCCAGGAAATAAGTGAGCTGTTATATGGTCTTAAATTCAAATATCCCTCAAACAAACCTTTTCCATGCACTTTTCACAAACCTCACTGAAATAAAATCTTCCTGATGCCGATATTTTCTAACTCATCATGTGTGAATGAGCTTGCACTGCACCGATACCATCATAATGACATCATGCGTCATTCGTAGGAGGTGAATGTCTTGACGTTTATTGCTATGACCTTACTGAATTCAAAGCAGAAAATTTTCAAAATTAAATTATAAATAAAAGCTTTGCATATATCTTTAGATTGTTATCATTTCTTCAATTATGAAATCTGTAATATTTCTGGCTAATTAGGATTGTATACGCATCTCAAAATGAAAAATCATAACGATAATGACCGAGTTATATCCTTGACCAAATGAGCAAAAAGGCAGGAAAGGAGCAGTTCCAGTGGCAAATATTGATTTCAGTAGCTTGCTGACCCGATCAATTACCTTGTGGCTGATCAGTGATCATATTTCCGGCGTCCGTCATTCTGGCATTGGTCGGCATTACGTAATCTCCGTCAACAAATACATCCAGTCTGTTAGATTTGGAATACCAGACTGTCAACTTGATTGCGTCACTTTCTACGGCATTCAGTAGCATGAAGCGCAAATGATCTGGATTAACACTTGTGAAATGGACGAGATACTCCTCATCTGCAAGGCAATGGCATATATAGGTATTTAAATTATGAAACTAGAGGAAAGCAATTATCAAATGATGTTTCCTTCTCCATAATCACATCACTTGAAGCTGTTGTCAGAGAAAATTCAAACATAACTGCTATAAAACTGTCTGATTCTGATCAGTAACATATGAGCCGCCACGTGGGAAAACCAACAATCTGCAAAGGCGAAAACAAAGGTGCAGATCAGCTTCGCAGTAACTGCGAAGCTGATCAGCGCCTTTGTTTTCGCTACTCGGATAGTACGATTCCTCTTCTACTTAAATCCGAAATTTCAAGCTTCTAGCTCATTTCTGTGCTTGTACAGGCCGGTTTGTCTCTGACCTGTTTGGAAACCACATTGCTGGTTTTCCCGCGAGGCGGCTCATATTCAACAGTTATTCAACTGTGATCACAGTCTAAGTGGTATAACTGCTCTTCACTTAGTCTGAAATTTCAAAAACTTATTTAGACTAGTTTGTGTCCTACCAATTCAAACCCAAAAATATCTTTCCTACTTGGTGCTTGGGAAAGGCTACTGTATTTTACTGTGGCACACCATGGATCTTCCCTTTAGCTATTTCTAATATTAGAAAATTAAGGATGAATTTGAGGTTTCGTCTCGCTATACCTGTGGCAACTAGAGCATGGAACAGTGGCACTCTCTTTCACTGCATGGTCTCTTAATCAATCAGATCAAAATAGCCATTACCAAGGATATTAATAAATCAAGTTGACTATACCTGTTGCAACCAGGGCATGGAAAAGTGAGACCCTCAATCTACAGGTATATCCACTGCACCAGCCGTGATCCTGGGGTCCATTAATTAGATCTATGTAGCCGTTACCAAGAATGGCCACAGGAGAGAGTCGTCTCGTCTCGGTGTCTGCATCCATACTTTCAATAACTAACATCTCATAGTTAAGATCATCCATACATTCATACGCATGCCATGCAGCTCGGTATATGCAATTGTCATTGCGAATTATGCCTGAAAAACAGATATAGAAATTCTTACATTTCATTTGTAATTTTGAAATGAGCCTTGGTGAGTTTTATAAATGTGGAATACTAAAGATCGACAACAACAAAAATCTAAAGGACATATTTTGACAAGTTGGTTTAAATGCAGCTGGATATCATTTCGGTATGAATCAATAAACCAAAATTTTGTGAAATCAATAATTTGAGCAAAATGTAAATGAGCCTCATAAGAAAACTAACAGAATGCTTAGGTGAAAACAAAGACGCAGATCATTGTTTTTGTTTTCCCTACATGGATAGTACAATGCCTCAACTTTCTCAAAATTCCAGCCTCTAGCCATCTTCTGTGCTTGTACAGATCGGTTTGCGTCAGACCTGGTCTGAAACCACATTGTTGGTTAAAATGTTAACCTTTATGAGGTGCAATATCCTCGTAAGGGATCTTATTTCCATCCATATCTGTGACCATCTCCTTAGGGATCCTGTAATCTCCGAGACCCCTAACTGGGTTTTCATCCCACTCAAACTCTGACTCTGGAATCACTGACCCAACGTGTCCCAGGAACGTCCCATCAAGATCCTTGAACAGGGCTTTCTTCATGGCATCGCAGTCCATGTCAACACAGTCCGCGCCATTGATTTTACTGGAAAATATGATTATACATGATAATCCAATGGTTTCTGACAGGCATGCATATAACCTTAAAGGGCAAACTATGAAAGAGAAAACATATACGAGCCTTTGCATGAGAAAACCAACAATTTGGGTTTCCGACCAGGTCCGACACAAACTGGCCTGTACAGTCACAGAAGCAGGCTAGAAGCTTGAACTTTTGGGTTGAAGTAGAAGAGATGTTGTACTATCTGTGTAGCGAAAAGAAAGGCGCTGATCAGCTGTGCAGTTACTGCACAGCTGATCTGTGCCTTTCTTTTCGCCTAAGCATTTTGTTGGTTTTCTCATGCAAATATATATATTCCACTGGAACAGTGAACCCTCGGGTTGGAATTTTCTTGTCTCCATTGAACACCAGTGATCGACACATAGGGATCGACACTATGTGTCAAGAACTTAATTTTTCTTTAACATCTACAAATTCAAGGCCGCCTGAATTCAAGGTTGTTGCTAACAAAATCTCACTATCAGTGTTATATACTACATGCATTCTCCCTCGTGAATTCTTCCTTGTGAATTAAAGAACTTGTTAATAATTTGGTAACAAAAAATCACAAATAAAGTTCATGCAAACATGTCCATGTATTGAATACCCCCTTATTCTGCATTTTTGTTTAGTAGAACTAGGGTTTACAGGGGTATAAATATGTTTTGTTTTTGCTCGTCGAGGCAGTTCTGTTTACCAACAATCTACCTTTCAAGCAAAAATTGCATAGAAAAGTCTTAGTAGTGTAAACAGTACTTACCTAGTTCTTCCCCTGTGGTAGATGATCTTATAATCCTCATCCACACTATCAAACTGTATTCCCTCTGAATCAATGGGATGTTGCAGATCATCATTCATACCACTCGTGCAAACAGCATAGTTCCCAAGACACTTAGAGCTAAAGTGGGCAAATGTCACATCTAAAATACGAAATTACGTTTTAAAATAAACTGGTCAAAGTAAGTTAACCCATATATGATGAATGGACTTTCCCATCGTTTTCAATTGGGTGAGTCCACTTTCATTTAAGGGGACATCAGGTGTGATTTTAGATTTTTGTTCACTTTTTCAATGAATTTCCTCCAAGCAAACAGAATAGCCCCAGATGGGACGCCGCCTTTTGCGGCGTCACATCTGGGGCTAATCTGTTTGCCTATGTCCCACAAAAAGGATGCTAGGCTTAAGCGAGTTTAGCCCCACGTCAATTTTTCTCCATAGTCATATAATGTTAAATTACCTTAGTTTAACGGTGTATTTCAAAAATTTCCAAAGTGACTGAAAACGCTTACCAAATGAAAGTCAGACAACAACACTTAAAACATGATTACACAAAGTTTCAAGTTGAACTAGAAATTGGCTGCAAGCAAGGCTTTCAGTATACCCCCCGCAAAATTATCTGAAGCTGGCCAATAACTTCCTAAGTCAAACATGCAGAAAATTTGTCAAAGATATCTTTTCAGAATTATAATCCTTCATGTACATCCCCAGTATGCCAGTCACATCTATAAGATATTAAAAGAATATATTGAAAGCTTGAGGTTGATTTCGCTGTATGCACTATGATCATTGTTTATCATGAGAAATGGTAAAAATTGGCTAAGTTAAATAAAAGCTGTAAGTTTGTCAAAAATTAAATTTTCAGCATGAAAATTATTCATGCACATCTAAAATATATCTGGAACAAATCTACAAAGAATCTAAAAGAAACATTGAAAGCCCTAGGAGGAGTTGATTTCACAAAGTATGCACTACCAACCATTATTGTATATAAGCAATGGTCAAGAAATGGCTATGTTGAAAAATGATGTAAATTTGTCAAATATCACTTTTTCAGCATTATAATTATTCATGCACATCTTCAATATGTGTGGAACATGTCTGCAAAGTATTGAAAAGAAATACTGGAAGCCCTAGGAGGAGATGATTTCACAAACCATTATTGTATATGCAATGGTCAAGAAATGGCTATGTTAAAAAATGCTGTAAATTTGTCAAAAATTAATTTTTCAGTATTATAATTCTTCATGCACATCTTCAATATGTGAGGAACATGTCTGCAAAGTATCAAAAAGAAATACTGAAAGCCCTTGGAGGAGTTGATTTCACAAAATGTGCACTACCAACTATTTTTGTATATGAGCAATGGTCAAAAATGGCTATGTTGAAAAATGCTGTAAATCTGTCAAAAATTATTTTTTCAGCATTATAATTCTTCATGCACATCTTCAATACGTGTGGAACATATCTGCAAAGTATTGAAAAGAAATACTGAAAGCCCTAGGAGGAGTTGATTTCACAAAATATGCACTACCAACCATTATTGTTTAAGCAATGGTCAAAAAATGGCTATGTTAAAAAATGCTGTAAATTTGTCAAAAATTATTTTTTCAGCATTATAATTCTTCATGCACATCTTCAATATGTGTGGGACATGTCTGCAAAGTATTGAAAAGAAATACTGAAAGCCCTAGGAGAAGTTGATTTCACAAACTATGAACTACCAATCATTATTGTATATAAGCAATGGTCAAAAAATGGCTATGTTGAAAAATGCTGTAAATTTGACAAAAATTATTTTTTCAGCATTATAATTCTTCATGCACATCTTCAATATGTGTGGAACATGTCTGCAAAGTATTGAAAAGAAATACTGAAAGCCCTAGGAGGAGTTGATTTCACAAACTATGCACTACCAACCATTATTGAATATGGCAATTATCGAAAATTGGCTAAGTTCAAAATGCTGTAAATTTGTCAAAATTCATTTTTTCAGCATCATACTTCTTCATGCATATCTTCAATATCTCTGGCACATATCTGCAAAGTATCAAAAGAGAATATTGAAAGCTGTAGGAGGAGTTGATTTCACAAAGTATGCACTATTAGCACTATGGCAAACATTCTATGTATAGGTTTAAAAAGTCCCATAACTCTTGCAAAACTGACCCTTTGGCCCCTAAATTCATACCACACATGTGTTGTCTTATGGTGCAGGTGTGTTGAAAATTTAAAGAACATCGGGCAAAAACTACTTAAGTTATTCAGCAACGATGTCAAAATGTTGACGGAATGACGGAATCACGGAATTACGGACAGACTGAAAACAGTATACCCCCCTAAAACTTCGTTTTGCGGGGGGTATAAATACAGATTGTCCTTCGATATGCGTTACATTATCCTGGTGTCCAGATTTTTGCCAATTTTACTATAGGAAAAATAGGGAGCTTTGAAACACATGTAACTCTATAAAAACCTAACTGAAATGAATGAAATTCAAAATCTGAATTGTTGAAAACTGCATGTAAAACCGTTTATTTGGTTGAGAGTTATGACTAAACAAATTTGAAAGTTTTAAAGTAACATCAGGAAAACATGTCCATAAAATGTACATCCCCTTATACCCTACTTTTATATAGTGAAAAAGGGATTTACAGGGGTATACCTATTCTTCTTATTTTTGCTCCAAAACATAGATTGTGATTACTCATTAGAACCACCTCACCCAGGCCGTTCTAACATGTACCCACACTTTATGTTTTGAGCAAAATTATTAAAAACATCAAAAGTTTTCCAATGAAATTTTCAATTTTGCGGCTGAAAAAAAAATCTGTATATTGCATGGTCAAGTTTTCGTAATGGTCTGCAGAAAAATTGACCAGTTTGTTTGGACCATTAACTTACTGCTTTCACAAAATTGATTAGTTTTATCATAGAAAACAAAATGACACATGCTCACAGGTAAGAATATCTTCATTCTGGGTGAAATCAGCCGATAGACATTCAAGTTTCAACTAACCTTCCCATACAGCATTTAGAATTTACTCCTAACAATAATGCTGTAAAAATCATACAATCCTATATTACTGAGGTTAACACTGTAGCATATCACTCAAAGCATTTAATTAACAATCCCTCTTCTTAATTGGAATAAGCTTTTAGACTTTTTCAGTGACTTTACAGGCTGGTCTGTGTTGGGCCTGGTCGAAAACTCCAAAGACAGTTTCTCTCAGAATGTGGCTCCATTAGCATATGTCCATGAAAAATATACACCCTTAAACACTACTTGTAAATAGATAAACTGGAGTAAATAGGGTTGTACAATTTTTGTTATTTTTGATCTAAAACATAGATTATGGGCACTCGCAATCAATGTTTTGAGCAACAATACAGAAAATTGTTAAAAAAATCTACTACATATTCAAAGCCAAGAAGAAAGTCTGTATTACGCATGGACAAGTTTTCGTAATGTCTTGTTATGTGGCTCATATGATCTACTTACTTTTGATTCTCATGATACCAGCAATCTGGTTATAAGACATCATGTTGGGGAATGGTTTTACTGGTGCCTTATTGTCTGCTGACATAAAGTTAGGGAAAACCATCCCGATCATTCCTCCGGTGGGAGCCATTATAGGCCTAGCGAGGCCACTCAACTTTACGTTTCCAGTGTTTGGAGTGACATCTTTATTACAGTCAAATGACGATGTTGTCCCTATGATAAGGGTGTTAGAAATATTGGCATATTTATCTCCGATCAAATGGTCCAAGGATGGTGGATCATAAACTCCCGTCCAGATTCCCTGTCGATTTTCTGCGACAACATTGTTGTCAATTTTGATGCTGGCAGTACCCTGGAAGTATAATCCATAGTCGTAGTTCTTCCATGCAACAAACCCAGAATACATGGCACATTCACCGCCGACCCCATCCTCGGGTAATACTCCCACACCAAACAAATTGCTGTAGGCATGGTTGTTGCTATAGCGACCAGACGTATCGTCACACTCCAACAGTTTCACACGATAGCCGATTCTCTCGGACCCACAAACCAAGTTGTCTTGTAGTGTTAGGTTGGTAGAATCAATACCAAATACACCGGCCTCCCAGCGGAAATTGTATGGCTGATATCTGCCTTGGTAAGAGCCGGTCCAGGGAAGCAAGGCCATCATATTGTTGGTAATTCTGGAGTCAGCGGAGGTGGTTACAATACCTGGAAAACAGAGAAGAATTAGAAAATGTGTTTATGAAACACTATGCCCCCAACTGGTAAGTCACTTTCAAGATGTAAAAATGTCCAAAAAATGACTACATTCAAATTGTAAAAAAAAGTGACAAAAATTAACCTGAAGAGTATATCCCAACCAAAAAGTATATCCCAACCACATGCATATCTTCAAAGCATGGTCACAATGTCTGCAAAGTTTAAAAAGTATCGGTATTAAATTGTAGGAGGAGTTGCGCACACAAGGTACCCTCTATCCATTCACTAAAATGCCCGAAAAATGACTAAGTTCAAATTGTGGAAAAAATGACAAAAATCAATCCAAGGATTATATCCAAACCACATGCATATCTTCAGACCATGTCCATAACACATGTAAAGTTTTAAATGAATTGGCATGAAACTGTAGGAGGAGTTGCGCACACAAGGTACCCACTGCCCGTTCACTTTCATTAACAAAATGCCCGAAAAATGGCTAATTTCAAATTGCAAAAAAAGTGACAAAAATTAATCTGAGGATTATATCCAAACCACATGCATATCTTCAAAGCATGGTCACAACATCTGTAAAGTTTCAAGAGAATCGAAATAAAACTGTAGGAGGAGTTGCGCACACAAGGTACCCACTATCTATTCACTTTATCAAGAATTAAAAAGGGAAATAACTCTCACAGCTCCTTGAATTTACCTGAAAGAAAAAATACAGGGCCTCTTAATTTTCATATACAAACTACATACCAAATTTCAAGATCCTAGCTCTAACGGTTCCTGACCGAGTGCTAAGTGTTACTCATGCATCACAGACAGACTGACTGACACAAGTGAATATTGTTACATAAACATTAAAAGACTTATACTTACCGTTTCCTAGTACATTATAGAGCACATTGTCAGTTATATGTAGCCCAGTGATTCCCAGTGCTCCAACGGCCGAGTTGAAACTATCATGGAATGAGCATTTTGACACAAAAGATGGCTTGGCATCTGAGACTTCCCCCGCAGAAATATAGGCAAGGGAAAATCTTGCATCATACGTCTCTGTGAAACCATCTTGCCCAGTGTGGATAAACTCAACATTGGATAGTCGTGCATAACCTGAATCAAAAAAGTGTATATGCATTAATATGCCTTTTTATTCACATACTGAGTAGAAAGACAGAATGACAAACAGTTAAAGTCAGAACAAACTGTGAACACGATTTTATTACATAAATACCCATGTCACAGGACATTAACAGCCGTTTATTAATGAAGAGAAAGCCATGCATTTTAAAATATTGCAATTCATGTGCACACATGCTGTTAATACATGGCTTTTATTTATGCTCATTACCAGGCGCCACGCAAAGCACGTGCTAATAATGAGAAACTGAGGTCCGCCCGGAATTAGCATAAAAATGAAAACTTTTATGCGTATGAAAATGTGATGAGGCTGTGAAGTATAGTGCACCATTAATACATTCGTTTGTGCAGAATTTATGCAACAATAGCGATCAACAATGATTTGTCATTCATTAACATTCGCTAGTCCCTCTGTTTTCAACACTCCCCTCGGGACCTAACGAATGTTAATGAATGGAAAATCATGTTTGATATTCATTGTTTTTACAGATTCTCTTTCACTCTCCAATTATAGTTTCTTGCAATAGAAGCCACAGAAATGTTGCCATCATCAGGAAACCTTGCCTATGCCAGGAAACCTTTGCCTATGCCAGGAAACCTTGCCTATGCCAGGAAACCTTGCCTATGCCAGGAAACCTTATGCCTGGAAACCCTATGCCAGGAAACCTTATGCCTGGAAACCTTGCCTATGCCAGGAAACCTTGCCTATGCCAGGAAACCTTATGCCTGGAAACCCTATGCCAGGAAACCTTATGCCTGGAAACCTTGCCTATGCCAGGAAACCTTGCCTATGCCAGGAAACATTGCCTATGCCAGGAAACCTTGCCTATGCCAGGAAACCTTATGCCTGGAAACCCTATGCCAGGAAACCTTATGCCTGGAAACCTTGCCTATGCCAGGAAACCTTGCCTATGCCAGGAAACCTTATGCCTGGAAACCCTATGCCAGGAAACCTTATGCCTGGAAACCTTGCCTATGCCAGGAAACCTTGCCTATGCCAGGAAACATTGCCTATGCCAGGAAACCTTGCCTATGCCAGGAAACCTTATGCCTGGAAACATTGCCTATGCCAGGAAACCTTATGCCTGGAAACATTGCCTATGCCAGGAAACCTTGCCTATGCCAGGAAACCTTGCCGATGCCAGGAAACCTTGCCTATATGCCAGGAAACCTTGCCTATGCCTGGAAACCTTATGCCTGGAAACATTGCCTATGCCTGGAAACCTTGCCTATGCCAGGAAACCTTGCCTATGCCAGGAATCCAGTAAACAGATTTTTTCAGCTGTAAAAAATTGAACAACTCATTCTAAAAATTTTGATATTTTTACTCAAAATATTGATTGTGGGTACACATTAGAACCACCTCAGCTGGCTATGTTTTGGATCAAAGGCAGAACATTCCATACCCTCCTACACCCCATTTTCACTATATAAAAGTGGGTTATCAGGGGATATTCATAACATGGACATGTACCCCAGGGGCCAGCTGTTCAAAACTTCATTTAATATCATCGTTAAGACCTCAACTCGTTAAGTAAATGCTGACTACAAAAGCAAATACACCGTTATTTGTGAGAATCCGTTGCATGGCAAGGATTCGGCAAGGATTCTCACATTTTATCAACAAAAAATAACAGTGTATTTGTAATATTCATGTTTGAAATTTTAATGAATCGTTAACTTATGATGTCATTAATTTTGAATAACTGGGCCCTGATGTAGAAAGCATAACATCAAGAAAACAAGTCTGTGCAACGTATACCCCCTTAAACCCACTTTTATGTAGAAAAACTGGGGTATGCAGGGGTATACCTTTTTTTCTTATTTTTGCTCCAAAACATAGATTGTGGGTACTCATTATAACCGCCTCGGCGAGACAGTTCTAATGTGTACCCACAATCTATGTTTTGAGCAAAAATAAGAAAAATATAAAAAAAAAAATTCTACTGAAAATTTTCATTTTTAAAATTTTCATTTTCAAATTTAAAAATCACTGTATATTGTACGGGCATGTTTTCGTAATGAAAACTTGATTTATACCTATATAAGTTCTGTCCTTAGTTGACAGCAGACTGACCAGCACTCTGGCACCGTAATTCTCTGTGAGCAGTTTCTCCGGGTCTTCTCCACCAATAATCTTGATGTTACGAGTCAACAAACCTACTGGAGCTGCTAGCTCAACTGATTGGCCATTGGAGAAGGTTTCATAGTGGGCTGGAGAATGGAAAAAGATACTTCATTATCTATAATGAGCAAAACACGAAAAAACTTGCTTTTTCATAAGTGAAAACAAGAAAACAGATCAGCTGATCAGGACAGTGCAATCTCTCTTCCTCTTAACCTTTAACATGCTGAGCAATGTGGTGAAATTGATCGCATCCCAATGATGTTTTTTTCCCAATATTTTCCATGTTTTATTCATTTTTTAGCCACAAAAACACCTGAACAATGTCAACAAAAGAAGTAAACAAATCTACTTTCGGTTTCGAAAGTCTCGTTATGCCGACTTCTAGCATACAAAATCACCATGCATACCGTTATCGTGTGAATGCGCCCAATCTTCCATTTACTAGTGGAAAAAAGTGCTGAAAATGCATTTCTAATGCAAAAATAACGAAATTCCAATCAAAATCCACAAAGAAATTGGTCCCAATAACCATAAACCCCATTGTTGTTTATGCGCAAACTGTCTGCGCACAACTCATTATTAATATTCATAAGTAGGCAGTGGTCAAAAACTGGGGGAAATTTGAAAGCGTTTTATTGGCGACTGCAGTCGCCTCTAGTCGGCACAGAGATATTCCAAGGGCGATCCCAGTCACCTACAGCATGCTTGCAAGGTTAAAAAACCAGAGGACCAATGGTCCTGTAAACGCTCACCTGAGATCTGCTGTATATACAAATTTTATAGAAAATAGTCCCAGTATAGGGGCAGATAAAGCCCTTGGGCCCTTTTTTTTCAGAATAATCAATATACTGTCCATACAAGTTTTTCCCTTCAAATGACATTTTAACAGTTTACCCATTCAAATACATAGGCAACCCATGTTGACCTTGCCTTAAGATAGGTCAAGGTCATCACAGGGTCATGATTTATACATACGTTATTGAGTCATCGATGCTTCATGCCAAGTTTCTTCGAAATTGGTCCGCCGCTTCTGGAGAAGATTTGTGAAGGGTTTATACCATGGCATGGCGGCCATCTTGGTCATGTGACCTTGATTATTTATATATACATTGATTCCCCCATTCTATAGGTGCTTCACATGAAATTTGGCTTTGATTGGCCAAGCGGTTTCAGAGGAGAAGATGTTTGAATATTATGGTAATATACATGTGTAATGCCCCAGGGCTGGGGCAAATGAGCCCCTGGGGTCCAATTTTTTTCAGCATCATTAATATTCAGTCCTACTGCCCATTTCCTGCCAGACTTTCACTTTAAATGACATTTTAAAAGTTTTCCCCATTCAAATGCGCTGGCGACCTATGTTGACCTTGCTGTAAAATAGGTCAAGGTCATCCAAAGGTCATAATTTATAAACACATTGCAGTACTTTAGTCCCCGATGCTTCATGGCAAGTTTTGTTGAAATTGGTTCAGTGGTTCAGGAGAAGAAGAATTTTAAAGGGTTTTTACCATATATGGGCATGGCGGCCATCTTGGTCATGTGACCTAGATTATTTATAAACACATTGATTCCCCCTTCCCATAGATGCTTCCTATAAAATTAGGCTTTGATTGGCCAAGTGGTTTCAGAGAAGAAGATCTTTGAATATTTTTGTAATATACATGTATATTGCCCCGGGGTGGGGGCAGACCAACCCCTGGGGTCCAAATTATTTTCAGAATTACCTACCTTCAGTCCATTTGCCCATTTCCTGCAAGATTTGCCTTTCAAATGACATTCTAACAATTTTCCCCATTCAAATGCATGGGTGACCTATGTTGACCTTGCCGTAAAATATGTCAAGGTCATCCAAAGGTCATAATTTATAAACACATTACAGTACTCTAGTCCCCGATGCTTCATGCCAAGTTTCGTTGAAATCGGTCCAGTGGTTCCAGAGAAGAAGAATTTTGAAGGTTTTTACCATATATGGGCATGACGGCCATCTTGGTCATGTGACCTGGATTATTTATAAACACATTGGTTCCCCCTTCCTATAGATGCTTCATATAAAATTTGGCTTTGATTGGCCAAGCAGTTTCAGAGAAGATCTTTGAAAATGGTGGACGACGACGGACGACGGACGGACACCGGATCATGGCCATCCTATAAGCTCACCTTGTGAGCCTAACGGCTCAGGTGAGCTAAAAAGAAATTTCAAGCTTCTAGACTTCTTTTATATTTATAGTGGCCAGTTTGTGTTGGAAACCCTAAAAATGTAAACTTAAAAATCTTAATACATACCTATATGATCATAGGTCAAGCTATCATTCAAGGTCAAGGTGAGGCCATCCCCAGATACAGCAGAAATCTGGAACACTTCGGTCTCCCAGGCATCATAGTGACTCGCTCCAATAACAATCTCATCTCCTACAGACCAGGTCACATTGTCAGCCAGGACAATCTGATTGGATCCTGCCGTTGCCGTGGCAGCAAGCTTTGTCCATGTGACACCAACATCTTTACCAAATAGGTCAAGGCCACCAAATACACCTGCAAAATAAATGTTTTTTAATATGTCTGAGGAATGTTAAAGCTAGACTTTTTGGTTGAGATTTATTAATATTCTGGTTCAGGATCTTTCAACAGTTTTAAGGGTAGTCAGATTATTATATCAACCCCTCCACCCTTTATATTTTATATGGTTACTCCCATTCCAATGTATGATCATTTAACCTTTCTTCCTCAAAACACAAGATACATGTATTTGTCACAAAACCAATCTGACAGAGGGACCCATTACGTTGACCACTTGCAAGTGACAGTGTCCCTGATGTCTGGTTTCCAACTGTACTTTGCCGACATTACGAAAACACGCCCATGTAATATACAGAAAATCTTTTGGTTTTAAAAATGAAAATTTTCACAGGAAAAAATTTGATATTTTTCTTATTTTTGCTCAAAACATAGATTTTGGGTACACGTTAGAACCGCCTCGGCGAGGCGGTTCTAACGAGTACCCACAATCTATGTTTTGGAGCAAAAATAAGAAAAATAGGTTTACCCCTGCAAACCCCAGTTTTTCTATATAAAAGTGGGGTTTAAGGGGGTATACATTACACGGACATGTTTTCATGATGAATATACCATAGCAATTTTTGAGGTTGTTGATGCTGGTGCTTTAGAAAATGTTAAAAAAACAGCAACTGTCCATCTACCTGAAGAACACAATGGCCTGTGATGGTAGAGCATCGGACTCCAAACCGAGAGTTCAAGAGTTCAATACGACTTGGGGCACCGTGTTGTGTCCTTGAAAAAGAAACATTAACTCTCAAGGAATCGATGGCTCCTTCCTCACATGACTGAAACATTGTCGACGGGGATGTTAAACCTCAATACAAACAAACAAACAAACAAAGTATACCTACCTATTGCCTTTGCTCCCACTGGTGGGGCATCCCCACTTGGGACATACCAGGGGGTTTCTAGGTCTCCTCTTATTATGATACTAGCCAAACCATCAAATGGGTCCTCAGGCCAACCAATGATGAGGCGGCCACCCTTAATGATGATGAAGTCAGCATTTATTTCATAAACAGCTGAGGGATGATCGGCAAGCTCAAGCACACCTTCAAGGAGAAGTGTTCCAAGTTTGTTGATTGTGGAGTTAATAACCACCCAGGACTCTGAAATGTATTGAAAATTAATTTTTTTTATATTTGCTGTAACTTACAGGGGATCAATGTCAAAACTAATCAATCTGTAAAATACTTAGATCATTTTTGTTTTAATGATTTTTTTCTCTTTAGACCTAGAATAATAAGTACAGCTTTCTTTGGATGTCTCTTGGTTAATTCTATTTACAAATATTCCAAAATAGGCTGTTGGTCTGTGTGAGTAAAGTGTAACCTACTGACATTATTAGGATAACCTACCAACTTCAATACCGACATAATCCTTACATTAAAGTTTATTTCAATCCTGACATTATCAGGATATTTAAGTGTAGCCTACATACATGTATTTCAATCCTGAGACTATCAAGACATTTGTGTAATCTATTAACTTCAATCCTGACATTATCAGGGTACCTGATTGTAAACTCCCAACTTCAATCCTGACATTAGCAGGGTATCAAAGTGTAAGCTCCCAACTTCAATCCTGACATTAGCAGGGTATTCAACTTCAATTCTGACATTATCAGGGTATCTCAGTGTAAACTCCCAACTTCAGCCCTGACATTATAAGGAAATCTAAGAGTAAGCTCCCAACTTCAATCCTGACATTATCAGGGTATCTAACTTCAATCCTGACATTATCAGTATATCTCAGTGTTAGCTCCCAACTTAAATCCTGACATTATCAAGACATTTATGCCATCTGCCAACTTACATTCTGATATTATCAAGACATGTGTGCCACCTACCAACTTAAATCCTGACATTATCAAGACATATGTGCCACCTACCAACTTAAATCCTGACATTATCAAGACATATGTGCCACCTACCAACTTAAATCCTGACATTATCAAGACATTTGTGCCACCTACCAACTTAAATCCTGACATTATCAAGACATATGTGCCACCTACCAACTTAAATCCTGACATTATCAAGACATTTGTGCCACCTACCAACTTAAATCCTGACATTATCAAGACATATGTGCCACCTACTAACTTAAATCCTGACATTATCAAGACATATGTGCCACCTACCAACTTAAATCCTGACATTATCAGGACATTTGTGCCACCTACTAACTTAAATCCTGACATTATCAAGACATTTATGCCACCTACCAACTTAAATCCTGACATTATCAAGACATTTATGCCACCTACCAACTTAAATCCTGACATTATCAAGACATATGTGCCACCTACCAACTTAAATCCTGACATTATCAAGACATTTGTGCCACCTACCAACTTCAATCCTGACATTATCAAGACATTTGTGCCACCTACTAACTTAAATCCTGACATTATCAGGACATTCGTGCCACCTACCAACTTAAATCCTGACATTATCAAGACATATACCTGTGCCACCTACTAACTTAAATCCTGACATTATCAGGACATTTGTGACACCTACCAACTTAAATCCTGACATTATCAAGACATATGTGCCACCTACTAACTTAAATCCTGACATTATCAACACATTTGTGCCACCTACCAACTTAAATCCTGACATTATCAAGACATATGTGCCACCAACCAACTTAAATCCTGACATTATCAAGACATTTGTGCCACCTACCAACTTCAATCCTGACATTATCAAGACATTTGTGCCACCTACCAACTTAAATCCTGACATTATCAGGACATTTGTGCCACCTACCAACTTAAATCCTGACATTATCAAGACATTTGTGCCACCTACCAACTTAAATCCTGACATTATCAGTGTATCTCAGTGTAAGCTCCCAGCTTAAATCCTGACATTATCAAGACATTTATGCCACCTACCAACTTAAATCCTGACATTATCAAGACATATGTGCCACCTACCAAATTAAACCCTGACATTATCAAGACATTTGTGCCACCTACCAACTTAAATCCTGACATTATCAAGACATTTATGCCACCTACCAACTTAAATCCTGACATTAACAAGACATTTGTGCCACCTACCAACTTAAATTCTGACATTATCAAGACATATGTGCCACCTACCAACTTCAATCCTGACATTATCAAGACATTTGTGCCACCTACCAACTTAAATTCTGACATTATCAAGACATTTGTGCCACCTACCGACATTTGTGCCACCTACCAACTTAAATCCTGACATTATCAACATTTGTGCCACCTACCCTCTTTGATTCTGACATTGTCCAGATCCTGGGGTACTCCATAAGATCCATCAGTGTTAGACACATAGCCATCCTCACTCATGTTCCACAGTCCAGACGCTGACCAATAATCAAACACGGCTGGCCGCTCAGACTTGGGAGGTACAGAGTTGGGGTCAGGCGGGGGGATACAGTCTGTATAGTAACACTTGTAACTGGTGTAGGTCACACCACGATCAACTTCGTACACGGCCATGCTAGGTTTACTACGCTTCGCTCGCTTTGTTCCATGGACTAAAACAGAAAATAAACCATTTGAGCTACATCATTGCCAAAATCTGTCTTTTGGAGAACTCAACGACAACATTTTTGAGCATGATGTTCATTCGTGTGTGATTATAATTTGCTGATAAAATGCAGTCAGACCTTCAGAATTTAATTAATCATTCATGTGTTTATTTGTACAGAATAGTTTCAAACTTGAACTTGTTAACCCCTATGTTCTGGTTTGTGTATTTATGGGTGTGGGGGTATGATTGTCGATGGCTGAGAAAGGCTGTTACATGTACTTACCCAGGTATCTTATTTCTGAGTTGACATTATCCCATTCCCAGTCACCATGAACATGAGTGGAGGGATCCAGTCCTCCAACAGTGGCATTAACAAATGTGTTGCCACCATCAAAACTAAATCTATCCGGGAATTCATTCACTGCAAATCTGACCTTTACAAAATCATTACCCTGAAAAAACCATCACAAATGTCAAGCAAAGAAATTTAAGACAAGCTATGTTCTTATACGATATGCTCTTATACGATTTCTTTCTGATTGCGCCTTTTCCAAATCATTACGGTACCTACTTGTACTTTCATTGAAAAATATCATGCATTACAGATGCTAAACAATGTAGCATCCACTAAAAGGTTTGTTGTTTTTTTCCCTGGGCGAGACCAGTACTATAGGAGGTTGTTCTTTGTGGGTTTATTGTCCTCGGAGCACCAGGAGGTTGATTTTTGTTGTTGTTTTTTGGAGAAGCCCGGGATCAAACCTCTGGTTTACAAGGTGAGTGACTTAACCACTGCACCACAGAGGTCTAGAAAACTATGGGATGATGCAACTGAAACATTGTAAAGTTTGTCAAATTCAATTGCTTGTTGCAATGCAAAGATTTTACTATAATGCTTTCATCTAAAAAATATTTTATTGTTTTGAATTGATTTATTGTTTTATATACATCAATTGGTCTGCAAACAAAATAAAAACAGATTTTGAAATACACATTTTATGACAGGGGAAACAACCATAGTTCTACACGTTATGACTTTTTAAAAGCTCTGTATTTTAAGTGTCCATTCCTTCCGAAATGAAATGAACATTTTAGTTTGTTTGTTTTATTGCTTGTCAGCATGTCAGAAAAGATTGGGTCAAAATGATCAGTAGTCCTAACCAAACTGTTCCAGGGCATGCCTCTCCAACAGAGGCAGATTAGCCGAGTACTTAATTAGGCATACTACACTTTTAGCATCATTTGAGCCGAGACGCGAAAAAAAACGGTCTTCATGAGTTCCGACGATGTCTGACACAAACTGAGCTGTACAAGCACAGAAGATGACTAGAGAGTGGAAATTTTAGATTTAGAAAGTAGAGGAATTGTACCATCTGTGTAGCGAAAACAAAGGCGCTGATTAGCGTCGCAGTAACTGCGAAGCTGATCTGCGCCTTTGTTTTCGCCTAGGCAAAAAACCGGTTTTCTCACGACGCGGCTCATTTATGAAAGGCTTCTGAAAATACTAACCTCAAATTCATAGAAAACTCCACTGTAGCTTATGTTTGTAACTGCTTCGCCAAATTCAAATTCAAATTTGTAGGTCTCCCCATCAACAAGAGCACAAGTCCACCCCATCTTGTGTGAGATACGTTTCTGTGCGAACGGAACAGAGCTGGTCCCGAACTGGTTGGTAATAAGAAGATTCTTCCCTTCAAGGGATAATGGTGCAATGTTATTAAATGAGTATCTGTGGAATTTGTATTGTGGTGGGCACATACTAGCTGGGAAGTTGCCGCTAAATTCTGGAGCAGGCTCACACGTGTCTGGAAGAGAACCTGTGGTTGGTACGACTTTCCATTCGTTGTCGGGTTTTCCCGTTAGAGTGCCATCCTTGTCGACCAATATTCCTTCCCATTCCCAATCATAAATACCCTTCAGCTGGACATTGGTAAACGACAAGCCTTCTGTATGATAATTATAGCCACTGCAATAAAGAGAACATGTTCCGTCGATTCTTGCCCATCTAAATGCAGCAGTAGAACTATCATCAAAATTCACAAAGCGAACATTTTTGACTCTGAAGCCTTGTCCATATGCTAAAATAATACCACCGTTGGTAACTCCCTGTGTGTCGTCAGGGGCAACAGTTGTCGTACCAACAATCAAACTGTTGCTAATCATTGGCCCATCATCCGTGTATAGTGGGACGTGAATAACTAGTTTCCCTTCATAGCCAGCTTTTTTGTTCTGTACAAGAACAAAGTCGTCAAACTGAAGGGCTCCACTGTTTACCGCCTCAGCTCCTTTTTCATTATTCCATGCTGTCAAACCTCTAAAAACTGCCGGCTCAACTGCTGAGGAACTATCACATGGATCCTGCAAGGGGAAGTAATCGGGGAATATCCACAAACCAAACCATCCAAATGAGTGAGCGGAGTTGTTCTGGAACACCCCTAGTGGTACATGTACTGGACAGACGTCTTCAGTGAAGGATGGACCTTCTGGATGGGCATGCATTCTATACCAGTAACCAAAGTGGGAACCACCCGCAGCGGCGTTGTGTTGGTATGTATTGTTTGGATTGGTGCACCAGAATGAGGCTGGTGTGATGTCATCGTTCAGCAGACTGGAACTCTCGCGTACAAACACCGCCAAGTTGTACTGGAATGTATTCCCATGTTCTATTCCGTCTTCCAGAAACAAGGCTCCACCCATGATGTTATAAATAACTGTTTTCTCTATCATGGTATTATGGGTACCATGAATGTTAACCGCCCTGTTGAAGGTATGGTGAATACCAAGTCCACGAACATAGCTTGTCGACATGTCACCGTTCAAATGGAAATGCACTGGGTATCTCCCGAGTCTGAAAGCCTGACCAGCAAAGGTAACTTCAATGTAGGAGAGTCTCGCCTCGGCAGCGTGGGTGTCTTTCTCTGGAGCATGGACTAGAATCATAGCACCAAACTGACTGCTACCTATCTCATCTCCAAAGCGGCCTTGGAAACAGGTCTGTACAGCAAATTCACCTGGAATAGGATGACAAAAATGAATCACTAAATGAACAAATCAGCAAAATGATTATTTGCAGTGATCGTCATTTCCCACATTTATATTTCTTTTCCGCCTTGAGTCTTAGGTGGGATTTTAAATTTAATTGCATCAGGAAAACATGTCCGTGTAATGTATACCCCCTTAAACCCCACTTTTGTATAGTAAAACTGGGGTATGCAGGGGTATACCTATTTTTTTTTATTTTTGCTCCAAAACATAGATTGTGGGTACATGTTAGAACCGCCTCGGCGAGGCGGTTCTAACGTGTACCCACAATCTATGTTTTGAGCAAAAATAAGAAAAATATCAAAATTTTTCAACTGAAAATTTTCAATTTTTAAAGCCAAAAAAATCTCTGTATATTGCATGGGCAAGTTTTTGTAATGGGACAATCTCTGTGCCTTCTATTCTTACTTTATTGAAAGAACATAACAATAAAATAGCAATCCAACTTCGCCATGTCAATAATTAAAGGCCAGAAGGGAAGCATTGTAACCATCTGGTTTGTTTCAGCCATGGCTTTTATGCAACACATTCTTACAAATGGTGATGAAAAAAACATGCTTATTCTCGGATAAAATCATCTAGATCATACAAGTAAAAATTTATTTTCTACTGGAAATAAGTATGCAATATTATGATAAGCTTGTTAACCTGTGTTGAAACCTTTAGGACAAGCCTCAATCTCATCATTCCATGCCGGTTCACTGTTGCCACGGACAACCACATTGTGGGTCAGCAGACCAACCTCTGCTCGGAATTCCACAAGCGTTCCATCAAATGTCTCCTCAGTTCCAAGATGTTGAGCCTCTAGAGCTGAGTCCAAGGTCAAGGTCATTTTGTCTGCAGATATGGCAGTTATGGTCTTTTTCTCATTCTCACTCTGGGAATGATGATGTCCGGTAGAGGCAATGACGATTTCATCATCGACGTTCCACTCAACTGGGTGTAGCAGGCTGATAGTCGTGTCACCAGCAGAAGCTGTGGCTGACAGTTTGGTCCATGTGAGTGGTACTTCAATACCTTGGAATTACACAAAATAAGATGAGAAAAGTAACAATAATAATGATTTCACCGTTAACGTTTCACTCAACAGGGTGTAGCAGACTGATAGTTGTGTCGCCAGCAGACGCTGTGGCCGATAGTTTGGTCCATGTCAACGGTACTTCAATACCTAGGAATTAAACATAAAAAGATGAGAAAAGTAACAATAATAATTTCACTGATAACATTCCACTCGACAGGGTGTTCCAGACTGATAGTTGTGTCGCCAGCAGAAGCCGTGGCTGACAGTTTGGTCCATGTGAGCGGTACTTCAATACCTTGGAATTACACATAAAAAGATGAGAAAAGGAACAATTATATTTGTTTCATCCACAAGACAGGGTGTAACAGGGTGTAGTTGTGTTGCCAACAGAAGTTATGGCATGAACCTGTGCTAAGAGACCATTCATGGAAAGTAGTACTAGTGGTCTCTAAAGACAGGTGGTCTCTAAGGCCGGGGAACCAAGACTTGGAGCATTTGGGACAGATTCAGCTGGAAGAAACGTCTTGCTTTCATAATAGCTTGACAATTCTTTGCTCCTGTGCATTATGGGTATATCAAAATAAGAAACATTGCGGTTACAGTGATCAATTATGCTGTTTTTACAGAATCATTCCTAGCAGCCAGAACCACAATATGTATGTACCATGGTAGTTTTTTTGTTCTGAGTATAGGGGTATCCCAAAAGCAAGGAACAACAGCTCTATATTTCTCATTATCAACTCACCATGTAGCTCTAGTGACCCATTCCTAACTGCCAGAACCTTGGTACCATAGATTGGCAGCTCTTTACTCCTGTGGTGGCCATGTAGTGTGATAATACCTTTGTGTTGAAACGGTTCTTCTTCTGTACCAACCTAGTATATGAAAACATATCCATGCAATACGCAGTGATTTTGTTTATCTAGAATATTGTATCAACAACATCATGTCAGAAGCCTCTGTGGCGCAGTGGTTATGCCACTCGCCTTGTAAACCAGGGGTCGCAGGTTTGATCTCGGGCTTCTCCAGTCTGTCGGATGAGACTATATACCAAGGTCCAGTCTCCATATAACCTTAGCTGTTGGTGGGACGTTAAACAGCACTCAACCAACCAACCGACATCATGATAAAAACCTTTTTATGCCTATGTGAAAAAACAAACAAACATTATTGCAAAAATTTAAGCTTGTAGATGGCATGCAACACCTTATGCTCTCATGAGTGTTTAAAAAGAAAATATATCCTCATATGTATAAACCAAAGAGAATTGTAGAATTCCTAGGTAGCTGGTAGTAAGAACAGAGTAATTATCTTCTGTCTCTTGCACAAACTCTTGTAGTGTGTGCACAACCTGAGTGACCATTACCTTTATTACCAAGGTTAGGAACTATAAAATCACAAAACTCAAACTGTATGCATGTACATATTTAGCCTATTAATATTACCTGTAGCAGTCCACCATCCGTAATCATGATAATATTGACCTGTAGCTCTATTAATATTACCTGTAGCAGTCCACCATCCGTAATCATAATAATATTGGCCTGTAGCTCTATTAATATTACCTGTAGCAGTCCACCATCCGTAATCATAATAATATTGGCCTGTAGCTCTATTAATATTACCTGTAGCAGTCCACCATCCGTAATCATAATAATATTGGCCTGTAGCTCTATATCAGCCTCATCAAAGATCAGTTTCCCTCCCTGGATCAGCAGGAAACTCAGGACCGGGGTGTCCGTGTCTAGCAGCAGGGTCATACCGGGGGGAATCACCACAAACTCTCCCGCAGCGGGGGGAGAAGCACCACCCCAGGTATAGCTGGAGGACCACACATCAATATAGGAGAACTCAGAATCACCAGAGGAGGCCTAAAATAAAAACAAAATCTTTTTTTTACAAGGACAGGTTCAAATTGAACAATGCCGATATAACATGTAGAGCATGTACATGTTATCATTTTTCTTGTTAATTTTAGACATCAAAAAGAAAACAATACCTTAAAAGACAAATTCTAGCGTTTATTAATTATTCATTAATAAGTTAGCTATTTCATCCGCAAAACACATGAATTGCATTGTTTATTGTTTCTCAAGTCCCTGTCACACGAATTGGAGCTACAAGTTAAGCTCCACACATTTTTTTTGTGAACTTATAGCAACTCATAGAGAACGCCATTATGTCGGAAGTTGTTGTCTTGTACCAACTCGTAACATGTCGTGACTTCAACATGTGTGTGACAGGCCCTTAACAGTTCATTATGACCATTAATGCATATACTTCTACTATTTAGTTATGCAATATTTTATTTGCTCTGGATGTTAGGACAAAAGCTATTATACTGACCTCTTGTGCAATACCATTGCCAGAAACTTCCACTTTAACGTCAGCGACCACTGACCCTGCATGAGGTCCTGTGACACACTCTAGTTCAGTGTCTGTTGCCGTGGATACTGTACAGCTACTGCCAGCTATAGTAACACTGACATCTCCAGGGATAGATCTAGAAGTAATAATAATGAAACTATATTGGTCAAAATTTCTCATCAGTGACCACAACCCCAGCATGAGGTCCTGTGACACACTCTAGTTCAGTGTCTATTGCCGAGGATACTGTACAGCTACTGCCAGCTATAGTTACACTGACACCTCCAGGGATAGATCTATGAAATGTAACAAACTAACTCAGTCAACATTTGTAATCAGCCACCACAGATCCCAATATGAAAAAAGTTTCACTTTCTTCTTAATTTTACTTTTAGCACATAAAAATTACAGGCCCTAATATTGGGTCTGACATATTTTTTTGTACTCTGAACAAATATTAGAAAAACAATTTCAACACTCTAACTACATTATCTTACATCAGAGTCAGGTTTGGATAGACAAATCTGTCCTGACTTTCATACATGACCTTACTTCATGATTCTTTTTCTTGCACAGCTTTATCAACTTAATCTTAGAAAGCTTTGCACACACTTTCACCATTTTTTAAGTCAAACATTTTGAAATTCTTGTCACAAAACAGCCAAACAAACCACCCTATTATTCACCATTTTGTGATAATAAACCTACCCAAATCCTGATCCAGAGACTGTTATAGTAGTCCCTCCTCCTGTCCCACCCCGAGACGGGGTCACACCACTGATGGTGGGGGTGAGGTCAGCATCATATTGATAGGAGTTGGACAATGTCTTACTGAGACCATTCACAGTGACTACAACATCACATGTCTGGGCTGAAAATTAAACAAACCTACCCAAATCCTGATCCAGAAACTGTTATAGTAGTCCCCCCTCCTGTCCCACCCCGGGACGGGGTCACACCACTGATAGTGGGGGTGAGGTCAGCATCATACTGATAGGAGTTAGACAATGTCTTACTGAGACCATTCACAGTGACTACAACATCACATGTCTGGGCTGAAAATTAAACAAACCTACCCAAATCCTGATCCAGAAACTGTTATAGTCGTCCCGCCTCCTGTCCCACCCCGGGACGGGGTCACACCACTGATAGTGGGAGTGAGGTCAGCATCATACTGATAGGAGTTGGACAATGTCTTACTGAGACCATTCACAGTGACCACAACATCACATGTCTGGGCTGAAAATTTAACAAAACAAGCTCTGATGTTCAAATGAAAATGGGGGAAATACCAAAATTTTTATCTTCCATTATCATTTTACAAAAGGGCTGCAAGGGAGATTAGTATTTGTAAGCCTTATAAAATAAAGTATTTATTATCATCATTATCATCATTACAGCACTTTTCTGTGTGTAAGATCAATTTGGTTCCAATTTCAGGAACTATCCTAAAAGATTATGTGTCTGAACAATAATAAACTGACACTGTTCCCTTCTGAGACTTCAATACATGGAGAAATTGATATTCTTACCCAGAAATATGATTTCAAAAAGACCAATAGCAGACATGATGTGATAGTAAATTAGCCTGTCATGACCCCCTGATCAGCGCATTTGTTTTCACTACACGGATACTACAATCACTCTTCTTAAATCCAAAATTTCAAGCTTCTAATCTTTTACCGAGATTGTACAGGTCATCGCATCGCCACTCAAATGATATTTTACCTGAGTTAGCAGGTGTATAGCACTGGTATTCCGAGGATGTAGTTTCCTTAAGACTACAAGTCTGTCCACAGACGGTGGCCACCAAATCCTCTGAAAATCCTTCTCCTGTCAAGGTCAATGTTTGACCTCCAGCTGTGCCACCTAAAATTTACAGAAATTGCAGATAATAGCAAATTACTCACAGGTTGAACTATCTTTCATTTTGGTAAACAATTTAGGCCTACAAGTCCTTTGAGATAGAAATGCACTTATTCTAAAGTAAATTTCTGTATATTTTTGTAAAATAAAGAAAAAAAAAATAGCTGTAAGTATAGCAGGGTCAAAGTCAGCTGAGAAAGATGACAAAAAAAAAATAGCCTTAAATTTAATATAATAATTAAGTTTAAAACAAGACCCACCTGTAGCTGGGTTAATGCTGGACAGCTGTAGTGTATACTCGAACTCCTCATCAATGTTAGATGCTCCAAGGTCTTCTACATGGACATATACTGGTACCAGGCCTGTGGCATGAGCTCCTATGGTACACTGTATCTGTGAGCTGGTACCCGATATGACGTCACAAGGAACATCATCCAGGAGAACCATGACACTACCCCCAGCCAAGTTGGAGCCTGATATGGTGAGAGTATCGCCAGGCAGACCAGATGTTGGGTTGATAGAGGTCACTGTTGGAGTGGAACCAGTCGCATAGGTGAATGTCTCGGCAGTGTAAGACACAGAATTAGATGTGACAACAATATCAACAGTGCCAGCAGAATGTGCTGGTGTAGAACATGTGACCTGAGACAGTGATACTGAGGTAATTGTACAAGGAGAGCCATCTGCTGTGATCGTAGTGTCATTCTCAACAAAGCCGTTCCCAGAGATTGTGATTTCTGTTTCACCATGGATACTGCCACTGCTAGGTGTCAGGCTTGTTATATCTGCTGTTCCCATGACAACAAGGTTGCCGTCTGCTTTACCATTCTCAATATGTCGTACAATCACGTCATTATTACCAGCGGCAACATTCTGGACTGAAACGACTAATGTTGTTCCATCCGTAGAGTCCACTGTTGCAGACACACTACCAACCATGACTTCTAAATCAGCAGTTTCTGAACCCAGATTTGATCCTGTTATTGTAAAAGTGATACCAGCAGACAATGAATCTGGTTCCGCTGCCGTAACAACTGGGGTCCACAGCGAGGCATAGGAGTAACGACATGTCATTGTAGATGTCTGACATTCAGCAGGCTGTGGGGAACCATTTACTGTGGCATGTACTTCTACTGTCTTCTCAGATTCAGAACTTGATGATGGTGTATGGCATAAGATCTCAGTGTATGAGCTTTCTATTATCTCACATGAATAGCCGTCAATGTTGACAACTGGAGAATCACCGAAGCCAAAGCCAGATATAGTGATGATAGCACCCCCAGCCATGGAGCCAGATGTTGGCTGAATATCTTCTATGTTGGGGATTAAACCAAAGCTCTTGGCCTCTACTGACATGATGTTGATCAAAGCATAGCCACGATTTCCAACAACTACTGATAAAGGATGCAAGACTCCCAGCTCAACTTCTGCTTCCCTTCCCATGGTGCAACTGACAGATGACTCAGCAGACGATACTACATCACAGGGGTAATCTCCAAACAAAATTTCATTCTGACAATCTGTGGTGGAAAATCCCTCCCCAGACAGACTGATCTCAGTCTTGGCTGTGCCTGTGAGCTGGCTGATAGAATCCACCACCGGGGTAGAACAGGACCAGAAGGCAAAGTTGAATTTATCTGGGTCATCACCAGAGGGCAGGGAATCACTACATCCTGATTTAGCAGACGTCACTGACTGGCATGCTGAGGAGTCGGTAGGATTGGAGGAACCTGAAAATTAAGTTAGGTCACTGCATGTTACTGTGCATTATGGAAATCGAGATAAAATATAAAATCTATAATTTGAGCTTTGATTTAGCAAAAGCACAGATTAGCATAAGCATCCAACCAGATCAGTTTGTCATGAGCATTAACGAAGCAAAGCTACTTTATATCAGGTGAGTATTGCTAGTTGCAAAGCCTAAATTGAGTAATTTGCTTGATGCAATCATTACACCTGTAAATTATCCACATGGTGACCTATGATGTAAGAAGCTGTCTGACTAAAACTTGAAAATGATCCCAGCAAAGTTGTTCCCAGACAGACATTTACTCACTATTGACACTGATTTGTGTTACACGTAGTTGTTGTGAGTCACATTGCTTGTCTCCAGATAACCAGTGTGACCATACATTTAAAACATTTTTGCGTCCTATCAAAGACTACACACCTCCAACATCTTGTAGAGCTTCTATCCCTGAGACCGTCACACTGATTTCTCCAATACTAGAGAGTTTCTCTACCACTTCAATCTGTCCAGCATAATTCTTGATGCCCCACTTGTCCACATAGCCACTCCAGACATAGTAAGTGCCAAGGTCAGTGAACTGATACTGGAATTCTCCTGTAGAATGATAAAAAAATGTGAACTTCCAAATAACAAAGTGAAATGAAGTTTCAGGAAAGATTCTTCTGGGAAAATCATAGTGAAGCAAGGCTAGAAAGCACAGGAATTGATACAATCCCAACAGAGACACCAGGCGGAAAAGAAAGTACAGCACGAAATGCCACAAAAATTGTTACAACATACAAGAAAAGCAAATTGACTAGCTCTTTCCCAACAAGATTTACAAACATGGGGAACTTCTATCAATTTATTCACTGTTTGCATTCCATATGCATCCTTTAGGGCCAAATACCCTCATTTGACTCATACTTTATACATAACGCAGAATGCAGCAACATTTACCATACAAGGATGTGGCAGCCATCTTAGACATGTGACCTATTTTGTGCCACCTTCTGTGGCAGTTGTTGAACTGGGACTATCCACCTCTATGATGGAGTGGTTAATGATATTCACAAAGTCAGGAGTCTCCCAACTCCAATCCACAATATCCCCTCAAAGGTACTTTGTGTTTAGAAAATGTCTAACTCACCGTTCCTAGATAGTCCGCTACTGAAACCACCTTCTTTGGCCTTTGTTGAACTGGGACTATCCACCTCTATGATGGAGTGGTTGATGTCATTAACAAAGTCAGGAGTTTTCCAACTCTAATGGTCAATATCTCCTCATAGATACTTTGTGTTAAGGAAATGTCTAACTTACCGTTCCTGGAAGCTGCGCTACTGAAGCCACCTTCTTTGGCTGTTGTTGAACTGGGACTATCCACCTGTATGATGGAGTGGTTTATGTCATTGATAAAGTCAGGAGTTTCCCAACTCCAATGGACAATATCTCCTCTTTCTATTGTTAGCTGAGGCTGGTCAAATGCATAGTAATCACCATACACTGTAAAGAGATTAAATGCGAAGTAAACAATACACTATATAAACATATTCTCTGCTTTTAACATACAAAACCAACAAAATATATTGAACCTTAGTTATGAAAATCAGCAGGTGACAAAAGAATCATCCAGCACCAAAAGGTTTAGTGATTTATGTTTGCGATTTTTGTGAGAAAAATTCACCAAAGTAAATTGCCCGGTTGACACACTACACATTATTCTTGTATATGTTAGTGCTTCAGTTATCTAAAAACCAATATGCCACATACTTTTATGAACTCCTTGATTAGTAACAGGGTGTACAACTGCCATATTTTCTATCTGACAAACAATCTGTGTGTTCTGTACAGAGTCAACATCACAGGTGAAGTCACCAACACTGACATCGACCAGAGACTCATTGGTACCGAACCCCGCCCCTGTAATGGTGAGTTTGGTACCACCCTGTAGGGAACCTCGTAGTGGGTAGACATTGGTCACGCTCAGCTCTACATCTATACTGGGGATAGAACCTGACCTGGAAAATAGAAATAGATTTCTTTACCAGTTGAGCTTATAGGGATAACTTTATCTTGCTTACATCAACACAATTCCTTTCATATACACATACATTTAATATATGGGTCACATGACCAAGATGACTTGGTTACATGACCAAGATGGATTCCATGTCCATATGTAGTAAATTACTTAAAAAAATTCCTAAGCTAGAAATAAGTTAACATATCGCACAAAAAATGTTTGTAAACCTGAGACCTGACTTTTTTTTTTTTTTTTTTTTTTTTTTGATATTGTCAATCAAGGTAACATGATAGCCAATGAAATTAATTCTTATGGATGGCCAATGAAATTAATTCTTATGAATGGTCTGAGACCTGATTTTTTTTTTTTTTTTTTTTTTTTTTTTTTTTTTTTTTTTTTTGATATTGTCAATCAAGGTATTAAACATGATGGCCAATGAAATTAATTCTTATGGCTAATGAAATTAATTCTTATGAATGGTCAAAGTTATGTTTTGAGTTCTATTTTCAGATAATATGTGAGCATTTATAGGTCCATCAATCCTGTTGTTCTCTTGTGAATACCTGGTCAAGTTTTTCAATGCTCCAGAAAAGGCTGTTTCTATATCATGAAGTAAAACTATTTCCTCACCCATCTACAGCAAGTCCATTGGTTGTTTTCACCTTAATGGGCTGGGTACCAGCTTGTACTGCCCCTATCTCCACAATGATCTGTGTATCAGTGAATGATGTCACTTCAGCCGCCTGGGAACCAATATACACACTACCGGAACTTCCAAATGAACTGCCATCAATTGTAATGGTACCTCCTGAATCATAAAAAGAAATTTTATGCAACTTCAAGTTTCTTGTAAGGAAAAGGTAAAACAATAGAATTTTTTGAAAATCTTGCTTGAAAATACTGCTTTATATACCTTGCTGAATATATCAGAGACTTTGCTTTGTTGCTTGAAGCTTGTAGTCATGGTATATCTCTTGTTAATAAATGAGCCGCCTCATGGGAAAACCAACAATCTGCATAGGCGAAAACAAAGGCGCAGATCAGCTTCGCGGTAACCGCGAAGCTGATCAGCGCCTTTGTTTTCGCTAATAGGATAGTACAATTCCTCTTCTACTTAACTCCAAAATTTCAAGCTTCTAGCCTGCTTCTGTGCTTGTACAGCTCGGTTTATGTCGGACCTGTTCGGAAACCACATTGTTGGTTTTCCCACGAGGTGGCTCAAATGTTCACACAGAGTAGGTCAGGATTTAGTGGCAATTCTTTAAATAACATCAGACGACCGTCTCTTGTTGTTTAAAAAGGAATAACTAACCTGAAACACCAATAGTTGTTGGACTAACACTGGAAACTGTGGCCGTCAGACCATCATCATATGTGTAACTGGAGTGGGTAAGAGTTGTAGAACTTTGTGTTACTGTTACAGTGACATCCCCTTCTGAGTTCTGGAGGGAAAAAGAAAGGTTATCTGCCTTAAAATGGTAGTGACATTGCTCAAACTCCATAGTGACATTATATTTCAAGTTAGATTACGTAAATGATTAATAATAAAACTTTAACTGATCTAAACAGTCGTAATTATTCATAAATTTTGCAAATCGTTTCCCAATACCACATAAGACATTACAAATTGGACGAAACATTGACAACAAAGTATATTTCTGGTAGTATATGGAGACTCAGCTTCTAAATTCAAGAAAATCAATTGCAACTGTATCTTCTCTGATCTTAGACTTTTTACTTAGGTACTGTACTAACCGTAGAGGGAATGGTACATGTAATTTCATCAGCATTAATATCAACGACATCACATGACCCTGTTCCCATGGCAACAGTGGCTCCAGCTTTAAACCCATAGCCAGAGATGGTCAATATACCCCCACCTGAATTATGTCAAAAGTTTGAATAATATTAAATTCTTTTTCTAACATAGCATAACATAGCCAATATTCTGTCAACGTCATCATGAGCCTATTCCTATGGTAACAGCAGCTCCAGCTTTAAACCCATAGCCAGAGATGGTTGGTATACCGCAACCAAAAGGAATTAAGAAACTCAAAGCATTGGAACACTCTTTACTAATCCATCAACAGAAGCTGTTTACTTTTGTTAAGACAATAAGAAATAAGCCGCCTCATGGGAAAACCAACAATTTGCATATGCGAAAACAAAGGCGCAGATCAGCTTCGCGGTAACCGCAAAGCTGATCAGCGCCTTTGTTTTCGCTACACGGATAGTACAATACCTCTTCTTCTTAAATCCGAAATTTAAAGCTTCTAGCCTACTTCTGTGACTATGCAGCCTGATTTGTGTTGGACCTGTTCGGAAACCACATTGTTGGTTTTCCCACGAGACGGCTCAAATGTCACATGGTTTGATTCTTAAACTTCGCCTTTGCCTTGGCAGGCCAAGTAATGCTAAAATGACCAGTAAAGTCAACATACCAGTCATTGAAGATTATTTGTTTTATTTTTTGCAAATTAAAATTACAAGAACAGCTTTACCTCCAAGACTACCAGCAGACGGTGATATTCCAGTGATATTTGCTGTGTAGGTAAACATAATGTCACTACTGTGTGATGCAAATCCTTTCCCAGCAACGTTCACCATGACCTTGTGATCGCCGACGGGACCGTTACCTACATCACAGGTGATACTAGTAGTTGTTGCCTCGGTAACCGTACAATCTACACCACCTATAGTGACGGTGTTGTCAGCTTGTATGGAAGAAAATCTGGTTCCACTCACAGTGATGCTGGTACCCAAGGCTGATGTGCCTAAAACAAGAAGAAAAGATATACATCACAGTCTGGAAAGAGGCTTTTAGATATCTAATTAATCTAACAGGATGCAAAAACTAATACACAAAACAAACAATGAGGGCTTATGTTCAGATCCTTCAGATAAAAGCTGTGTGTGGTTATTTGACAATGTGAACTAAATAGCAAATTTCATTTTTCGAGAAGTGGCTTCAATAAATCATTTCAGTGACATCTGAATCAATTTTGAGTCAGTTTTGAGTCCCTTTCAAGATCATTTCAGCTCATATGGGCTCTAACCCACACTTGACACAGCAAGTCAATGAAATGACTAAGAGCTGTAATAATACTGGCAACTTTAACCACTCGGCCAGAGGAACCACTGCATCATAATCTGACTTGTTATAATCTGACTTGATAAGCCCTTCTGTGCCAATAACCACTGTCTTAACACATCCCCCCTGCCCCCAACCCTTCGATACTGTAAATTCGAAAATTTTTGCATTACTTTTATTTCGCGAATTTTCTATTTCCGAATTATTAGCGAGTTCTTGAATTCGCGAGTGAGTGTCTATGTATTCTATAAAGTTTATAGTGACTCTTTATTAGCGAGAACTTTGAATTCGTAAGGCAACCAGTTCGCGAATATTTCCGGATCTACAGTATATCCTAAGTTATCTAGCCCCCCTCCCCACCATCCCACGCCCAACCTACCAATATATTCAAAGTTTACCTGAAGTAGGTGTCACCCCAGTAACAGTAGGGGTCACTGAGGAATCCCACTGGAAGGAACAATCACCGGAACATTTTGTTGGGACGTCATTGATGTACACCCTGACCTGGGGGTCTGTCTCTACGCCCCTCCCCATCTCACGCCCTGACCTACCAATATATTCAAAGTTTACCTGAAGTGGGTGTCACCCCAGTAACAGTAGGGGTCACTGAGGAATCCCACTGGAAGGAACAATCACCGGAACATTTTGTTGGGACGTCATTGATGTACACCCTGACCTGGGGGTCTGTCTCTACCGTAGATACCATATCTCCCATTAGATCATACAATAGTCCACCGTCAACATTGGTAAAGGTTGAAGCCGTCACATCAATTCCTTCAAGGTTGCTTTTGGATACCATCATCTGTGGAAGGTCGCCAGGGAGACTCTCAAAGGTCACTCGAAGGTCAAAGTTGGAACAGTTGTCAGTCTTGGTCACTGATAGGTCACCAATACCAGGCAGTGACTCAAGCTCTTTACCAAAGTCAATGGCATCCAGAGTTACATCTAAGCCTGTAACAGAATATTTTTGTCAACAAATTTGTGATGAATGATTACTAGGGTATGCTTTTCCCTCAAGACAAACCTCAGAAAGTTATCTATTTATCAGTCTCTATAAGCTGACCATGTTCTCCAAAGTAAGACTCACCGACCTAAAATAAGATTCCCAAATATCCAAAATTGAGGCATAAATTCAAAAGTGGGTATAATTCGGATAAAACAGAGTTTTTTTTAATGAGAAACAAACACTACTGGTTGAGAAACGATTTTGGAATTGGCAGACACATTGATTGATAGAAAGCAATCATACTGCTATCAGGTCTCCCTTTTAATTTATCATTCAACATACCAGATTTTGTATTTCCGTTGAAGGTGACATCAATAGTATTCTGTACAGGAGGAGAAGCCGCTGATGTCCTGCTCACAGACAGACTACCAGAATCACTGTGCTTGAGTCTGTATGACGCTGCAGTACTGGGGCTAGCTGTCAGACCACTTTGAATCTACAACAGAAAGCTAAAATTATGCTTACACATCCATTTAATTTTGAAATACAGCCCCTTTCACTCTAGACTGCCATTTGAGCATTTAGGTCAATCAAGTTTGTGTGTAAATCAGGTAACTTTTTTACATTTTAGAACTGAAACTGTGTCCCAGGTGCCAGGTGTTCTGAAAATCTATTCAGCATTTACCTTTAGGTAATGATGTCACATCTTCTGATAAAAACATTGTAATTGTTTAGTTAAAGCACATTTGTAGTTCAAAATTCTTTGCATAACATATATGATGCATATTAAGAACACACACTTGAAATAGGATAGGGACAAAATCAGAATTTTTTTCAATTTTAGCAGTTACCTATCAGTATGGCCAAAATTCCACATATTAAGATAAAAATTTCACATGAGTTTGCCATTTTAAATGTCATTTAGTTTGAAACTGTCACTCAAATCAGCAGATCAATCAATCCAGATGTCTTTGTAGACAACATGAAAACAAATGCAGATCTCCAGAATACATGGTCTTCTTATGTAATGCAAATGCTCGCACGGCAAACTCGAGTGAAAGAGGCTGTATTAAAAGATTTAAATCCTTCTCTTAATATATAACACTGAGACATAACCAAGGCTGGTCCATATAAGAACATGCCAAAAGATTACTCTAATGAAGAACATAAGATGAATATAGCAATACACCACAACCTCTTATACCACATTTTTGGGAGATCCAAGACAATTTCAATGTTAGCTATCCAGTCCATTTATACAGATAATTAAATGTGTAGATATATAGCAGAATTATCTAAAATGAGGCTCTAATCATTATGTTATCGTGACCAGTGTTATAAAGAGGTCAACTTGTGTATATAATTGTCATTCTGTTAGCTTGGAAAAAATATAATATACAATTTTTGCCCTAGAGTGAGGGTGACATGACGATTTGTTCACCCAAGGCAGGTAATATTGCCCAACAGCAAAGGCCGAGGGCAATATAACCTGTCGTTGAACAAAATGTCATGTCACCCTCACTCAAGGGCAACAAATGTTTTATTATACCAAACCACTTTTGAAACAATTTAGCGACATGCCATATGACAAACACCTGTGACTGCAAGTGCAATTGAACATGTAGATGAATATGACGTCAGAGGGTAATATGATCATGGCTGCGATATGACAGAATAGCACCCTCGAAGTGCACTGTAAACAAATGCATGTGACTATGAGTGCAGCCGCACTTGTTTAGGCAGATATGATGCCAGAGGGTAATATGATTATGCGAATAGAATAGCACCCTCCGCGTGACCTGTTCTGGACCAATCAAAATCCACACTGAGCCAATAAATATAAATGAGGTATAATTATATATATTGTATATGCATGCTTGAAACAGAAATGAGCCGCATCACTAGAAAAACAATGTCATTGCTCTTCTACCTTACACTTAATACTGTACACCTCTTAAACCTCTTGGATGTAAAACCATAAAAGAGTCAGACTCCAACCACAGGTTAAACTAACCTTAACCACTCGGCCACTCGGCACACCTCAGGATAAATTGCTTTATTAAACCAATAAAACCACTTACCAAACCATTTGTGAGTTCAAACAAAGGAAATTCGTTCCCACAATCAAACGGTTGTAGTGTCACTGTATACACATCAGTCACAGAGCTGGTAACCGTCACTCTGTCAATCAGGGCACCATTTGGCATTGCTGGTCGTAGTCGTTGTCTATTGATTTCAGCTAAAACACACATCTCAAAATAAGCACCATTTTTGCTAAAAATAATTTCAAGAGTCTATGGAACATTTAATGACTAAAAAGGCAAGCGCTATATACAAGTACATTATATAATAAATTCTTTATAATTTTCATATCAAAAGCTACATTAAAGGTATGATTATCATATGACAACCAATCTAGCCAATTTCAAATTTTCTTTGCTCAAATGCATTGCATAAATAAATGCCTTATGAGAATACTTTCACTGTCAAGGTGCTAGAATAAATCTTTATGATGTTGGTCTAAGCAAATGAATGATTTAATCAGAGCAAAAATCGCAATATAACATACACCTCTATAAACTTCAAGTTTCTATCTGAATTACACAGATATGAGCCACCTCATGGGAAAACCAACAATCTGCCTAGGCGAAAACAAAGGCGCAGATCAGCTTCGCGGTAACCGCGAAGCTGATCAGCGCCTTTGTTTTCGCTACTCGGATAGTACAGTTCCTCTTCTACTTAAATCTGAAATTTCAAGATTCTAGCTCTTTTCTGTGCTTGTACAGGTCGGTTTATGTCGGACCTGGTCGGAAACCACGTTGTTGGTTTTCCCACTAGGCGGCTCATATGTAAACAAGATGTAAGCCCTAACCTGTGTCATCTGTAGTGACATCCTGTCCAATAAACACAGCATCAATATAGGCATCATTATCACTGTTCAGTCTTCTCACATACACGGCCTCTAACTTGTGTAGAGAGTCATCAGGTCGAGATGACAATACCAGTTCCAAGATATTAATACAGGTATAGTACCATGTGTTAGATCTGAAATTTACGCAGTCATCAAGTCAATACATACACGGCCTCTAACTTGTGTAGAGAGTCGTCAGGTCGGGATGACAATACCAGTTCCAAGATATTAATACAGGTATAGTACCACGTGTTAGATCTGAAATTTATACAACCATCAAGTAAAAATATAGTCTTTTGCCAGCCTCCAACTTTCTGAAAATATGGTATGATACAGAAAAGACAAAGAAAACTAGAAATTGGCTGCAAGCAAGGCTTTCAGTATACGCCCCGCAAAATTATCTGAAGCTGGCCAATAACTTCCACAGTCAAACATGCAGACAATTTGTCAAAGATATCTTTTCAGCATTATAATTCTTCATGTACATCCTCAGTATGCCAGTCACATCTATAAGATATTAAAAGAATATATTGAAAGCTTGAGGTTGATTTCACTGTATGCACTACGAACATTATTGTTTATCATGAAAAATGGTAAAAAATTGGCTAAGTTAAATAAAAGCTACTGTAAATTTGTCAAAAATTAATTTTTCAGCATGAAAATTATCCATGCACATCTAAAATAATTCTGGAACAAATCTACAAAGAATTTAAAAGAAACACTGAAAGCCCTAAGAGGAGTTGATTTCACAAAGTATGCACTACCAACCATTATTGTATATTAGCAATGGTCGAGAAATGGCTATGTTGAAAAATAATGTAAATTTGTCAAAAATCACTTTTTCAGTATTATAATTATTCATGCACATCTTCAATATGTGTGGAACATGTCTGCAAAGTATTGAAAAGAAATACTGAAAGCCCTAGGAGGAGCTGATTTCACAAACTATGCACTACCAACCATTAAAGGAGGAGTTGATTTCACAAACTATGCACTACCAACCATTATGGTATATAAACAATGGTCAAAAAATGGCTATGTTATAAAATGCTGTAAATTTGTCAGAAATTAATTTTTCAGTATTATAATTATTCATGCACATCTTCAATATGTGTTGAACATGTCTGCAAAGTATTGAAAAGAAATACTGAAAGCCCTTGGAGGAGTTGATTTCACAAAGTATGCACTACCAACCATTATTGTATATAAGCAATGGTCAAAAATGACTATGTTAAAAAATGCTGTAAATTTGTCAAAAATTATTTTTTCATCATTATAATTCTTCATGCACATCTTCAATATGTGTGGAACATGTCTGCAAAGTATTGAAAAGAAATACTGAAAGCCCTAGGAGGAGTTGATTTCACAAACTATGCACTACCAACCATTATTGTATAAGCAATGGTCACAAAGTGGCTATGTTAAACATTGCTGTAAATTTGTCAAAAAATTTTTTTCAGCATTATACATGTAATTCTTCATGCACATCTTCAATATGTGTGGAACATGTCTGCAAAGTATTGAAAAGAAATACTGAAAGCCCTAGAAGTTGATTTCACAAACTATGAACTACCAACCATTATTGTATATTAGCAATGGTCGAGAAATGGCTATGTTGAAAAATAATGTAAATTTGTCAAAAATCACTTTTTCAGTATTATAATTATTCATGCACATCTTCAATATGTGTGGAACATGTCTGCAAAGTATTGAAAAGAAATACTGAAAGCCCTAGGAGGAGCTGATTTCACAAACTATGCACTACCAACCATTAAAGGAGGAGTTGATTTCACAAACTATGCACTACCAACCATTATGGTATATAAACAATGGTCAAAAAATGGCTATGTTATAAAATGCTGTAAATTTGTCAGAAATTAATTTTTCAGTATTATAATTATTCATGCACATCTTCAATATGTGTTGAACATGTCTGCAAAGTATTGAAAAGAAATACTGAAAGCCCTTGGAGGAGTTGATTTCACAAAGTATGCACTACCAACCATTATTGTATATAAGCAATGGTCAAAAATGACTATGTTAAAAAATGCTGTAAATTTGTCAAAAATTATTTTTTCATCATTATAATTCTTCATGCACATCTTCAATATGTGTGGAACATGTCTGCAAAGTATTGAAAAGAAATACTGAAAGCCCTAGGAGGAGTTGATTTCACAAACTATGCACTACCAACCATTATTGTATAAGCAATGGTCACAAAGTGGCTATGTTAAACATTGCTGTAAATTTGTCAAAAAATTTTTTTCAGCATTATACATGTAATTCTTCATGCACATCTTCAATATGTGTGGAACATGTCTGCAAAGTATTGAAAAGAAATACTGAAAGCCCTAGAAGTTGATTTCACAAACTATGAACTACCAACCATTATTGTATATAAGCAATGGTCAAAAATGGCTATGTTGAAAAATGCTGTAAATTTGTCAAAATTATTTTTTTCATCATTATAATTCTTCATGCACATCTTCATTATGTGTGGAACATGTCTGCAAAGTATTGAAAAGAAATACTGAAAGCCCTAGGAGGAGTTGATTTCACAAACTATGTACTACCAACCATAGTTGAATATGGCAATTATCGAAAATTGGCTAAGTTCAAAAATTTATCAAAATTCTTTTCTTCAGCATAATACTTCTTCATGCATATCTTCAATATCTCTGGCAAATATCTGTAAAGTATCAAAAGAGAATATTGAAAGCTGTAGGAGGAGTTAATTTCACAAAGTATGCACTATTAGCACTATGGCAAACATTCTATGTATAGTTTAAAAAGTCCCATAACTCTTGCAAAACTGACCCTTTGGCCCCTATATTCATACCACACGTGTTGTCTAATGGTGCAGGTGTGTTGAAAATTTGAAGAACATCAGGCAAAAACTACTTAAGTAATTCAGCAAAGATGTCAAAATGTAAACGGAATGACGGAATCACGGAATGACTGACAGGCTGAAAACAGTATACCCCCCTAAAACTTCCAGTTATGGATAGATAAATCTGAGGGTCTCAGTTTGGCATCACGAGGCTCACTCAGTATCTGAATTATTGTTGAAGGTGTAACTAAACCAGTCCATCTAGATACTCAATCAGTATCTGAATCATTGCTGAAGGGGTAACTAAACCATTCTATCCAGATACTCACTCGGTATCTGAATCATTGTTGAAAGTGTAACTAAACCAGTCTATCTAGAAACTCACTAGGTATCTGTAACTAAATCAGTCTATCTAGATAGTCCCTCGGTATCTGAATCATTGTCGAAGGTGTAACTAAACCAGACTATCTAGATACTCACTTGGTATAAGTAACTAAACCAGTCTATCTAGATACTCACTCGGTATCTGTAACTAAACCATTCTATCTTGATACTCACTTGGTATCTGAATCATTGTTGAAGGTGTAACTAATCCAGTCTATCCAGATACTCACTCGGTATCTGAATCATTGTTGAAGGTGTAACTAATCCAGTCTATCTAGATACTCACATTGTTGAAGGTGTAACTAAACCAGTCTGTCCAGATACTCACTCGGTATCTGAATCATTGTTGAAAGTGTAACTAAACCAGTCTATCTAGAAACTCACTCGGTATCTGTAACTAAACCAGTCTATCTAGATACTCACTCTGTATCTGAATCTTTTTTGAAGGTGTAACTAAACCAATCTATCTGACTCTTCACCTCCTTAGTTCCTGCTTCCTCATAGGTATACTGAAGCCATATGTAGTCAGAAAATATTCCTTTGTAGGCAAAACACATCTGGAAGAGAAGGTATCAATTAAAGAAGTGAATCTGAAAAACAGAGGTCTCTGACCAAGTAAAAATAATGAAATTAATACTTGAAATTTCAAGGTGTACTATGTCAGAGTGAGTTGTTGGCATAGAAGTCCTATTTAAAATGCCAGTTATGTTTAGAATTTGTAAGTTTGTAAATTTTCTGGCATTTCTTATGAGGTACATAAAATTGAAGATTTAAGATGTTAAAGACAATCTGCCATAAAAAAATCACTTGAGCATGTTCTGAAGATCAATATCAAGCATATCTTTTGTAAAGGATTTTACTCTTGTGGTCATTTACTATGAAATTTAATAATAAACAAGCTGTATCATATAACCTTTAAAATGGGGTTTTACAACCTTATAAAACCTTAGAAAAGGATATATTTTCACAAAAATGCTTAATATTTCTTTGTTTTGAATATAAATAAATTTCAAAGATTAAACCTTTTTCGTCTTAATTACACCTTACCATTTTATCCCGATTAAGCGATACTGCAGGCTCTTCATCACCCAGTCCAAAGATTTTCCACGGGTTTTTCAGCGAGTATCTACCACAGAACGGCTCAGTGTCCTTCGTTCTTGTCCCAGAGAAAGTATTTTTGTACGACTCAAAACTCTCGAAGCTCTTTTTGATGTCCGTATTTTCAAACAAACTTGGACATCGGGAACCAAACATAGCATCAAGAGTAGCTTCAAGGGAAGACTGAAAAATGAGCATGCACATGAGAAAACCAACCATCTAGGTTTCAGACCAGGTCGGACACACACTGGCCTATATGGTAGAGACCTGTATATCATTCCCATAGACTTCCACTGTAATTTGCCCCAAAACAAGACTCATTCATATGCTTCACAACTCATAGTGGACCCTAAATCATTCAGCAGACGAAAGATCACCCCAGGCCGTATGCAAGTGCAGCAAAAAATAGGGCGTTAACCAGCATCCAAGGACGGTACTTTTCGCTGTTTAGGGACACCCCAAAATCACTCAACAATTAAAAATATTATTCAAAAATCACAACATTGTATGGCAAAACAGCATCTGATTTAATCACACAATATAGCAAAATATTCAAGAATGGTTACACTATTATATGACAAAGACTGTTGATAGATACGCATTTATGACCAATCGTAGGTAGTCTGACATCTTAAATTTACTGCTGAAGATCTGCCCACACTTCTGGCCAATTGCTTGCAACGTAACAATTAGAGGTCTCTGTCTTAAAGGGATTGTACTATCTCTGTAGCGAAAACAAATAAGCTTGCAGTTTCTGTACAACTGATACAACTGGACAGCTGATGTGTACCTTTGTTTTTGCCTACGCATGTTGTAGGTTTTCTTATGCAGTGGTTCAAATCAAACAATAATGCTTTTAAAAGTTGATGATGGTTTTAAAAGTTGATAATGGTTTTCAAAGTTGATAATGGTTTTCAAAGTTTATAATGGTTTTAAAATTTGATAATGGTTTTAAAAGTTTCCCATGGGGAAAGTATTTGTTGCTTTAATGGTAAACATTTTTGTTTTCTTTTTAAACTTAATTTAGTGCACATGCCATCAAGATTTCATAAATTTTGAAAGTCTATCACTTGAAAGCAAACTGTTTTCAAGAAAAGCAACAAAAATACACACATACAGTTACATCCAAGTCATTGACCAACTTGTGTTATTTCATAAATAATTGGCACTATCATTCTTTTGTTGATACAATCACATCTGAGTCATTGGCCACCTCAGTTAATCTAATAAACAACTTACACTATCTGTTGTTGATACAACAAAAGGCATAGACACAGCTTCCTCCATTGTAAGAGATACAGTATCTTGATCAGGTACACCTTTAGTGGTCTCATTTCTTGTTACAGTCACATCTAAGTCATTGGCCACCTCAGATAATCTAATAAATAACTTGCACTATCTGTTGTTGATACAACAAATGGCAAAGACACAGCTCTCTGCATTGTAAGAGATACAGTATCTTGATCGGGTAAACCTTTAGGTCTCTGTTGATACAGTCACATCTGAGTCATTGACCACCTCAGATAATCTAATAAATAACTTACACTATCTGTTGTTGACACAACAAATGGCATAAACACGGCACCCTCTGTTGTAAGAGATACAGTGTCTTGATCGCTACACCTTTAGTGGACTCTGTTGTTGATACAGTCACATCTGAGTCATTGGCCACGTCAGATAATCTAATAAATAACTTACACTATCTGTTGTTGCTACAACAAACGGTATAGACACAGCTCTCTGCATTGTAAGAGATACAGTATCTTGATTAGGTACATTTTGAGTGGTCTCTATTGCTATTACAGTCACATCTGAGCCATTAACCACCTCAGATAATCTAATAAACAACTTGCACTATCTGTTGTTGATACAACAAATGGCATAGACACAGCTCCCTCCATTGTAAGATATACAGTATCTTGATCAGGTACACCTTTAGTGGTCTCATTTCTTGATACAGTCACATCTAAGTCATTGACCACCTCAGATAATCTAATAAATAACTTACACTATCTGTTGTTGATACAACAAATGGCATAGAAATAGCTCCCTCCATTGTAAGAGATACAGTATCTTGATCAGGTTCACCTTTAGTGGTCTCATTTCTTTTTACAGTCACATCTGAGTCAGTGACCACCTTAGATTATCTAATAAATAACTTACACTATCTGTTGTTGATACAACAAATAGCATAGACACAGCTCCCTCCATTGTAAGAGATACAGTATCTTGATCAGGTACACCTTTAGTGGTCTCATTTCTTTTTACAGTCACATCTGAGTCAGTGACCACCTCAGATTATCTAAAAAATAACTTACACTATCTGTTGTTGATACAACAAATGGCATAGACACAGCTCCCTCCATTGTAAGAGATACAGTATCTTGCTCAGGTACACCTTTAGTGGTCTCACTTCTTGATACAGTCACATCTGAGTCATTGGCCACCTTCATCACATCAAGCAGTGGGAAGTCACCTACCAAAACGATATCAACATTGTTTAATTCACATTATACAATATCAAAGTGGGTTAAATATGAATTAAAGGGAACAGTAAGAAACTTTATTAGATTTATGCATAATGCAGCTAAAAGTAATGTTCCTATATATGAGCCGCCTCGTGGGCAAACCAACAATGTGGTTTCCGAACAGGTCTGACACAAATCAGGCTGCACAGTCACAGAAGCAGGCTAGAAGCTTGAAATTTCGGATTTAAGTAGAAGAGGAATTGTACTATCCGAGTAGCGAAAACAAAGACGCTGATCAGCTTCGCGGTAACCGCGAAGCTGATCTGCGCCTTTGTTTTCGCCTATGCAGATTGTTGGTTTTCCCATGAGGCGGCTCATATCTTGACACACAAGTTGTGCAAATAGTGCAGATTGAATTCACACCTTATCCAATTACCTCTCTTTGATCCGAAAGTGATCTGGTAGGTTGTTATCTCAGCTGAGGTCTGTGGCAACCTGACCACAGTGACAGATTCCTTGGCTGGCTCCTCAGTGCCCCAGACCGGAAGAGCATTGATGGCATCAGCTACCATGGTCTCACTAGCTAATATTGTCAGTGGTTCAGTGTAGACACCGAACAGACCAAACCTGAAACTGCCTTCAGACTGAATCTCAAAGGTCTGGACCTCGAAGGTCGCATTCCCAGTGGTAAAACCCGAGAAGGTCAGCTCCTGGAAGGATAAATGAGTTGTGGTGTGAATAAACCTCATGCGCGGATCCAGACATTTTCATGAGAGGGGGTCCAACGAAAATGGTAATTTTTGGTCACAGACAAGGGGGGGGGGTCCAACCCCAAAAAAATCCCGAAATTACCTTTTTTAGGTAAAATTTTCAAATTCCAGGGGGGGTCCGGACCCCCGGTCCCCCCCTCTGGATCCGCGCATCCTGACCTCTGGGGTTTAAGATAGGTCCAATGAAAACCAGGTCAGTCAGGAATAACTAGTATTTTGACAAAATTATGAAATTTGCATGCATTTCTATGCAAATTATGCAAGTTCAGTGCATTTTCTATTCAAATTATGATTTTTTTGGTATACTTTCTATGCAAATTGTAATACATCAATACAGTCTCCATTTAACTTCGCATTTTTCATATATTTTCTATGCAAATTATGAAATGTTGGTAGATTTTCCATGCACATTATAAACCTTGCATGAATTTTCTATGCATATTATGAAATTCCATAAAAATATGAAAATTTCTTACAGTTTCTATGCAAATTATAAAAGTGCAGTCATACATATTCCATGCAAATTATGACACTTTTGCACATATTCTATGCAAAATGAATTACTTCATTTTCTATGCAACTGAAAGAATTTTCTTTAATTTTCAATGCAAATTATTATACTTTCATAGAATTTCTATAGAAATCAATTATGATACTTTAGAACATTTTTTATTTCTATTATTCATAGCCAATTACAGCTGTAAAGAAGCCATAATATGAGCCTCGTCACGAGAAAACAGGAATGCGAAAACAAAGGCACAGATCAGCTTCGCAGTAACTGCGAAGCTGATCAGCGCCTTTGTTTTTGCTACTCGGCTAGTACAATTCCTCTTCTACTTATAGCCAAAATTTCAAGACTCTAGCCTGCATTTTTGACTGCACAGGCTGATCTGTGTCAGACCTGGTCAGAAACCTCGACGACCGGCTTTCTCGCATCGCGACTCATATTTCCAAGACATAGTAATGTCTTATGAAATACAGTACCTGTACATCATAGACGACAGTCGATCTGATAGATATAATTTGTTCCTCTTGTTCAGCTTTCTGTGTCCATTTACTGGTAAACTGAGTGTCAAAGTACTTGGCTTTCAGTTCAACCGAGGATTCCCCTCCCGCATCATAGTGGACCACTTTTAGCAGGTATCTAAAATTAAATATAAATTGCAAATTTAATGTTAGATATGAATAATATTTTATGCTGCATAACTTGTGAAAAAAAACTTTATCAAATTCTAATACGAAAGAGAATGTTAAAGGAAGCCACTGATTGGGCAGTGATTTTTTTTTTTTTTTTTTTTTTGGTCAAAACTGGATATAAGAATAATTCCCAAAATTATTGTCTTAATGTGTGCCAATGAAGTATCAACTCATCCAAAACTTCACTTCCAAACCCCCATTTAATATTGGTCAGGTATTTTCTATCAGTTCTTCTTTTCACATGTTTTGAAAGATTTTAAATCAGAATCTAATATCAACTGTGGTTTAAGAAAGTATACAGAGATCCTACTTGTTTGTGCTGACCAGTGGCATTCTCTCTGACAGTCCCCAGACGCCAGTTGTAGAATTGGTGGCCTCAACCTGGAAAATAAAACTCAGTTTGTATTCCGCAATTATTCCAGGTTTTCATAATCGAGTTTATAGAATCAGACCAAGTTATAAGTGAAACAGTGTTATATTGAGGTTACAGGTCAACCTCATTACAACATGCCTCACTATAGTGTAGTTCTCAATATAACACGCCCATGTCATGGCTCCCAAAATGAATATTGTGCTACATAAACACCTTAGGCAGTGTGTATGGTAGCTTGTCATCAAAATAGTTGCCATAGAGTGTCAGCGTGAGGCCTCCCTCGGTACTACCACTGCTAGGGCTTATAGATTGTTAACCTACCTCCAACAAACACCTTAGGCCATGTGTATGGTAGCTTGTCATTAACAATTTGCCATAGATGGTCAGTGTGAGGCCTCCATCGGTACTACCACTGTTAGGGCTTATAATGAGATTATTGATAACCTACCCCCAATAAACACCTTAGGCTGTGTGTATGGTGCCCTGTCATCAAAATTGTTGCCATAGATGGTCAGTGGGAGGCCTCCCATGGTACTACCACTGTTAGGGTTTATAGAGACATTATTGATAACCTATCCCCAACAAACACCTTAGGCTGTGTGTATGGTGCCATGTCATCAAAATAGTTGTCATAGATTGTCAGTGTGAGGCCACCCTCGGTACTACCACTGTTAGGGCTTATAGATTATTGATAACCTACCCCCAACAAACACCTTAGGCTCTGTGTATGGTAGCTTGTCATCAAAACCAGAGGACCAATGGTCCTGTGAACGCTCACCTGAGTCTGCTGCATATACAAATAAACATGTTTGAATATTATGGCATTTAACCCCAGTGCAGGGGCAGATGAAGCCCTTGGGCCGTTTTCTTTTTTCAGAATAATCAATATTCTGTCCATTTGCCAATTTCTTGGCTCTTGCTGGCCTTTCCCTTCAAATGACATTTTAACAGTTTTTCCCATTCAAATGCATGGGCAACCCATGTTGAACTTGCCATAAACTTGGTCAAGGTCATCACAGGGTCATGATTTATATATACATTGTAATACTTTAGCCATGGATGCTTCACGCCAAGTTTCATTGAAATCAATCTATTGGTTTCAGAGAATATTGTGCTACATGTCTATTGTTAATAGCCTCATTATAACATAGTTTCACTTATAACAGGATCTATTTCCAAGGACCCCAAAGATAGCGTTACGAGACTGAACTGTAAATAGCAAAATAATCAGTTTGGGCGCACTGCATGGCTGTGTTGTACTAGTAAAAATGCATTATAATGAGGTATGTTATAATAAAGTGGAACGTCGCATACACAAACTTATTGCTGATAAATGGTATATGTTCTTGTCTATTCAATAAAAACTATGAATATTTACATTCTATGAGCTTTATATTCCAGCCACATGCTATTTGAGCCTGTGCGTGAGAAAACCAACAATTTGATTTCCGACCAGGTCTGGTACAAACTGGGCTGTACAATCACAGAAGATGGTTAGAGGCTGGAAATTTTGGATTTAGAAAGTAGTGGAGTTTTACTATCCGTGTAGTGAAAACAAAGGCGCTGATCAGCTTCGCAGTCACTGCGAAGCTGATCTGCGGCTTTGTTATCACCTATGCAGATTGCTGGTTTTCCCATGCAGCAGCTCATTTTCAATAACACTCAAGTAAAAGTAAGGCAGGAAACCATGAAATGAATTACGGTGTACGCACCTCATCAACAAAGAGTTTAGCTCCGTCATCAGCCAACATCTGAAACTGGTAATCTCCATCATGTGGAGGAGTAAAATACATCGTCATCCTGGACACATAGTTATCCATGGTGTCATTTACATCTATGTGGTACGCTTCATCCAGGAACTCAAAGTTATAGCCGGCATCAGAACTTGTTAGGTACAGGACATCGTCAATGTTGTCCATGGTCTTTGAGGTGGATGTCCAGTACTCAAATAAGACTCCTCTGTTACCTGGAAGTAACAATTGACTTTGGTCTTCATTGACTCTCAGGTGTGTTTTGTAGTTTAACATCCTATCAACAATTTGTTAGCCATTTTGGGATGGAACCACCATTTCTTGGGTGTTAACCAGTGCTCTAACAGTTGCTCCAGGAGACAACCTGGTACTGCTGGGATTGAATCCTGCATTTCTCTATCTGGAGTCTGAACCTCTAACCACTAGGCTATCATGCTTCCAATTAAACTATATGTATTTCAAAAAGTGGACAATGAGTGGACATACAGGAGTGTTGTGTAAAATTTTCAAAAAAACTGTTGCAAAATATACTAGGTAAAAAGAATCAGAGTCAACCTATTGTTTTGCATTTGCTCGCTTTTGATTTAATGTCCAAGTCAACCAAATCTCAATCATGTCCAGATGAAACCACTACTTATTTGGTACTTTGACATGCTTAAATTGTTTACCTGAGGACACATCACATCACATCTTATGCCCCTTGCTTCAGAATCTCATGCTGTATCACTGAGCTAATTCACCTCCCTAGTATTAGACTTGTTTGGTTAATTTATTTCATGTTTTAAATCACACTCAACAGCTAAGGTCATATGGAGACAATCTCAATTTGAAAGTCACATCCGAAAGACTGGAGAAGCCTGGGATCAAACCAATGACCCTTGGTATTGGACTTGTCCATTGAGAAAACTTGCCTATGCAATATACAGATATTTTTTTCAGTTGTAAAAAATGAAAACTTCATCAGAAAAATTTTGATATTTTTCTTATTAATTTTTCACTCAAACATAGATTGTTGGTATATGTTAGAACCACCTCGGCAAGGCGGTTCTAACGAGTACCCACAATCTATATACTATGTTTTGGAGCAAAAATAAGAAAAATAGGTATACCCCTGCATACCCCAGTTTTGCTATATAGAAGTGGGTTTCAAGGGGGTACACATTACACGGACATATTTTCCTGATGTCAAACCAAGCTGATGTAATGAATGGCAGCAAAGAGATGTATTATCATACCCTGGTAACTTGAAGCAGAGCTAGTGGGTTCGGCAGCTACAGAACACTCAATCAACTCATCAGGTACGACTCTGGTCACTTCACATACACTGTCTGAAAAATGTCAGAAAAACTAATTATACAGAAATCAACAACTGTTGATAACAAATTTGTAGTGTCAAACCCATCTCTTTGTAAAACTGCAATGTACTCCTTTGGTCAATTAACAATGGCAAACATTAACTGGCCTATTACAAAATGTACATTCATGTACATGTACTTCATTGGCATATCATTATGCATAGTTCAGTGTCAATGGCCTATCAACTACATTGGCCTATCTGAACGAGATATTGTCTGTCAGGGATGCTATAATATGAATACTTCATTGGCCTATAACTATGTATATTTCATTGTCACTGGCCTATCAATATTAACATGTACTTCATTGGCATATCGATATATATGCTTACTCTCAAAAAATCTAAATTTCACATCTTATTCATTGGCCTATCAATATGAATACTTCATAGGTATATCATTATGCATTATATTAGTACATTGGCCTGTCAATATAAATACTTCCTTGGCCTATCATTATGTTTATTTATTAGCCTGTTGTAATGCATTCTACATTTACTGACCCAGATGCATAAATCATTTGCCTACCTCCAACCAACACCTTAGACAGTGTGTATGGTAGCTCGTTATCAAAATAGCTGCCTTAGATGGTCAGCGTGAGGCCACCCTCGGTACTGCCACTGTTAGGGCTTATAGAGAGATTATTGAAAACCTACCCCCAACAAACACCTTTGGCTGTGTGTATGGTAGCTTGTCATCAAAATAGTTGCCATAGATTGTCAGTGTGAGGCCACTCTCAGTACTACCACTGCTAGCGCTTATAGAGAGATTATTGATAACATACCCCCAACAAACACCTTAGGCTGTGTGTATGGTATCTTGTCATCAAAATAGTTGCCATAGATTGTCAATGCGAGGCTACCCTCGGTACTACCACTGTTAGGGCTTATAGAGAGATTACTGTTAACCTACCCAAAACAAACACCTTAGGCTGTGTATATGGTAGCTTGTCATCAAAATAGTTGCCATAGATTGTCAGTGTGAGGCTACCCTCAGTACTATCACTACTAGCACTTATAGAGAGATTATGGATAACCTACCCCAAACAAACACTTTTGGCTGTGTGTATGGTAGCTGATCATCAAAATAGTTGCCATAGATTGTCAGTGTGAGGCCACCCTCGGTACTACCAATGGTAGGGCTTACAGAGAGATTATTGATAACCTACCCCAAACAAACACCTTAGGCTGTGTGTATGGTAGTTGATCATCAAAATAGTTGCCATAGAAGGTCATTGGTACTACCACTGTTAGGACTTAGAGATTATTGATAACCTAACCCCAACAAACACCTTAGGCTGTGTGTACGATAGCAGATCATCAAAATAGTTGCCATAGATTGTCAGTGTGAGGCCACCCTCGGTACTACCACTGTTAGGGCTTATAGAGAGTGATTATTGATAACCTACCTCCAACAAACACCTTTGGCTGTGTGTATGGTAGCTTGTCATCAAAATAGTTGCCATAGATTGTCAGTGTGAGGCCACCCTCGGTACTACCACTGTTAGGGCTTATAGAAAGTGATTATTGATAACCTACCTCCAACAAACACCTTTGGCTGTGTGTATGGTAGCTTGTCATCAAAATAGTTGCCATAGATGGTCAGTGTGAGGCCACCCTCAGTACTACCACTGCTAGCGCTAATAGATTATTGATAACATACCTCCAACAAACATCTTTGGCTGTGTGTACGGTAGCTTGTCATCAAAATAGTTGCCATAGATGGTCAGTGTGAGGCCACCCTCGGTACTACCAATGGTAGGTCTTACAGAGAGGTTATTGATAACCTACCTCCAACAAACACCTTAGGCTGTGTGTACGGTAGCTTGTCATCAAAATAGTTGCCATAGATTGTCAGTGTGAGACCACCCTCTGTACTACCACTGCTAGGGCTTATAGAGGTGATATCTGAAATGTATTGGTTATTGGTTTTAAATTCAGCTGCCTCATGGGAAAACCAACAATCTGCATAGGCGAAAACAACGACGCAGATCAGCTTCGCGGTTACGGCGAAGCTGATCAGCGCTGCGCGGTTACCGCGAAGCTGATCAGCGCCTTTGTTTTCGCTACTCGGATAGTACTATTCCTCTTCTACTTAAATCCGAAATTTCAAGCTTCTAGCTCTTTTCTGTGCTTGTACAGGTCGGTTTGTGTCAGACCTGTTCAGAAACCACATTGTTGGTTTTCCCACGAGGTGGCTCAATTCATTATCAAGCCATGTTCTATCTTAAACCATATCTGATTAAAAAAAAAAACAATGGTAAATAGGGAAAAAAATCAGATAAACCAGCTGAATACAGCATATTGTCAGGACCCTGTTTTGGCATTTAAATATCATTTTAGGGAGGAATATTTAAATCAAAACATGGATCACTAATAAAACCTGCTTCTCTTTATTAGTGAGAAGCAAACCAATCGCATTATTGCCCCTTTTTGTAATATACAAATCTGAATTCACTATTGTCAGGAGATGTTGCCAAGATGAACTAGAATTGTCAGAGAATCTGACTATAGCCCCGCTTCTCAGCTTTTTTGCACGGTGAAAAAAACAATGACAGGTAACTATCACAAGCTAGATCTCGTCAATATTGATGCGCATACAAAATTTGATCTGATTACATCAATTCGTTCTCAAGATATTGAGCAGAAACGAAATTCTGACCTCAATAAAGGGCCATTACTCCGTCAAAATTTTGCGAAAAATGACGGGTAACAATCCCAAGCTAGATCTTGTCAATGATGATGTGCATACAAAATTTGGACGGATTCTGTCAATTCGTTCTCAAGATATTGAGCGGAAACAAAATTCTGAAGTCAATCAAGGGCCGTAACTCCGTCAAAATTTTGCGAAAAAATGATGGGTAACAATCCCAAGCTAGATCTTGTCAATGATGATGTGCATACAAAATTTGGTCGGATTCTGTCAATTTCTTCTCAAGATATTGAGCAGAAACGAAATTCTGACGTCAATCAAGGGCCATAACTCCGTCAAAATTTTGCGAAAAATGACGGGTAACAATCCCAAGCTAGATCTTGTCAATGTTGATGTGCATACAAAATTTGGTCAGATTCTGTCTATTTGTTCTCAAGATATTGAGCGGAAACAAAATTCTGACATAAACTAGAATTGTCAGAGAATCTGACTATAGCCCCGCTTCTCAGCTTTTTTGCAGGGTGAAAAAAACAATGACAGGTAACTATCACAAGCTAGATCTCGTCAATATTGATGCGCATACAAAATTTGGTCTGATTATGTCAATTTGTTCTCAAGATATTGAACTCCGTCAAAATTTTGCGAAAAATGACGGGTAACAATCCCAAGCTAGATCTTGTCAATGATGATGTGCATACAAAATTTGGACGGATTCTGTCAATTCGTTCTCAAGATATTAAGCGGAAAAGAAATTCTGAAGTCAATCAAGGGCCGTAACTCCGTCAAAATTTTGCGAAAAAATGAAGGGTAACAATCCCAAGCTAGATCTGGTCAATGATGACGTGCATACAAAATTTGGTCGGATTCTGTCAATTTGTTCTCAAGATATTGAGCAGAAACGAAATTCTGACGTCAATCAATGGCCATAACTCCGTCAAAATTTTGCAAAAAATGATGGGTAACAATCCCAAGCTAGATCTTGTCAATGATGACGTGCATACAAAATTTGGTCGGATTCTGTCAATTCGTTCTCAAGATATTGAGCGGAAACGAAATTCTGACGTCAATCAAGGGCCCTAACTCCGTCAAAATTTTGCAAAAAAATGACGGGTAACAATCCCAAGCCAGATCTTGTCAATGTTGATGTGCATACAAAATTTGGTCAGATTCTGTCTATTCGTTCTCAAGATATTGAGCGGAAACGAAATTCTGACGTCAATCAAGGGCCGTAACTCTGTCAAAATTTTGCGAAAAATGACGGGTAACAATCCCAAGCTAGATCTTGTCAATGATGACCTGCATACAAAATTTGGTCAGATTCTGTACACTGGTTCTCAAGATATTGAGCGGAAACGAAATTCTGACGTCGATTAAGGGCCGTAACTCCGTCAAACTTTTGCGAAAAATGACGGGTAACAATCCCAAGCTAGATCTTGTCAATGTTGATGTGCACACAAAATTTGGTCGGATTCTGTCAATTCGTTCTCAACATATTGAGCGGAAACGAAATTCTGACGTCAATCAAGGGCCGTAACTCCGTCAAAATTTTGCGAAAAATGACGGGTAACAATCCCAAGCTAGATCTTGTCAATGTTGATGTGCACACAAAATTTGGTCGGATTCCGTCAATTCGTTCTCAACATATTGAGCGGAAACGAACTTCTGTTGTCAATCAAGGGCCGTAACTCTGTCAAAATTTTGCGAAAAATGACGGGTAACAATCCCAAGCTAGATCTTGTCAATGTTGATGTGCACACAAAATTTGGTCGGATTCTGTCAATTCGTTCTCAAGATATTGAGCGGAAACGAAATTCTGACGTCAATCAAGGGCCGTAACTCCGTCAAAATTTTGCGAAAAATGACGGGTAACAATCCCAAGCTAGATCTTGTCAATGATGATGTGCATACAAAATTTGGTCGGATTCTGTCAATTCGTTCTCAAGATATTGAGCGGAAACGAAATTCTGACGTAAATCAAGGGCAGTAACTCTGTCAAAATTTTGGGAAAAATGACGGTCAACAATCCCAAGCTAGATCTTGTCAATGTTAATGTACATACAAAATTTGGTCAGATTCTGTAAACTGGTTCTCAAGATATTGAGTGGAAATGAAATTTTGACGGAATAACGGAAGGACGGAAGGACATGGTGAATCCAGTATAGCCCCACTTTTTCAAAGCGGGGCTATAATCAAGGGCCGTAACTCCGTCAAAATTTTGCGAAAAATGACCGGTAACAATCCCAAGCTAGATCTTGTCAATGATGACGTGCATACAAAATTTAGTTGGTTTCTATCAATTCGTTCTCAAGATATTGAGTGGAAACGAAATTCTGACGTCAATTAAGGGCCGTAACTCCGTCAAAATTTTGCGAAAAATGACAAGTAACAATTCCAAGCTAGATCTTGTCAATGTTGATGTGCACACAAAATTTGGTCTGATTCTGTCACTTCGTTCTCAATATATTGAGCGGAAACGAAATTCTGACGTCAATCAAGGGCTGTAACTCCGTCAAAATTTTGCGAAAAATGACGGGTAACAATCCCAAGCTAGATCTTGTCAATGTTGATGTGCACACAAAATTTGGTCGGATTCTGTCTATTCGTTCTCAAGATATTGAGCGGAAACGAAATTCTGACGTCAATCAAGGGCCGTAACTCCGTCAAAATTTTGCGAAAAATGACCGGTAACAATCCCAACCTAGATCTTGTCAATGATGATGTGCATACAAAATTTGGTCGGATTCTGTCAATTCGTTCTCAAGATATTGAGCGGAAACAAAATTCTGACGTCAATCAAGGGCAGTAACTCTGTCAAAATTTTGCAAAAAAATGACGGTCAACAATCCCAAGCTAGATCTTGTCAATGATGACGTGCATACAAAATTTGGTCGGATTCTGTCAATTGGTTCTCAAGATATTGAGTGGAAATGTAATTTTGACGGAATAACGGAATAACGGAAGGACAGAACGACGGAAGGATGGAAAGACGGAACGATGGAAGGACATAGTGAATCCAGTATAGCCCCACTTTTTCAAAGTGGGGCTATAAAAAATGACGGGTAACAATCCCAAGCTAGATCTTGTCAATGATGATGTGCATACAAAATTTGGACGGATTCTGTCAATTCGTTCTCAAGATATTGAGCGGAAACAAAATTCTGAAGTCAATCAAGGGCCGTAACTCCGTCAAAATTTTGCGAAAAAATGATGGGTAACAATCCCAAGCTAGATCTTGTCAATGATGATGTGCATACAAAATTTGGTCGGATTCTGTCAATTTCTTCTCAAGATATTGAGCAGAAACGAAATTCTGACGTCAATCAAGGGCCATAACTCCGTCAAAATTTTGCGAAAAATGACGGGTAACAATCCCAAGCTAGATCTTGTCAATGATGACGTTCATACAATATTTGGTCGGATTCTGTCAATTCGTTCTCAAGATATTGAGCGGAAACGAAATTCTGACGTCAATGAAGGGCCGTAACTCCGTCAAAATTTTGCAAAAAATGACGGGTAACAATCCAAAGCTAGATCTTATCAATGTTGATGTGCATACAAAATTTGGTCAGATTCTGTCTATTTGTTCTCAAGATATTGAGCGGAAACAAAATTCTGACATAAATCAAGGGACGTAACTCCGTCAAAATTTTGCGAAAAATGACCGGTAACAATCCCAAGCTAGATCTTGTCAATGATGACGTGCATACAAAATGTAGTTGGTTTCTGTCAATTCGTTCTCAAGATATTGAGCGGAAACGAAATTCTGACGTCAATCAAGGGCTGTAACTCCGTCAAAATTTTGCAAAAAAATGACGGTCAACAATCCCAAGCTAGATCTTGTCAATGATGACGTGCATACAAAATTTGGTCGGATTCTGTCAATTGGTTCTCAAGATATTGAGTGGAAATGTAATTTTGACGGAATAACGGAAGGACAGAACGACGGAAGGATGGAAAGACGGAACGATGGAAGGACATAGTGAATCCAGTATAGCCCCACTTTTTCAAAGTGGGGCTATAAAAAATGACGGGTAACAATCCCAAGCTAGATCTTGTCAATGATGATGTGCATACAAAATTTGGACGGATTCTGTCAATTCGTTCTCAAGATATTGAGCGGAAACAAAATTCTGAAGTCAATCAAGGGCCGTAACTCCGTCAAAATTTTGCGAAAAAATGATGGGTAACAATCCCAAGCTAGATCTTGTCAATGATGATGTGCATACAAAATTTGGTCGGATTCTGTCAATTTCTTCTCAAGATATTGAGCAGAAACGAAATTCTGACGTCAATCAAGGGCCATAACTCCGTCAAAATTTTGCGAAAAATGACGGGTAACAATCCAAAGCTAGATCTTGTCAATGATGACGTTCATACAATATTTGGTCGGATTCTGTCAATTCGTTCTCAAGATATTGAGCGGAAACGAAATTCTGACGTCAATGAAGGGCCGTAACTCCGTCAAAATTTTGCAAAAAATGACGGGTAACAATCCAAAGCTAGATCTTATCAATGTTGATGTGCATACAAAATTTGGTCAGATTCTGTCTATTTGTTCTCAAGATATTGAGCGGAAACAAAATTCTGACATAAATCAAGGGCCGTAACTCCGTCAAAATTTTGCGAAAAATGACCGGTAACAATCCCAAGCTAGATCTTGTCAATGATGACGTGCATACAAAATTTAGTTGGTTTCTGTCAATTCGTTCTCAAGATATTGAGCGGAAACGAAATTCTGACGTCAATCAAGGGCTGTAACTCCGTCAAAATTTTGCGAAAAATGACCGGTAACAATCCCAACCTAGATCTTGTCAATGATGATGTGCATACAAAATTTGGTCGGATTCTGTCAATTCGTTCTCAAGATATTGAGCGGAAACAAAATTCTGACGTCAATGAAGGGCAGTAACTCTGTCAAAATTTTGCGAAAAAATGACGGTCAACAATCCCAAGCTAGATCTTGTCAATGATGACGTGCATACAAAATTTGGTCGGATTCTGTCAATTGGTTCTCAAGATATTGAGTGGAAATGTAATTTTAACGGAATAACAGAAGGACAGAACGACGGAAGGACGGAAAGACGGAACAACGGAAGGACATAGTGAATCCAGTATAGCCCCACTTTTTCAAAGCGGGGCTATAAATAAGAAGCCCACCTGTATAAGTCTGGTACATGTAGATCTGATCATTGTAGGAGACACGATAAACCAGGGGAGCTGGGAGGGACCTGGAATAACAACAAGAAACAGGATTACTCTTAAAGTAGTGTCACACTGACATGCTCTGCCTTTCAAACAAGAGAAACATAAGTAGAATGCAAAAAATGTAAACAAAATTCATTCAAATTGTGTACCTACTTCACGTATCTTCTTATCTTTGAATGTTTAACAAAACAATTTGAGATTTATTTTTAATTTTGCAGACAAAATTTATTGTCTGTTTGGTCAGTGTTTGAACAAATTAGTATACAGACTATTTGCAGGCTATCTGCATGGACAAGACCAGGCAAAAACAAACATAGGATAAAGTACTGAAAGACAACAGAAGTGGCTTAGAATGGCTTTGCTTTACCTTTAGAATGGAATGGTCTGACTGGAGGTGTCTGTTAGGAAGACTTGTCAGAAAGGTCAAATAGTGGACTATAAAATGTATTTAATATGGGCTGCCTCATGAGAAAACCAACAATCTGCATAGGCGAAAACAAAGACACCGATCAGCTTCGCAGGTAACCGCGAAGCTGATCAGCGCCTTTGTTTTCGCTACTCGGATGGTACAATTACTCCTCTACTTAACTCCAAAATTTAAAGCTTCTAGCCTGCTTCTGTAGCTGTACAGGCCGGTTTGTGTCAGACCTGTTCGGAAACCACATTGTTGGTTTTCTCACGAGGCGGCTCATATTAAAAGCTTCCTACCTTCCAAAAGGAGTCTCCACAATGAAACTGGCATTAAAAAATCCTGAAAATTAATACAATATGAATAAGGGTATAAAATGGCTTTAATCTTTCAAATTATCTTTATTTTAAAATCCCTTCCATACATCAACACTCAACATAAGCTCTGTAGAGCTTTTATTGCGACTCAGAACATAGATGCATACATACTCACTGAGCTGTGTCACTTGCTGAAGCACACATAGGATATAAACAGGGACCCTTTGGTCCAGTCCAATATCAAACCTTCACTGCCAGTCTGCTCAGCAAACAACACAAGCATTTGGGCAGTAGAATTATTCAACTTATATTTAAACCAAATAGGTTATTTCAATTTGTCAAACAATAAAAAGAGCTTAGTGTTTCACCATCAAATGATTTTAAAGTAGTTTTATTCATCCATAATATTCTAAATTATTAAAGTCAGTTTCTATGAAAACTGCCTTTAATCAATTGACCAATAAAATTTTTAACATTTGGTGCTAGCTATTTTTGACTTCGACTTCCATCAAACATACCAACAGAGGTCCCTTTTGTCTTACACATCAAACTCCCATAGTCAGAATCTGCTTCCACCTTTAAACCATAGCTAAAATAAAACAGGACAAGGGTGTTACCAGAAAAGTTCAAGGTATATGCACAAAGAGCAAAAACAGTCAAACCTTGAAATGACGAAAAAAGCCATATTATTATATAACTATAAAAAGACAGTATTTCAGACAATGCTTTCAGCCCATTGCATATTTTGTCATATTGTATGACCTGGGGTTTTTCCCATTAACTATATGTTGCTAAATTTAGAACACTGTATCTATCATGGAAATGTACAGTGATTGATGTCTTGCAGTCTTGCTGATGAACTACAGGTGATATTTGCTACTGTTTTATTTATTTGAATTACGACTTTATGTCCCAATGAACTTTTTAGTCATGCTGGGACTTTATGCAAGCTGTTGAAAACAAACCATTTTCAAATGAAAAAATTTTTTTTTTCTGCTCATTCTTTTTTAAAAGTTTAGTGTTAAAAGAAAGTGTTATACAATAAAACAATTGTTGACTATTGAGTCAATGAATATGATGTGATATCCAACAGAGACTACCAATATTGACCTCGGCTTCGCCTTGGTCAATATTGGTAGTCTCTGTTGGATATCACATCATATTCAATGACTCAATTCGCCTCGGTCAATATTGGTAGTCTCTGTTGGATATCACATCATATTCAATGACTCAATAGTCAATAATTGTATATTATTAAGTAATTTTAACTTTTTCTTATTACGCATGTATGTACTGTGAGTATAAGGTGTACACTCCCGGTAAAAAAATAACAACATATTCCGCGTTTCTCCGCAACCATGGCAAACGCGAAATTTTTATTTCTCGGAGAAACACCGCGAAATAAGCCAGGTAGACGAAATCGTCTGCGCGAAATTTCGCTGTGTTTCTCGGTGAAATTTCTCGGTGTTTCTCCGACAAAGGTAATTACCTGGATTTATCGATAAATCTCTTTTTCTCGGAGTTTCTCGGAGGAATTTAAAAGACAAATGCATGTTTATAATTTTTGAATAAATATAAAACAATTAATTAAAAAAATAATAAGTATTTGCAAGTATGGAACTTGCAGATGTTACGTATTTGTTTAGATGGCTTATAATCCACATTAATATATTCTTGATTACATTAAAATTTATGATGACCTTTGTCACTTGTGTTGCTTGTAACACCATCCATGATTATTCGATCTTTGAACAGAAGAATGGAAGCGAAAATCATTTAAAATTCAAGGGCGTCATTAAAAATTCGCACCTTGAGCATTGTCCTTTCCGACAAAGAATAAAATTACCACACTTCTAGCGACTATGTGGATAATCAGAATCATTTTAATTGAATGAATAAATAAGTTTAATGACATTTGATCAAATGTATTTAATTATGTACAATAACAATGATTTAACAGGCGGTTTACTTTAATTACACAAGTCTTCAAAATAACATGCATATACCGGCCGGAGATCGAAATCGCAACTATTGTTTTTTTTGCGAAGCGAACGTACTATCTATACATGTAAAACCATCGCGGCCTGTCTTACTAAATGTTCGGACCTTACTCGTCCGCCAGCATTTCTTGCTAAGCTGTTAACGTAACCGTTATCAAATATCGAGATTATGGTTCCATATAAATCGCAAATAATTTGAGCATTCGTACATGTACATGCATATATACTTTTACGTTTTAGATCGAGACTACATGTAGTAGGAAAGAATTTGCATTCAAAAGTTATTCTCCATGAACAACCACAATGCCGTTTAAATCATGAACTTATGGGATCGCCTAAATTGTGCCCTTTCGCCCGTAATATTGTGTGGTATTAACATACATAAATGGTCAACAAAATTTACAGAAATGACTGTTGACTGATTTGGCCAAGTGGTAGAATTTGCAGCATTACCAGGACGTGTGTTTCGGCATACACAGACATGTTCTTGTGTCGCATTCTCTAATAAACACGAAGCTGACACTGCTCCTTCACATGATTAGGAAGCTGTCTGTCGTAAAGTGAAATAAAAAGTCAAGCAAATAAAAATGCCGACTGTGCAGCCAACACTGTCATATGACCTCCCAACTGACGGCTAATATAAATGTACATGTCCATACATTCACGCACATGCATTTGTATCTTGTTCAAACATTTTACATCAGGAAAACATTTCCATGGAATGCGTACCCCATCAAAAGCAAAACTGGGGTATGCAGGGGTATATCTATTGTTTATCTTTTGCTCCAAAACATAAGATTGTGGGTACTAGTTTGAACCGCCTCGGCGAGGCGGTTATAACGTGTACCCACACTCTATGTTTTGAGCATGAATAAGAAAAAGCAAACATTTTCTACTGAAAATTTTCATTTGTATACCATCATAAAGTCGGAGTTATTTAAACCAGGTGCATATCTACGTCAGAGGTTAAGATGCACGGTCAAGATATTTGCAACATACTGTATATATCAATAGCTGCAAGTAGAAATGTTGATATTTGAGCTTGTGCACGAGAAACCCAACAATTTGGGTTCCGACCAGGTCCGACACAAACCGGGCTGTACAGTCACAAGAGCAGGCTAGAGGCTTGAAATTTTGGCTAGAAAGAAAAGATGAATTGTCCTATCCGAGTAGCGAAAACAAAGGTGCTGAGCAGCTGTGCAGTTACCACACAGCTGATCTGCGCCTTTGTTTTCGCCTAAGAATTTTGTTGGTTTTCTCATGCAGTGGATCATTTAGTAATTATTAAAAACTCCTGTCTACCATATAATCAAAAGCACAAGTATTTGCCACAAAGGTATTTTTTTTTAAGTATTTGTCATGCCGGCATCTACACTGGCATTAACCGGTAGGAACATACTTGTCCCAACCCTGGCGCCAGTCAACGTCGGGACAAAGGCATTTAATCACTACAATGAGGAGCTGCTCAAGAACACAATCCGAGGATACGGTCGTACATGCACTTATACCAGGATTCCTACATTCGGTGTCCGGCGCTTTACCAAATACGAAAAAATGCCTTTGCGATATACAGATTCTTTCAGTAGTTAAATTTGATATATTTCATAGGGGGAAAATGATATTTTCCTAGTTTTCTTTAAACATTAAGCATTTAAACATTGATTGTGGGTAGACGTTAGAACCACCTCGACGGGGCGGTTCTTGCAAATACCCACAATATATGTTTAGAGGAAAAAATATGTATATGCCGGTTCATGCCAGTTTTTGCTTTAAGACTTGAGCCGCGACGTCAAAAAACCGGTCTCCGGGATTCCCGACCAGTACTGATACAAACCAATCTGTATAGTCCTAGAAGATGGATAGAAACCAGAAATATCAGATTAAAGAAGTAGGGGGATTGCATTAGCCGAGTAGTGAAAACAAAGGCGCTGATCAGCTGTGCAGATACTGCACAGTTGATCTGCGCCTTTATTATCGCATGAGTATAAGTCCAGCGTTCTCATGACGCGGCTCATATAAAAGTGGGGTATATATACATGGACATGTTATCATGATGTCTGTAAATATGTTGAGGAATACCTCATACAATGTATATGGGTTTAAAGCACATGAACATGTAAATGTGTTTCTTAATTTACTCGATTAATTATCAATTAATTTATCAATTATCAGTAATTGATAAATTGTCTTTACTTGTCATTTTTCACCATGTATCATGCAGCTTCCTGTGCACTTGGCATTTCGGACCTCACCTTGTAAAACAACATGCCGCCAACACAAACTGTTCATGGCGGAGTTGTCGTTATGCATCGCAATAGGTTTTGCGTTTATGCATTTAGCAAGAAAAACAGATGCTTAGAAAAAGAAAAGTGTATATATTGCTTTTTCATATCTCGTTATCCGCCTTTTTCTTATGTGAAGATTTGGTCATAAATTTGGTATGAACAAAAGTGTTTATGCGAACAGTGCCTCTGATAAACGAGTGATTTAGAGGTATTGACAAAACTTTGTGCTAGTTAAATACTGTGTATCCTAATCATCGAGAATGTTGTAATGCATATTCATATAGGGATTAGAAGATCGCTGCAGGGTCATCGGGTCAATAAAATTTTACAAAAATAGCTTGCTCCATAAAATGACAATAATTATGATGAAAGTATGCCATTTCATTCTATATGTACGTTTCCATAGCTTGACACTACAACCAGAACCAGAAAACATTTATTTTATTACAATATGAATTCAGGAATGCGCAAAATGGTTACCTATTATAATCGTACATGTTTATGGCTTATTGCTTTTATGTTTCCTAACTCAAACAAATGACACTACTTGGATAAAGGCATAATCTATGAGATAAAACAAAGTACTTCTTAATTTGTTTGTCAAATGTGAGTCAAGTCATTCCTGACCAACCGTAACGGAAACCAGTGAAGAAGATTGTGGAATGTTTGCTCAGTAATGAATGTGCCTTATTAAAACGTGTCAAACTGTTAGAGGTGATATATACAAAAACACTTATAAATACTGATCAGTTAAATGTCTAAAACTTCTTTAATTATTAAAAAAGTGGTAAAATCGATTCAAAATCGTGCAAAAATATTTCTCCGAGAAACTCCGCGAACAGGTAAATCTGGACTTACCTGTTTCACCGGTTAATACCTGCGGGCACGGTGAAATTTCTCGGTGTTTCTCCGAGAAATCGAAATGAACGAAACGCGAAATATCTTAATGAAAAGAGAAATTTAGCGTTCTTTCTCCGAGAAAAATAGCTTAGGGTCCTCCGAGAAAAGAGGAATATGTTGTTGAATTTTTACCGGGACTGTACATCTATTCAGGAGAATAACACAGGATATGTTATTGTCTGAAATCAGCTATTAGGCTAAAAAAGTTGATCTCAAAGATAGATTGAACAAAATTTGACAATGGCATATTGCACAAAGTTTGTCGTCCATGCCAATCACTCCCATCCAGGTATATAGCCATGAAAAAGTTTTTTTCCCCTAGACTCTCACAGACAGAGCAATTTTCACAGCTGACTGAGAAGAGAAAAACAAAACAAAGAAAAACTTTTGTTACGAAGAAAAAAAGCTGTGGAACCAATAAATTTAGAGAAAAGATTTTTTCCAGAATGTGTGATAAAGGTAATTAGAGGTCAACCTCATTATAATGCTATCTTTGGGGTCCATGGAAACATACTTTGTTGTAAATGAAACTGTATTATAATGAGGTTATTTACAATACACAGCAAAACAATCAGTTTGGAAGCTATGAAATGGCCATATTATATTAAAAAACACATTATAGTCAGGTGCATTAATGAGGTTTATCTGTAATAATTTAAAGATAATCTTGTTAGCATTACAAAAACATGTCCATGCAATATAGTGATTTTTTAAAGCTGAAAAAATGAAAATTTTGATATTTATCTTATTTTTGCTCAAAACATAGATTGTGGGTACACTTTAGAACTGCCTCGCCAAGGCAGTTCTAATGAGTACCCGCAATCTATGTTTTGGAGCAAAAATAAGAAAAATAGGCATACCCCTGCATACCACAGCTTTGCTATATAAAAGAGGGGTCCAAGGGGGGGGGGGGGGGGTACACATTACAAGGACATGTTTTCCTGATGGCATCATCAGATACTACCTTTTAAATGAGAGTCTTACTTACAAATCATCCCCATCTTTCAAGCCACAATCCTGAGGTCCAACATACACTCTGGAAATATAACAGAATATTCTCATTACAAAAACTTGCCCATGCCATATACAGAGAATTGTTTAGCATTAATAAGTAGAAATTTCATTGTAAAGATTTTGACATTTTCAATATTTGTGTTCAAAACATTGATTGTGGGTACACATTAAAACTGCCTCAGTGTCATTTCTGATGTCAGCTATCCCATCATGCAGTGTCATCTTGATGTTAGACAGCGTAACATCGTTTTAACGCATAACAAATGTGTGTAAATATCCGTATTACAGTCAAACATTTGGCAGGACATCTACAATGCAATGTCGGAAAGCTGAACGATATCGGCCATTTTAGCACTTTTATCCGACTTATTGTGTGCTACAACCCAAATACATTAGCTCCAGTGCGTGATTTGTTGTGTAAATATCTGTATTACAGTCAAACATTTGGCAGGACATCTACAATGCAATGTCGGAAAGCTGAACGATATCAGCCATTTTAGCACTTTTATCCGACTTATTGTGTGCTACAATCCAAATACATTAGCTCCAGTGCGTGATTTGTCGAGTAATACTTCACTGTTTGTTGGTCAGTTGTAAGAATATAAATCACTTGCGCTACTACTGACCTCCAAACAGTGAATATTACTCAACAAATCACTGCTAGAGCTGATCTATTTGACTGTTAAAATCCATGTACCTCAGTAGTTTTTCTGATCTTGTATTTGAGGCTTCGAAAAGATTACTACCATATCTGTCAGTGATTAGCTGTCCAGTCATAGTAACAAAACCGCCTGCAAAATGGAAAATAAAAGTTTTAAAACCAACAATACTATGAAATTTGCTCCTAGAGAAAGAAAACAAACATTTTGAATGGAGTCTGACAAAATTTAAGTACATTTATCATATAACACTGCTATTATACAGTAGATAACGTCCTGTAATAAAGTGTTTTGACCACACATGTACGAAGGGCGTTCAAAAAGTTTGCGGAAAAGTGCCATCATATTCTTATTTTGTAAATCAGATGAATTAAACTATTACAGTTATATAGACAAACATGATTTGTACTTATACAGCAAATTTTGCTGCTCTGGCATGAATACAATGTTAACAGTGGTTGCTATGGAAACCGTACATCACGTTTACCGGCCCATTTTTGTTCATTTTTGCAAAATGTCGATGTTAAATGAAGACATTGCATTTGACAGTTTACCGTGCTTTTTTCATCAAACTTTGTATGAGCAAAAGTCAATATGTTTGCGGTGAGCACATGACGTCATATAAGTCTGTGACGTCATTTGGGCGTAAAGCGGCCATATTGTTTTGTGGGTATGCCTAAAATGCGTAGGGAACAACGGTATTTGATAAATTGTGTGTTTGAAACGGACTGTAAAAGAAAGAAACACTGCTTAGAGCAGAAAGCGCATATGGCAACAAGGAAATTAAGAAAACGGCAATCAACAAGTAGAATGCATGATTTCTACACGACCAGATAAGCGTCCATGTTGACTCGCGCAGCGTAACATCAAATAACGTCATACTGTCGAAAATGGTCGTCGTGATAGAAATGAGTAGAATTCGTGAAATACACAACATATCGAATTGTAGTTTCGGCACAATTCACCGCATTATACACACAGAACTGACAATTAGATGCCCGTATGCCAGGTAGATTCCAAAAATGCTTAAAAGCTAGCCAACAACGGCATGAATGCGTATAGCATGACGTTGTTATGACGTTGGCCAGTTTTACTGTTGTTACGTCAGAAACGCACATGATTTAATGCCTAATTTTTATCCAATTTTATTCAAATTCTGTGCATATGTTAACAATATATTTATGTACAACATGCATAGAGATCGTGAATTTCCCATGAAAACTAATAATTTGGCAGCACTTTTCCTCAGACTTATTGAATCCCCCTCGTCTTAACACTTTTGCAGGAATTCGTAATCTCATGACCACGTCCATGACAACAATGCAATTTCTCAGGCAAATTGTATGTCCACTTTCAAAGCAAAAAAATCAAATGTTAAAGGTCATATGATAAAATTAATCTTACACTTGTGGTCATTTCAAATGAAATGAAATCTCTAAGTATATGATTAAAAAGAAAAGAAATTATATAAAAAACTATATAAAGACCAAGTAAGAGGAGATGTAGGCATTTTAAATAATTGATCTTGGGAAATGCAAAATAAGATAGCCTCGGTCAACAAAACTTCTGAGTCACAGGACCAGTATTCATGTGAAAAGATTCGGAAGTAAATGTTTAGTCAGACCAAAGGTCCTGTAAGGGCTTCTAAAGTTTAGTGAACACCTGAAAAAGTATGTGTAATATTATGGTAATACCTGGTAGTCCTGACTGGGGGGTGAGGCTATCTATGGTGGGTGTATTGTCAACACCAGGCTGAAACAAACACAATAAAATATCTTTTATTTTATTCAACACCCTTTGTTGTATTAAAACCGTATACAGGCTGCTTTAACAAGAACTCACAAACTGAGAAAATGCTTCTAAAACAGGCATATTCTGCAATGAACCGGACTTCTCCATCAGGAAAACATGTCTGTGAAATGTATACCCCCTTAAACCCCACTTTTATATAGCAAAAAACTGGAGTATGCAGGGGTATACCTATTTTTCTTATTTTTGCTCAAAAACATAGATTGTGGGTACTCATTAGAACCACCTCAGCGAGGCGGTTCTAACGTGTACCTACAATCTATGTTTTGAGCAAAAATAAGAAAAATATCAAAAATTTTCTACTGACAATTTTCAATTTTTACTGCTTCAGAAAATTTCTGTATATTATATGGACATGGACATGTTTTCGTAATGTCTGACATATGCAAATTGTTGGGTTTCTCGTGCAGCAGGTCAAATGATAATTGTTTACCTTATATTGACAGCTCCTGCTGGTAGGACGTCCACTGCAGAGATCTTCATCATCTATAGCTACTCCATCAACTATTGCCTTAACATAGTATTCCTCCTCTGACATCTTCCTGAAAAAAAACAAACAAACTAGAAAATGTGTTTATGAAACACTATGCCCCCAACTGGTAAGCCACTTTCAAGTTGTAAAAATGTCCCAAAAATGACTAAGTTCAAACTGTAAAAAAAGTGACAAAAATTAATCTGAGGAGTACATGTATATCCCAACCACATGCATATCTTCAAAGCATGGTCACAATGTCTGCAAAGTTTCAAAAGTATCGGTATTAAATTGTAGGAGGAGTTGCGCACACAAGTTACCCTCTATCCATCCACTAAAATGCCCGAAAAAATGACTAAGTTCAAATTGTGAAAAAAATGACAAAAAATAATCCAAGGATTATATCCAAACCATATGCATATCTTCAGACCATGCCCATAATACATGTAAAGTTTTAAATGAATTGGCATGAAACTGTAGGAGGAGTTGCGCACACAAGGTACCCACTGCCCATTCACTTTCATTGTCAAAATGCCCGAAAAATGGCTAAGTTCAAATTGCAATAAAAGTGACAAAAATTAATCCAAACCACATGCATATCTTCAAAGCATGGTCACAACATCTGTAAAGTTTCATGAGAATCGGAACAAAACTGTAGGAGTTGCGCACACAAGGTATCCACTATCTATTCCCTTTATCCAGAATTAAAAAGGGAAATAACTCTCACAGAATTGGCCCCTAGCCCCTTGAATTTACCTGAAAGAAAAAATATGGGTCCTTTTAATTTTCATATACAAACTACATACCAAATTTCAAGATCCTAGCTCTAACGGTTCCTGACCGAGTGCTCACGCATCACAGACTGACTGACTGACTGACTGCACGCACTCACTCACTGCACTGCATGGACAGACCCAAACCAATATGCCCCCTCAACTTCTTCGAAGTTGGGGGCATAAAAATCAACTTTATTTTTAGAAGTAGTGGTTAAGCCACTTGTCTTGTTAACCGACAGAGAATCCTCATTATGAAAACTTGCCCATGCAATATACAGGATTTTTTTAGATGTAATTTTTGAAATTTTTGTTAAAAACATAGTATGTGGGTACACGTAAGAACTGCCTCGGTGAGGCGGTTCTTACGAGTACCCACAGTCTATGTTTTGGATCAACAATAAGAACTAGAGGACCATAATTGGTCCTGTAGCTCACCTGAGAGATTATCACATTGTAAGCTCATGAGATTTAAATTAATTGAGAATCGACCAATGAAAGTCTATGCATGGACACTATTGACCCCCGGGGCATGGCCAAATTTGACCCAGGGGCATGACTGGCACAATTTATAATGGGGACTACCAAACATTGCTACATACAAAATATAGAAGCTCTGGGCCTTTTGGTTTCAGAGAAGAAGATTTTTGTTAGTTTTTCCCATTGTAAGTCTATGGAGACTATCTACCCCCGGGGCGTGGCCAAATTTGACCCCAGGGGCATGATTGGCACAATTTATGTAGAGGACCATTAGCCATTGCCACATACAAAATATCAAAGCTGTGGGCCCTGTGGTTTCAGAGAAGAAGATTTTTGAATTTTATTCCCATAGTAAGTCTATGAAGACTATCAACCCCTGGGGCATGGCCAAATTTGACCCCAGGGGCATGAATGGCACAATTTATGTAGAGGACCATTAGCCATTGCTACATACCAAATATCAAAGCTGTGGGCCTAGTGGTTTCAGAGAAGAAGATTTTTTTAGTTTTTTCCTATTGTAGGTCTATGGAGACTATCGACCCCCGGGGCGTGGCCAAATTTGACCCCAGGGGCATGATTGGCACAATTTATGTAGAGGACCATTAGCCATTGCCACATACAAAATATCAAAGCTGTGGGCCCTGTGGTTTCAGAGAAGAAGATTTTTTAATTTTTTTCCCATAGTAAGTCTATGGAGACTATCAACCCCTGGGGCGTGGCCAAATTTGACCCCAGGTGCATGAATGGCACAATTTATGTAGAGGACCATTAGCCATTGCTACATACCAAATATCAAAGTTGTGGGCCTAGTGGTTTCAGAGAAGAAGATTTTTTCAGTTTTTCCAATTGTAAGTCTATGGAAACTATCCACCCCCGGGGCGTGGCCAAATTTGACCCCAGGGGCATGGCTGGCACAATTTATGTAGAGGACCATTAGCCATTGCCACATACCAAATATCAAAGCTGTGGGCCCTGTGGTTTCAGAGAAGAAGATTTTTTAATTTTTTTCCCATAGTAAGTCTATGGAGACTATCGACCCCCCGGGGCGTGGCCAAATTTGACCCCAGGGGCATGAATGGCACAATTTACGTAGAGGACCATTAGCCATTGCTACATACCAAATATCAAAGCTGTGGGCCTAGTGGTTGTAGAGAAGAAGATTTTTTTAGTTTTTCCCATTGTAAGTCTATGGGACCTATTTGTTGCCATGGAAACCACAATTTTAATACAATCTGCTCCAAAACCTAATGCCATCAATCCCCCAACCCAATTATGGTTCACATTGAATTTGATCAAGATCGGCCTACTAGCTTCAGAAATATTCTTCTTTGAAATTGTGGACGGACGACGACGGATGACGACGACGGACGACGACGACGGACGCCGGATGCCTGCCTATCCTATAAGCTCACCTGTGAGCCTTCGGCTCAGGTGAGCTAAAAATAGGTACACCCTTGCAAACCTGTTTTTCTATATAAAAATGGGGTTTAAGGGTGTATAAATTTCATGGGCATGTTTTCCTTATGCCGAAGGTCATACAAGGTAGCTAGCTATGATAGAAGACTGTTATATGACTGCTCATTATGTTTAAACAGAAAAAATACTGTATTCGTTCTAATTAGCGCACATGCTCCAATAAGTACACACCGTTCTTTTCCGAAAAACATGTGCCTAAATGCACACTAATCAACAAGCATTTTGGTATTTTATATCAATTTTGCACATTAATATTGTATTAACCACATTAAAAGCAATCCTTAAATGTGTAAACCTCTATTTTGCAACATTTAGAACACTTATTTGACATCATCACTGGTATTTCTGACATGGTAATTTCAGCAGTGTATGTTGTTTCCATTCGTAGTGCGCGCTAATTAGAACAAATATGGTAAAAAAATTTTGCCAATGACATTTTAAATTTCATCAGTTCTGTAAAAATCAGTGCAGTGGATAGGTATGCGCAGCATGAAGCTGGCTTAATTCATACATGTACTTACTCCGGAGTGTAACATGTGATCATGTCTTCTGTGGAACCATCCTTATGGACAGGACAGTCAACCCTGGTTCCCGACTCGGACACCAAGAAGACAAAGTTTCCTGTGTTGGGGTCATCATTCTGACTGAACTGATCAGCAGAAAATCCTGAAATAAGTATACTTATATGACAGCTTTTATACTTCCCTATGTGTAGTTCTATGAAAATGGAGGCATAAATCATGTTAGCTGATACATGTAGCCTGGTAGCCCCTGTGGCAAAATTAATGACAACATTTAACTGATGCAAGCTTGCTGAGATGATAAGAAATTTATTGACTCAGTTTATACATATATGAAGAAAAGCTTATATGAAGAAAGATAAAAACTCATATACTGAGTCGAGGGTTATGAAAAAGAATAAAGTTACAAGTATGATAGTGAGTCTGTTTCAAGATGACAGGTTAAAAACTAGATTGATGATGATGGAGAGATAACTAGAAATGGGTGTTTGTAAAACACTATGCCCCCAACAGTATGTTCGTCCTTAAACTGGCAAATTGTAGGGTTTGTTTATTTCATTTGAATGAAGTGAAATTTAATTTCCTGTAGAAACTGTTCGGTTGCTTATGTTTTGACCTCGATCCAGAAACAGAGAATGTAAGCTTTATGTCGACAAGTTAAAATGGAGTAAAAATTTCAAAACTGAGTTATTTTGTCAAAATTTGTCGGAAACTCCTCAAAAGTTAGTCAGGTTATTTTCTTCTCAGCCCCAACCAGTATACCAAATATAAAGGCTCTAGCTCAAATACTTTTTGAGATATCGTGCACACAAGATTTTCAAATTTTGTTTTCAAAGGGAAATAACTCAGAAAAGGGGCATAACTCAGACATGAAAAAAAAAAAGATACGGGTCAACTATTTTTTCATAAGGAATCTGTATACTAAAATTCAAAACCCTAGCATGCAGCGTTCAAAAGTTTCAATTTTCACCGAAAAGTCGAAAAATCAATCAAAATTTCAAAATTCCGTATTTTTGTCAAAATTTGACGGAAAGTTCTCAAAAGTCAATCATGTCATCTACTTCTCAGCCCCAACCAGTATACTAAATATGAATGCTCTAGCTTAAATACTTGTTGAGATATCTTGCACACAAGATTTTCAAATTTTGTTTTCAAAGGGTCATAACTCAGAAAAGGGGCATAACTCGGACATGAAAAAAAATATGGGTCAACTATTTTTTCATGAGGAATGTGCATATGAAATTTCGAAACCCTAGCATTCACTGTTTAAAAGTTTCAAATTTCACTGAAAAACTGAAAATATAATCAAAATTTCAAAATTCCGTAATTTTGTCAAAATTTGCGGTAAAGTTCTCAAAAGTTAATCAGGTGATCTACTCCTCAGACCCAACCAATATACCAAATATGAGGGCTCTAGCTTAAGTACATGTTGAGATATCTTGCACACAAGATTTTCAAATTTTGTTTTCAAAGGGACATAACTCAGAAAAGGGGCATAACTGGAACATGAAAAAAAATATGGGTCAACTATATTTTCATGAGGAATGTGCATATGAAATTTCAAAACCCTAGCATTCACCGTTCAAAAGTTAACAGACGCACCCACCCACCCACACACACACACAGCTAGACAAGCCGAAAGCAATATGCCCTTCCAACTTTTTCAAAGTTGGGGGCATAAAAACTGTCTAGAATTGATCGGCACATGACATTTTCGACAGTACATAAATTGATGAGGATTAATTATGGGTCTAAAAAATTTAAAATGGGATAAAACATGCAGTGCACTGTCTCTAGGGCTTGGGGTACTGCATCTTTCCACAGGTGTTCGAAGTTATATCCATAAACATTATAATTTACTAAAACACCGAATCTCTAATAGGAGAACGGTTCTTATTAGAGATTTGATCTTTTAAAAAATTATTATGTTTATGGATATAACTTCGAACACCTGTGATCTTTCCAACACTGCTGCATTGAAGACCTCAAGATTTGGAGAAACTGCAACAGACACTGACCAGCTGACTGGCAGAGTATTCCACTGGACAACTGCCAGGATTTGGCGAAATGTCTTAAGATGTGGAGTATTGCTCTTGACAGAGGAAAACGTTAACCCACGTCTGACGCTGTTATTTGTCAAACTTGAAAAGGGCAATAATGCAACACATAACCAGATAACAAAAGTGTTAAAAGTTCAAATTAAACATTACTTTCCCGCCAACTGTCAAATTACCGGAAAAGGTAACACGAAGTACAGAAATACGGGAGTTCCGGGTCATCTCTGTCTAAAAAATCAAATTAAATTTTTACTGGGGCACTCGGTCCGAGTCATCTCGGCCCATTCAGGTATTGTTTATACAGGCGACAAGTTAGAGAAATAAGTAGCACTTTGTTCCAAAAATAATCGCGTTACATAATTCTAGCCAACTACTTAAACTATCAAAATTGAAATTTTGAGAAAATCGACTAAGCATATATATCAAGAGATAGCAGTCTGAGGCTTACTGTGGTATCGAGTATAGACAGAACAGAATATTGGAGTTCTTACCTCCTCCAAACCCGGCCCACATCCCTGCAAGGTTCTTCGATTTAATTTTTCAGACTAAAGTGTACGTACCTCCTCCATGTATAGTTATTCTCGTTTCTCCCCCAAGACTACCAGCGTCGGGAGTAACATCTGTGATATGGGCTCCTGAAAATATAATGTATACAATAAGTTCAGCACCATAATTATGAAGCTATAAAGAAGGTGAGCTATACATTGTGCTTTTTCAGATTAATAATTAACCCTAATCATTGACACCGTTCTGACTGGCAACGACGACAAACGTCAATGACCCTTTGAAATCAGTGGCAATGAAACCAAAACAACTTGATGTCTTTTATCAGATTGCATACGTTTTTCGGAATGCTCAATTTCAAATTTTATTGCTTTCATGTACACAAGAAGCCGAGTCCACCAAACAAGTCACATGTCATTTCAATGGTCTAATAATACATGTACATGAAAAATGGTATTCAAATTTGCATGGACGTAATACATTTTCTTCGCAATAATCAATGCTATTATACAATAGCTGACACTGTCTACCCTCAGTCCGTGTTTCCTTTTTTAAAAAAAGGGCGTCATAAACACTGATTTCATATGCAATAATAAAACTTCTAGAAATTGTGAAAGTAGGCAATGGTTACCCTAGGTTTGACCTCGATTGGGTTCAGTCGGTTCTTGTTAACCTTACTCCATTTGTTAGTCAATTTGTCCTTGCATAATGGAAGGATAACAGAAGCACTGACATCGAGACATTGACGTCACGTATTTTAATGCCATTTTCTTCGAGGACATTTAAAGACAATATTTGTGTGTGGATAAACCAAGAGGATTAGGATTATAAGTTTGATGAACCATATATATTTTTTATTGAATCTCAATATGCCAATTGAAATATTATACAGTGGTCAAGTTATTATTTTGGACTTCGATCTAGTTTGGTTCCGTAAATGTACCAAAATAGTAAGTTTAAAAAAATGGTCATCTGATCTTGGCTGAGCCGACTGTAATCAAATCTCATATATGAATGCAATGATACTCAGTTGCGGATACATTATTGCACTAATTTGTAAAGTAAGTTGTCAGCAATTGACCAAATCCGGAAATCGAGTGGTACATACCCCTGTTTCTCACCTCAATCTATATTGAGGTTCATTCGGTGCTATTGACACAAATAATTATTTGACAACCAGCTGGCACATTGCCCTGTCTGGCTTAGACAACCTTGAAGGAGGGTTATTCGGTACCAGATTGCTGACCCTTCCTGTCCTCGCTTAGTTCGGTATAGCTAACGTAAATACTGACGTATTGTGCATTAATTCAAAATTGTCGGCACTATGTTGTAAACTATGATAATAGGTTTGACGATCCGAAATTTTATAAGCAAATATAATAATAAGGTACAAGTAGGCAATGATCAGGAAATGGCGCAATCAGAAAGAAAATCCCCCTTCAAAAACCGAGGTGGGAAAAACTAAATTGACAATTAGGTACTTATACTAAGAAAACATATCTTAAGCCGAGTGAGCAGCTATTTCCCAACAGGTCGCCACTCAGCTACCCAAACCCAACTAAAAATATGAAAACGCACATAAGGTGCAAACAGCACAAAAATTCAACACCAAGACATAAAACAATAAGAACAACAACAGAAGTATCAGTAATATAAAATTACTGGTGGGCTGAAACTAGCTTTACATGGCTATAACCTCAACATCAGCTTCTGCAGTGGTTCACAACATTTTAAAACTGCATTGTTAATATTTCTGCACTAAAAAGCTTGCTCAATCTCATCACATCTAATGGACGTATTAACGATAATAAGAAATAGATACAGTATTAGTCTTGTGATAAAAGATTTGGCCAGTCAAAACCTGGAAGATGGCTTATCTTGTTAGATTATATTGAGGTGCATTCGGTTCTAGTGATCTTCATCTCTTAAAATGCTTGTGCAACAAAGTGCCTGACCTTGGTACGGTACTTTCTGACCCCATCTGTCCACGTATCTGACCTTGCATAATAAAAGGGTGTCGTAAGAACTTGCATTATCAGCGTTAATCCCTATTGTTCCGGAATATCCAAAAGACAATATTTTGTCTGTGGATAAACCAAACGAATCTGGATTAATAGTTAGATAAGCCATTTAAACAATTGAACGACGGTTATTGTTTGTTTTGTGTGTTTTGGGCGAAATGGCTAGTTCAGTCAATTTGTTTGATAAGCGCGGTTGGTCTCTCTCTCTCTCTCTCTCTCTCTCTCTCTCTCTCTCTCTCTTCAAGCTCTAAGTCACTATACATAATATATTATAACATAAATTATTAATCCAATTCTCAATATGATACAACAGTTTTACTGCTGATTCTTACTATACATGTTGATACTGTTACGTCAGGAGAAACTTATAAGTTCAACGGTGACATCAGGTGCCAACATTACAACTAGCGACGTTGGCTAAACGCTATATGTCCTATATGGTTTGTTTTTGTAGTGCAACCCATTAGAAGTTATCAAAATGAAAATAAGTTTCATTTGTACCAATAGTACAGTGGATATGTTGCAAGCCTGTAGAAGCCAAGAAAAGTACATGATTGTTATTTATATACGGCGTGGTTGTCACAGCATACAGATTGAAGAACTGATGTCCTGCACTACTGAAAGCTTGTTAGAGTTCACTGTACCATTGCTAACCGGAATGAGTTTCTGTAGATATGACATATGGGGTTGCAATCCCTGTTGCAATAGAAAGAGTAATTCATTTGTATTAGACCTAGATACCCCAGACTGAGTTTTAGTGTGCCAGCTAACCTCAATGTGCCATTGCATTATGAAAGGGTGACGTTAGCACTGACGTCATATGCGTTAATTCCATTGTTAAAATATCAAGATGTAGTTTTGTATGTGGACGAATTAGGAGAATTAGGATTAAGATTTCTGCGGCCAAGATTTGTTCTCGAAATATGTATTTAATCTTATTATCCAATTTATTTTAACACTTCAATGGCAAAGACCTGAACTGCAAAGTTCATTCAACCTTATTTTTCTTGCACACCAGATAGTTCTATCATCCAATGTTTTACCCTGGGTTAGAACAACTCCTTACCTTACACATGATATCGTACACACATTATCGTAAACTTACAAAAAATTCTAGCGTGCATGTACCACATATATGACGTCACGGTGCTTTGTCGTTAAGTCTAAGAAAATCAAGCCTCGCGAAGTACAGAATCCAATTTTCACAATTCAAAACATATCTCATTCACGTAACCGTAGTTAAATAACGCGAAGTTTCCATGAATTCTGTTATATAAATAATTATGTCTACGTAAAATGACGTCAAATGCAGATGTCATCAAGTATTTTAAACCTGACCATGAATTTGGCTATGTTTAAGCATATGCATGCTCATGAGCAGGAATCATACATAACATCTAAATGAAAACCGTATCCATCGAGTGTGTAATAGGTATTTAAGCACAGATCATATTACATGTCATCAGTCGTATTACCATTATACATTATCTGTCATGTTTCATCATAACTTACTTTTACCTATTGATACCACACAATCATCATGTTCTATCGTGGGAGTTGTAAGGGTTTACGAAAATTATATATATATAGATATATATATATCCTTGAACCCCATGCCTCAACGCACTTGTGCTCAAACCGCATCCTCCACACAAAGTAGGAGATTCCATAATGCTTTAGGGATACTCGATTCTTTCAAAATGTTTCATACCTGACAATTCATTATTTTAACGTCGAAACGAGCAATTCTGTATTTTGGCGCTTCAATGGAACTGGGCAGCCAGCCTGGCCAGGTTAAGACTGATTTAGCTAAGATTACCCGGACTAAGTACAAAAACTATTACGCCAGCTTATCTTCGGCTGTCTTTGCATTATGCAAGGATGACGTACGTCAGCAACTACGTCATATGTGTTAATTCGTTATTGTTCTGAAAATTTAACTACAATATGTAAATGTGGATTAATCAAAAGGATTAAGATTATGAGGTCTTTGATCTACATATGTACTAAAATATATACATAATCTTGATATCCAATTTATTTTTAACATCTAAACGGGAAAGCTATTATTTTGGACTAAACGTTCGGTCAACCTACTTTTCCCATTGTTGTTGAAATTGCCTTCTAAAGCTTTAAAGCTCTAAATGCATTATTCCTAGATTTTTCAATAAATTTATATTGTCCTTGTAAAGAGGCTCGGTCAGTATATTTTCATAAACATATTAGAAAGTTACTAAACGCTTTGTCTCGTAGCTACGGCTACAGCGATAAAGGAGGGTAGGGGTTCAAGCACAGATGCTGTTTGCCCTTTAATCTATATGCCCAGATTTTACGTCATGTTCAAAAACTGACCGACACTGAAATCGAATTAAGATGAGATTCCCTTATACTCCAACCTTGATTCTGTCAAAAACACCATTTGTTCAAAGCTTTGCTTTTCATTGAAAGTGGCTGTCACATGTTGGCTCATCAGTGGAAAAGCTCTATGTCAAGAAAAAAAAAGTCAGTGAGGACTCTACTTAAGATGTTTTGGTGTCGGCCACAATACACTATCAGTAAGAGCCAATGCCCCACAAGCCAGATGAAAAACCTCGCCAACCTTATTCAGCCATCATTGTCATACAGCATTGTCTCGGCCAGGGTATAAGTAAAAAAATGATGGTGCTTCTGCCTTCCACCGACCCGTTCTCTTTGTTTATACTGGATGTATTGGTGAACATGTCCTATAGAAGATGGAGTAGTCAATGATATGGAGTAGTCAATGATATATTCAGCGGTATCAGCCGTGACATACCAGGTATGACCAGGTTTGACGAATCAGATTTCTGAGACAGGAAATATGACAAAAATATATGACAAACATGCATTTGGAACATGGTGTTAAAGACACATTTTCAGACTGTTGGAACAATGCGACGTCGCTACATCAGTGAGATATCAGCGTAATGGGAAAACAAATCTGAGATGGAATACTCAGGATAGACCTTTATACACATTGTTATCCACATTATGATTTATCTTGCATTAACAAAAGCTTCGTAGAATTTGAATACTGATGAACATGGCTGGGACAGTTACCGGCTGAACAGAATTCTATTACGCTATTTGTGAACTGAATGTCAGGTTAGTTCGCCATGTATGATAAAAACTTGCTTATGTCCATGAAATGATACTGTTTACTAAACTTAACTAAATTGGAAGGTTGGTTGCGTTGTGCTAAAACGTGGTTGTCATTCGAATGCAATTTGCAAAAATATGAATAATTGGCTTTGTGCATATACATATTAAACCTTTTTTGGAACCATAACATCTAATGATGTTACAGGAATTTTAATTTGCACCCCTTCCAAAAGTATTCACAATTTGCATTTGTTTTGTTCCAACTACATACATTTAAATGTATTTATGCAAATAATTGTCCATCATTTTGATGTTTTAGCCTGTTTTATTTACGCCAAATAAAGGTGATTATCACTTTTATATTGTTCTACCTAAATGCACACTACATGTATATATAAAATAAAAGAGTCCATATGCACTAAAAGTATCATATTTACCTAGTTTAGCTAGAACTCCATTGGTTCTAGCTAATGATATCCATATTGCAACTTTCAAAGTCCACGAAATTAACATGCTTTTTCATAAAGTACTTCTAAAATAATGTCGGTAAAGTTGCAATTTTGGCTTAAATATGCAACAATTAGTTTTGGTTCGACGTTATACGACAAAACTTATCTGTTAATTCTTCTGTCAGATTTAGGTCTAAAATTTAGGAATCAAAGGTATGAGAGATAGGGACATTGTCTATATGACAAATATCATCTCTAGTACCTTTACTTGAATCTTAAAGAAGTATCTTTACTTGAATCTTAAAGCTACATACCCGTTTCAGATCAGTTCATGCAGCTGCTCCTAAACAGAAATACGGATTTTTGCTCTACGAGGATCAGATAATCTGACCAATTGTGAAGGACATTGATTGGATTAACGCTTACGTCAACAAGTCCAACAAAACTATAGAGGTAACCTTTTGGTCAGTATACGTCTGTTAACAATGCCGTCCATAAAACCAAAATCAATTATTCCTTTCAGTCTCTCGGTTTCTTTGTTTACATTTTACATGTTTATATTTGTATACAATAAAGTTGTAAGTTTTTACTATTCAACATTAGCCAATAATGTGCTGTTACTGTGAGAAAGCCAAATAACTAAGCCACAGAGGTGACAATATAACATGCATCTTTACAATTCATAACCTATATATTGACCTTAACTCATATATTGACCTTAACCTTCATACTGACCTTATTGAAACCTATTACATTTCAATTGGGTCATTAGTCAACATATCTCTAGAGACATTAGTGCCATGACGTGAAAAGTTCGGTTGATCAGACCGGCGTCAACCTTTCACTGTCCCAATAGCCTGGGAGGGACAGCTGCAGTGCCGTATATATGAAAGATGGTAAAATGACATCACATGACGTCACATATACGTCATCAAGTTTGTAAAAAATCAATTTTGCCAGATAATTCATTTTCAATGACCTGTAAAATGGTCAAAATTGAGACAAAAACTAAAACTAAAGTACATTTTTTAAAGTTAACTCTTATTCAATATGTCGGCCGAAGGCCTTTTTTTTTTTTAAAAAAAAAAAAAAAAAAAAAAAAAAAAAAAAAAAAAAATATTGGAATATTGGAATATGTCACCACCAGCGACACCCTTTTAGAGTTCTTATCTTCCTTCCTATTAACTGTCAACGGAAGAGAGGTTACAGTGGTAAACTGATAGAAGAACAGCTGAAGAAGGTTGATGTGCAGGACCGGTCAGAACTATTGACAGTAAATAGGAAGGAAGATAAGAACTCTAAAAGGGTGCCGCTGGTGCTGACATATTCCAATCTGCTGCCTGACATTCAGCACATTACAAAGAAGCATTTGGATGTCTTGCACAGGTCGAGTAAGATGCGGGATAAATTCAAAGATCCGCCGATAGTAGCCTTTAGACGGGATAATAACCTAAGTAAACGTCTTAGTTCATGGCAAGACAAACAAAGCACTGAAATCAACCAGGTTAAACTGCAAGCCAGGGTGTGGTAACTGTTCCATTATATCCCGAGAGACGAGACTGTTTCGGACACTTCTCACCAGAACAAGTATACTCCGGTCTCGGACATTAATTGCCAGTCACGTAACGTTATTTACGGGATCATTTGCACCAGCTGTAAGTCAACAGTATATGTCGGGGAGACAGAGCGGCAGTTAAGGGAAAGGATGACGAAGCATCTAAGGGATGTGCGCATTCGACGGGACAAGCCGATAAATTTTCATTTCAACCAAGGAGAACACTCGCAGTTAGATATGGGGTTCGTTGTTCTGGAGAAGCTATACAACGCTGAAAGAACAGAGAGACAACTGAGAGAAGGACTGTGGATCAAGGAGCTTCGTACTGTCCGTCCAGATAGTCACCAGTGTAACGTGAAAGACAGTGATATTTCAGTATCATTTTGGCACCACAAGGCAAAAGTACGGGGATGACGTCGTCACATTTATAAGCGACGTCATGTTAGACATTCATGGCGTCGGAATAACATACTGTAATGGTGGAGTGTCAAAATGTAAAAGCAGTGGAAGTTTAATGTTTTTTTTTCTTGAAAAAGGCCTTCGGCCGAAATATTGAATAAGAGTTAACTTTAAAAAATGTGTTTTATTAATTCCCTGTGGAATATAAATGAATCTAGTAAAACTAAAGTGTTTTTATATATAGATTACTACAAGCTCCGTGTGAAACGTCAAATGTGTTTCTTCGTTGATTCAACGAGACGCCACATGGTAAAAAGTGTAAAATGGCATTTTATTACTGTGGGTGGTCAGTGACTTTACAAATGCCGGTTTCATGTAAAAATAGAAGTAGAGTACAGTTACCGACACATTTCACCTGTTTAGGAAGACTAAAAATGTCCTTGGTGCAAAAAATACAATTTTTTTTTCTTTGCGTTTTTAAAGCTCTTCAGTGTATTTGATACTTCCAATGGGACCGGTAAGTTAAGACACGTACATCAATCTAGTCAATGTGTCTTTGAACTCTATGTGCGTGATAAATCCTGGTTCAGTCCTGTTTATGTAGAATCGAATGACAATCCATTGTCTTCTTATAAAGGCAAGATGCATTTACAATGTAATATTGTCTACCAAAATTGATATTTGTTATTGTTTATGGATGCATATTCAGTCTGTTGTGGTTATATACAAATATTATAACGGTTTTCCTATATTTTATTTACATGAAGTAAAAGAAAAAAAAGTGTCTGAATAGCTTAACTCTTGTTTTTATTGAACGTTCATATTTGAACAGAAATGATGCTTTTGGTTTTGGTTCTCATTACTGCCGTACATTGTAAACAAGGTGATAAGAGCGTAACGAAGACTGATTTAGGTCAAGAGTACCTCGATATTATACAGGACACCTTTGACAAACAGGATTTGCTACCCGTTTCTTCTACTAATGTGACAATGGAAGTGTCTGTTGACCTCAACCTTGCATCTGTGAATAACTTTGACGAAATAGGAGGCTATCTCGAAATAAGTGGTTACTTTCACGTGAAGTGGGTTGACATGGTAACAAAGTACAGAAATTATGACGTCACAATTCTGTTCGAAAGAGATGCATTATGGAAACCATCGCTCCTTCTGGTAAATTCTGTGAAAAGTACATCGGCAATTGGAGATTCAACGTCGAAGCTTCGTTGTAACATACTTAATTGGAACTGTGAATGGAAACCATGGATCGTGCTGCGGGGTGGATGTTCTCCCGATACAAGATTTTATCCGTTTGATAAACAAACCTGCTCATTTAAGATTGCAGCATGGGGACACACGGCTGCAGAAATGATCTTGAAACCAACAAGCTCGACATGGAACTTGGATTTATATGAAGACAACGCAGAGTGGACTATTGAAAGAACATCTTGTGACGCGTATACTGAAAGCAACGTGTCGTATGTGGACTTTTCAATAGAACTGAAAAGAATTCCGACGTACTATCTCATAAACCTTATCGCACCTGTCTGCTTACTATCTCTGTTGAATGTATGTGTATTCATCCTGCCACCGGAGTCCGGAGAACGAGTGAGCTTTTCGATTACGTGTTTCCTGTCATTTGTTGTCCTCCTTAACGTTGTGATGTCGTTCATACCATCGTCCTCTGCTAATCTCGCCTATCTCTGCTACTACACCTTCATCATGATGATTTTCAGCTGTGGAATGTCTCTGGCAACGGTCGTCACATTGTGGATTCACCATAAACCGGACACCAGCGAAATTCCCGTTGTTCTTCGTGGGTTCACGTACATCTTGAAATGCCGTTGTTTTTGCCAGACTGCTTCCCTTCCTCAAAGAAGAAAGAACTGTAGTTCCTCTGTGGTACCTATTGCTGTAGGCAGTAGTATATGGGACATAGATGGGTTAAATTCAGCACATGATCGCAATAACAATCCAGGCAAGGAAGGAAATGCCCAGCAAGGCAAGAAATACAATACATTCCAAGTCTCATGGAAGGATGTCGCGTCTCTTATGGACTTCTTCTTTCTGGTTGGGTTTCTGGCTGGGCAGATATTTTATTCTGTTGGTTATCTGTTGCCCATCATCTTAAATGAATAGATGTGAACCGTTAGATATTGCATATGGTGTGTGCATAATTGTATACTTTAGTTTATCAAATTGTTAATATGTTCTTCTTGTCCTTTTAATACATACAGTGGAACTGCGTCAAATGAGATAGAAATAAAAACGGAATCATACTTTGTAAATGAAAAGAAATCCTTATGACGAAAGGACGTACAGCATTTCTGAATATTTAGATAGTACACATGTGCTTGCAGCATACATAAGGAAATGTACAGTATTTTGTATACGCCACAGTCACTTCTGACAGCAGAATAATTTGCTTAAATGTCCTTAAGTAGTTTGCCAGTGGCAACCCTCCATTTTAAGCGAATGAAATTCTAAAATGACCTCAGTTTTAATTTTCAGTGAACCCGCTGAATTCCAAGAAGCACGTGTACCAGACATATGGAATCTATATTTGCTTACAACGATGTAACCCAAGGCCTTTTTATGACGCATTTTGACAAAAGTAAAAGGTCAGCAAAATGCTGTATACAATATGATTTAAAGCTTTATGTAAGCATATTATTGCAATTTTATAATTGATTGCGGAATTTTCAATCGTTGACTGGTTATTGCATAAATCTAAGCTTAAATATTAGTTTTAATTTACTCTGGTCATTAGGTGCATATAGACATACATAATGCCAAAATCCATACTTGAATCGTGAATTTTATAGTGGAAATAAACGAAAATATCCATAGTGTATGTAAATTACAAGAAACAATATTGTTACATCTAAAATCTTTTAACGGTCAGCTTTTGATAATTAATAATAAAAACATATATATTTGATTGAAACGGACATCCCGTAGAAAAACCGAGAAGGGTCAACAATCGAATGTTAATTACATGAACCACAATTTGTGCATGTTCCAAGTTTTTGAACTCTGTATAATGAGTTTGTAATAGCACATTTTGCATAGGTGGCGCGATGTTATATATAGCATTAAGTCAAATTGTTCGAGAGTAAACTTTCATATGGTATCTTTCTTATCAACTCCGGACTAAAAACTGCATTATGACAACAATCCCATGGAACATGATGTAATATCTAGAAGGAATATGTGATCTTTTATTTTTTATTAACAATTTTCCCTACTTAAATGCATAGGCGACCTATGCTGATCTTGCCGTAAAATAGGTCAAGGTCATCCCAGGGTCATAATTTATATACACTTTGTAGACCTCCATTGCCTGATGTTTCATGCCAAGGCCAAGTTTCAGAATCCAAGGCCTTCTGGTTCTGAAGAAGAAGATTTTTAAAGGTTTTTGCTATTTATAGCTATGGCGGCCATCTTGGTCATGTGACCTTGATGATTTGTACAAACTTTACTTTCATTTCCCCTTCCTAACGGTGCTCCACATAAAGTTTGGCTTTTGATTGGTATTTGTTTTATTTTATTTTATTTTATTCATTTATTTATTTATTTATTTTTATTTTTTTTATCTTATTTTTACATATATCTTCTGTCCATTTGCCCAGTTCCTGCAAGTTATGCCCTTCAAATCACATTTAAACAATTTTCCCCATTCAAATGCATAGGAGACCTATGTTGACCTTGTCATAAAATAGGCCAAGGTCAACCCAGGGTCATGATTTATACAAACTTTGTAGAGTAATATTGCCTGATGCTTCATACCAAGTTTCAAAATCGTAGGCCTTCTGGTCCTGGAGAAGAAGGGTTTTTTTATTTTTATTTTTTATTTTATTTTATTTTTATTTTTGCTATTTATAGCCATGATGGCCATCTTGGTAATGTGACCTGGACCATTTATAAAAAAAAAATCTTTTGGTTCCCCCTTCCTAAGCATACTCCCGATCTTTGCCTACTTGTACCTCTTTCCATATAAAGTTTGGCTTTGATTGGCCCAGCAGTTTCAGAGAAGATGTTTGAACGGACGTCAACGACAACAACGACGAAGACAAACGACGGAGTATGGGCATACTATAAGCTCAACTTGGAGCCTAACTGCTCAAGTGAGCTTAAAAGTGTATACCCGACGGAGTATGGGTTTACTATAAGCTCACATTGGAGCCTAATTACTCACGTGAGCTTAAAAGTGTAGACCCCATACGCACAAGTTATCGAAGGTGGATAAGAGTTTCGCCTACTGTCATCAAACATATCTTACCGTTTAAGTAAAAAAAAAAAACAATGACGTGAAAAAGATCAACATAAGAAACGCAAAAAAAAAAAATATATAATAATATCATAAATTATATAAAAGCAAAACGTATATAGCTATAGTGAGACGAGCTTGCATGAATGTGTGGCAGGGGATTCAATACTTAGTTATTATCATTATTATGTTTTGAATCTAATTACTGTTAACTCTGAAATACTTTCTGTACTATCGTCAAAATGTTTTATTATTTTTGATGTTGGACTGATTGCTTTATTAACATACACTTTAAGAGAGTCTTAATATTAGAGTAACATTTCTGTAACTTAAAACAATTCATGCCACTCCCTCATTATCATAATTGCATTGATAGTCTTTGCCGCTTCATAGAAAATAAAAATTGGTTCAGAGCTAGAATCCACTGTGTTAAGTTGTGTATTCTGAATACATAACATTTGAGAACTGCAAGTTGCAGCTGTAAAGATATTTTTGCACAGCCAGTTTTATGATAGGCCACAATAAATAAATAAATAAATAAATAAATAAATAAATAAAAATAGAAATAAAATAAAATGAAAAATAAAAAAATGCTTTTCAGACCCCTCCCTCATCCTCATCTGTCTTTTATTCTGGCTCAAATAAAAAGTGGCCTCATTTGTTTTTTGCTGATGTCATGTTTGAAATTTAAATACTATTTCATGTGTTTAACTGATTTTAACAAAATCCTTTTGGCCAGAAGTGTACAAAGCTGTTCAAAATAAACCATTAACATAATTTGTACATAGATTCCTTCATATATATGGTTCAAGTGTGATAATTTGCGGTAGTGTATACTTGGTATTGACCGTTTTGTAAAAAATATACTGGTGTACTCGAACTTCGAGGACATAAGCACGTTGGGTTTCTCTGATTTCTATAAATAACATCAAAAAATATAAATTTTGAATAAAATATTTTTCTAACATTAAAAGAATAAAATGCCCACAAAAAATCAAAAATAACTTTTAAACTCTCACCAGAACGTATCAATTTTTCCAGTGACCTAATTCATCTGCCATTTTGTAAACACACAAAAAGTTCGAGGACCCGGATGTATTGAACTTTAAAGAGGCGCCATATGGGGTAGAAAGAAAATTATGGTGAACAATTAATAACAACATATCAAACCATAAGATTTTATTATAGTAACTTTATTACACATTTTATAACTTTCAAAAGTGTCTGTTTTCTGTTATGATACTGGTGCCAGCTAATTTCTTTTCAAAGATCATAACTGAAAGATATTAGTTTACATTGAAAGGCTGAAATCTAGGGATTTGTTTTCCTAAATGCAAGGACCATTCTGACCTCATAATTTGCACACCTTCAAAAAAGCTATAATAATAGCTTGTTGTGCCTGGGCCATTCTATACCCTACAATGGGAACAAAATCTCATCTTGGGTGGGGCAGTAATTCTTTCCTAATTCACCATAAGTTTCATAGGATCAGTTTCCTTTTTAAAGGAAACAATTCCCCCATTTGAGGCCTCAATCGAATATCCAATGGTAGCTCACCTTGAACTGGGTCACAATGGCTGAAGCAGACGACCAGCAGGCATTAGTTTGGGAATCAAATGATTTGGTAATATTGGCTTAAACATGGGGGTAAGAAAGTTTTAGGGAAAATGGCTCATTTTTAAAACTGTTTAATATTTTGATCAATATAGTTTTCCCTCTGATTGGATTTTTTGTGACTGGCTTTTCAAAAAGTAGGACTTGACTGTGGGTTTTCTGACACGTGTTTCTGGAGCAGATGGTAACAAAGGTATACCGATTATATGACAACAAATGACGTCATCGAACTAAATGAATCCTCGAAGTTGAATGAAACCACTATATATATATATATATATAATAAAATAAAAATAAAAAAACAGTTATTGATTTTAAAGGGTTAAAGTTTTAGTCAAAATTTGTCACCTTAACTAAGGTCTTCGGAGTATTGTAATTCTGGGCCCAGGTCAGTAATTTCTGGTCGTTTAAGTGATATTCAGTCAAATTATTCAATGTGAATAAAAATGTGAGATCTACATAGTCAAACTATTTAACAGAATATATTTATTGCTTGTTCAGGCATCGGTCAGTTACAAAGTACAATGTGCCAATTTAAAAGCATAGTTTAACCAGTCGTCGGCGTCAGTCACAATGCGCAATGTGTTTATCTTAAGTTTATCAACCAGCGCCCTAGCAAGATACAAATGCGCACAACAGGAAAGCATGTCCGTGTAATGCACCCCCTTATACTCCACTATTATATAGTAAAAATGGGTATGCAGGGGTATTTCTATTTTTCTTATTTTTGCTTCAAAACATAGATTGTTAATGTTACACCCCATTGGCGGTTTGCCTTTATTACGTCAGGGTGAACATTTGTCACCAACATGACAGGCATATGTACCAGCCGGGATACGAACCCACAACCTCTAGATTGCTAAGCGAATACGCTATCCATTACACCACCGCGGCTGTACATCTACGTTTTGAGCAAAAATAAGAAAAATATCAGAATTTTTCTGCTAAAAAATCATTTTTTTTTTACCTTTTTTAAAAGATGTTTAAATCTATGTATATTGAATGGACATGTATGTATATTGAATTTTTGTGATGAATAATCAAAAACAATGTGTCTATCGGAAGAGTACTGTCAGTTGCGATAATAATGATTGACAATAAACTTCAGTTCAATGCTCTCTGAACTAATCAAGAGTTTTTCAACTGCTACTACTTTAGGACATCCATCTCGCAAACATCAAGCCTGGTTTGAGAATGATGGTGAAATTCAGAGGCTTCTTGAAGAAAAACACCGATTGCATAAGGCACATCAAGATGATACTAGCTCAGTATCTAAGAAAGCAGCCTACAGCAACATTTGTAAGACAGTCCAGACCAAGTTTAGGGACATGCAAGATTCCTGGCTGAGGAAGAAAACAGAAGAAATTCAGTCTTTTGCGGACAGAAAGGACATGAAGAAATTTCAAGATGCACTGAAAACCATTTATGGCCCAAAGAGCTCTAGAGCCACCGCATTGCTCAGTGCTGATGGAAGCACTCTTCTCACAAATAAAGAGGCTATCTTGAAAAGGTGGGCAGAGCATTTCAATAGTGAGCTGAATCGACCATCAGGCATCAATGACGATGCAACTGACAGCCTTCCACAGATAGAGTGCAATGTTCTTTTATCCCACAAGACTTTAAGGATGCATCCATAATCCACATATACAAGCGGAAAGGAAATCCACAAGTTTGTGACAACCACAGAGGCATCTACCCTCCTGTGCATTGCTGGGAAGATACTGGCAAAATTCTGTTGAACCTCCTGAATGTTCATCTTGATCAGAAGGGACTTATCCCTGAAAGTCAGTGTGGATTCAGAAAAGACAGAGGGACAATAGACATGATCTTACAGCAACACAGCTTCATGAGAAATGCCAAGAACAGAATGTAGATCTATACATGACGTTTGTCGACCTCACCAAAGCTTTTGACACAGTTAGTCATAATGGACTCTAGAAAACCATGGCCAAATTTGGCTGTCCACCCAGATTCATGGCAATGGTGTGGCAATTTCATGATGGCATGCAAGCACGTTTGCAAAACGATGGAGAGTTGTCTGAACCCTTTGAGGTAACGAATGGGGTCAAACAGGGCTGTGTTATGGCACCAACACTGTTCAGCATGATGTTTTCTGCCGTGCTCATGGATGCTTTTTCAGGACAGTGACACTGGTTTTCCAATCCATTACCGTTTTGATGGCAATATATTCAACCTTAGAAGGTTGCAAGCCAAAACTAAGGTGCAGACTGATGTGCTAGATGAGCTCCTCAATGCAGATGATATGGATAAGAATGCCAGCTCAGAGGCAAAAATGCAAAGAGCAATGGATCAAGTCTCACATTCATGTGATTACTATGATCTCAAAATTAGCACAAAAAAGACAACCAGCACCTGGAATGAACAATGAACAATGGACAATGAACCACCAATCACAACTGAAAGTTGTTGATTATTTCACCTACCTGGAAAGCACTCTTTCCAGAGCAGTGCACATTGATGATGAGGTCACTGCCAGAATTGCAAAAGCCAATGTGACATTTGGATACTCCGTGCAAATGTCTGGGAGCGAAATGGAATCAAGCTTGACACCAAGCTGAAAGTCTACAAGGCTGTGGTACTGCCAACCCTCTTGTATGCATGTGAGACCTGGACAGTATACCAGCGTCGTGCAAAGACACTTAACCATTTCCACTTAAGCTGCTTGAGAAAGCTGTTAAAAATCAAGTGGCAAGACAAGATTCCAGACACAGGGGTCCTGAAGAAAGCAGGGATGCAAAGCATGCATACTGTCTTAAAGCTAGCACAGCTAAGGTGGACTGGCCATGTTATAAGAATGTCTGATGAGCGACTTCCAAAGAAAGTATTCTATTGAGAACTTCAAGAGGGAAAACGCTCTCTAGGTGGCCAGAAGAAAAGCTACAAAGACACCCTCAAAGCTTCTCTGAAGGATTTTGACATACCAATTGGGTCTTGGGAACAAACTGCACAAGAGCGATCAAAGTGACGAGGTCTCATCAACAAAGGAACAGCTCTCTATGAAAAGAAGAGAATCTGTGAAGCTCAAAGAAAGCGTAGAGAACGCAAAGCCAATACAAATGGGCCACCAGCTGACTCCATGACATTGACTTGCTCTACTTGCAACCGACAGTTTAGAGCTAGAATTGGCCTTGTCAGCCATCAAAGAACTCACCAACACGAAAAAGTGATGGACTTTCTCATTTGTGAGTGACGAACGACCAATCAAGAGTTAGAATAGCCTTAAGATTAAATACAATTAAATTTAAAATCCCAAATAATAAATCCAGGCACCAGATTGGAAAGAAAGTACACCGCAATATATTACACAAATAAAAAAAATAATAACACGGATGAAGTGCAAATCTAGCTACTCACCAGGAAGGTAGATATCAGGCTGGGACCAACCAAAACAAAGAAGGCGGGTGCGACAGAGTGACAAACAGTAACCACTGCGATGAGACAGGGACAAGGACTCGACTCAGTAGTACCGCTTAACGATTCTGAAATACTCCGGGAACAAAAGAGAACTAATACTGAAACCCCGGTGGACCCGAACTGGGACACTGAGACTTCAATCAAAGATTAACCAGTCGACCAGTAAAATTCGGTGAAATTGAAAATAGCCTTTGGATCTACAAACCCGATGTTGGCGACGCAATCGGTCTATAAATGAGGTTGTTTTAAGAATTCACTTTATGTGTAAATGAAAATTAACATCTAAAGTAAATGACTATAATATTGCAACTATAAGTGAGATACATGATACTTTACTTCGGCCTTCACTGGCTCAATGCATGCAATCCAATCAAATGTAGGACAAGTAGTAGATATCTCGTCTAACACATATTTTATTGCAATGTTTTGAATACATGGAATACAGTGCAGCACTACTACGCATATCAGCGAAAAGGCGAATGTATTTTAAAGATACTTGGTTGGTAATTACCTAACATTCATTTCTATAATTCTAAAAGTGTTAGTTTATGATAGGGAGAAAAAGTACATTTAAGTCTCAAAACAAAATGTTTCAATATCAAGAAAAATGCATATATTATTAATCAAACATTAGAAGCTACCTGCCCGAGGCGAGATTATGCGCAAAGTGCCTCAGTGACATTTTGTTTTAATTCCTTTCCCTTTCTTATTTTCATTTTAAAGTTTTTTTTTATGTAGATTGCACAAAAGTAAAGGCGACAAAGACCTATATGCCTAACTAGTTATAACCATTAAAAGCACGGCATTGCAATTAATTAAGTATACAGTGTACAATTATGTTGTATTTCTTTTTGCAGATTATACACTTCACTATTGACAATGTTTTGCGTCGTAGCCGACCTGAATTCGGAAACACTTCTCGTTGGGCTACTAGTTGGCTTTTTGGCCTATTGGTTGAGGAAGAAGATGAAGTATAGGCTACCGCCAGGCCCTTTCGCTCTGCCCATCGTTGGTAACATGCTTCAGTTTAATTAAAACTAAAATGTTACACATGGAGCTTTTGGAATGGTCTAAAACGTATGGTCCTGTTATGTCAGTCTATCTAGGATCAACACTGGTAATTGTTGTGAATGACATAAAAACGGCAATGGAGGTGCTGGTGCAGAGAGGTTCGGATTATGCCGGGCGTGTATCACTTCCTTCACTTGATGTGATTTCATTCAAAGGGAAAAATATCGCGTTTGGTCAATACGGACCAATATGGAGGCTGCACAGACAAATTGCCACTATAGGAGACCGGGAACTAATTATGTCAACAAATCCCAGAAGTCAAAATCTGCAGGTTGCTCCGAGACTGTTATCTGGTAATGGAGGCATATGATTGGGTGATAATTGTGAACTAAAAATACCTTTTTTCTTTCTAGCAACTGGAAAAAATATTTTTCTTCAAATTGGTATATAATTTACCACCTGATGCACATAAATTGTGTTTTTTCTGGTCCAAAAAGTAAAAACAGTGATTGTGAAAATGAGGTCAGGTGGGTTTTCCCAAAAAATTGACAGCCATTCTTCAACATGCAACAGCTGAAAAAAGAGCCGGTGATGGTATGTTTTTTTCATTTTTAAATCTTCTTATCTATCTTTTGGCTTGAAATTCAAGTATATTTTGATGACCCAAGTGTTACCTGGAATGCAGGATAAACTGTCAAAGAGCAGGGGTTTAGCATTGGAGCCTATGGGATAAATAATTAGTTCACAGTCCCCTATAGCTTTGAATCACTACATGAAGGGGGATGCACTACAAAAGCAAATTCAGCATGTTTTATCTGTTGTGTTTAAAGAGATTGACAAAGAAACAGAGGCATTTAACCCCGATAAATACATAAAGGTGATAATGGGGAATATTCTGGTCGGAGTTTTCTTCGCCGGAACGTATAAACACGATGATCCTGAAGTTTCCAAGTTGTTAGAAATAACTGACAGAATTAATGACAAAATTGGATGAGGTGGTCCAGTCGAAGATATGGTTCCTGGCCTGAAGTACATATGGGAAGGTACAAGTAGGCAAAGATCAGGAAAAGGCGCAATCAGAAAAAGATTCCCACTCCAAAAACCGAGGTGGGAAAAAACCAAACTAACAATCAGGTACTTATACCATGAAACATATCGTAAGCCGAATGAGCAGCTATTTTCCCAATAGGTGGCCACTCAGTTACCTTAACTTAACTAAAAATATGAAAACATACATAAGGCGCCAACAGCACAAAAAATTTATACACCAAGACATAAAACAAAAAGAACCACCACAGAAGTATCGACTTGGAACGATCAGTAACACAAAGTTACTGGCGGGCTTAAACCGGTTTTACATGGCCATAACCTCACCCTCAGCTTCTGCGGTGGTTCATAACATTTAGTTAGTTATTTGGTCCTCGTAGTGAATCTCTAACTAGTCAATGAATCATCAAGAACAAACAAATAAATCATGATAAACATCCTGATGAATCAAAAACCAGGACTCACAGACTGAGTAAGCTGCCCGACGATGGAGATCCCTGGGCGCCGAATAACCTACTAACTCCGGAGCAAAAGAAAAACACCAGTTGGACCCTGGTGGGCCAAGCAACAGACAAGAAGCTCCGGCCCCAACCAACTAAAATGAATAGCTTTATGTCGGGGCCATCATAGAGTCTGACGCCCGACCCACCGGCGTGCAATTAAAGAAGGCAGCATAGTTATCAACCATGATTGGGTTAAAAACTAAGCATGCAGACTGTCGCAAAACATTTAAGTTATAACCTATACGTCTGTAACGTGTTATGATTTTTCTGAACTGAAAAGAAAAATCATTAATTCCTTTAAGTTTCTTAAATTTGTAAACCAAGTCACCATAAAATTCAGGTTCCGAAAGACCCTCACTTAAAAGCGACTTTAACCCAACATTATATTTGGAAATCAATTCATAGTGTCTACGATAAAATTTAGAAAATGTTTTTCGAAGTTTATGATACCGATAGCCCTGTTGGAGAAGTTTTGCCGTTAAACATTTATTTCGAGCGTTGAAGTCTGTAACATGATTGCAGACTCTAGCAAACCTAATAAGTTGCGAAATGTATACACCATAAGAAGCACGACGAGGAACGTCACCATCCAAAAAAGGAAAATTTACTTTATCAAAATCAAAGTCATCGCGCTTATCATAAATTTTAGAAGAAACAAATCCATTTGCAACAGAAAGATGTAGATCTAAAAAGGGGGCTTCAGTATCTGTGATATTGGCTTTGTTCAACTGAAGTTCAGGTGGATAAATTTGATTGACCATACCTTCAAAATAAGGGTTGTCAATGTTCAAAAGGTCATCGAGGTACCTAGATGTGGAATTAAAAGCCTCGATAACATCAGCTTGATTATCATGGTTAAGAGAATCCATGAAATCTCTTTCGTAGCAGTATAAAAATAAATCAGCTACGAGAGGTGCGCAATTTGTACCCATCGGAATTCCAACAATTTGTCTGTATAACTTGGTCCCAAATCTAATATAAATATTATCAAGGAGATAGGATAAGGCATCGCATACATTCTGACATGACCAAAGTGTATACCGACTTTGGTCAGAGGAAGTGAAAAAAGCCTTTCTGTCATTACATGCCAAATAAAGTGAACCATAGTTTTTTAATGCCCTTTTGAAGGTCCACTCTATCAAATCCAGAAGTTTTTCTTTAATTAGATTATGTGGTAATGTTGTATACAGAGTAGAAAAATCATATGTGGACAAGCTTGTCGCACGGAACCCTCTACACTTCAATTTACTGAGCACCTCACCAGAATTTTTAATTGACCAAAACCAATTTTTATTTGAAGTTTCATACACTGTCTCACAGTATCTTATAACATGAGATTTGATAGCAGTAAGACAGGAAGTTAATAATTTAGAAAGTTCAGTGGTAGTACAAGAGCTAGAATTTGCAATAAATCTAGCTTTGTATGGTCTTTTGTGAAGCTTAGGTAACCAATACATCGTAGGAAGTTTGTCTTGGCCTTCATTGACACAAACAGAAAACTTAACAGGTAAATCGTTTAAGTGGGCATTAACTACAGACACCTCATCAGTATCTGTCTCCAGATAAGCCCTGGTACCATCAAGCTCCTGTTTTAAGGTGTTAACGTAGTGAAGCTACAAACGACAACAACATTGTTTGCGGCTTTATCTGCCGGAACCAAGACATACTTTCTATGAAATTCTTGGATACCCTGCTTCAAATGCCTAAATGACGATTTGGGTTTAGGAGGTAAAAGATTAGTATTTTGTGAATAAAACTTAATACGTTTATCCACGATAGTGAAGATACTTCTTTTCCATTCTTTAAGAGCATTATCCTCAACACCCTCTCGTTTACACCATCGATTACCGAAATCATTTAATGCAGATGAAATCTCCTCTCTACATTTGTCGAAATTAATGTAGGAAGGGAATCTATATTTCGGACCTTTAGAAACAATTTTGCGAATTCTAGAATCCGAAATTATTTTTAAATTTCCAGTAACAATATGTCCAGCGGGTTGATAAACATATTTTGAATCTTTACAATCTCAAGACTTAGGAGTATTAGCATGGATATCAAGATCAGAAACAAGTTTATTGAAATTAAAAATAGTATTTCTGATTGGTTTGTTATATTTGTAACAAATAATAGGAGGTTCTGAATTTTGGAAGTAGGTAGGTATAGACTGTATCACTGATTTATCCTGGAATATGCTTGGTAAATCAATAAAGTCAATTCCTTTATTGATGAAAGGAATTTTAATAAAACTTCTAATGTGATTAGATTCGGAATCGATAAATGGACGAAGAGCATGCTGAGTATAACATCTTGTTAACAGTGCAGCGTCATACATTTGATGATTTCTATCGTAAAATCTATTAGCCTCTGTGTCCAAGGAACGTAATGCAGCAATAGGTAGAGAACTAAGATACGACAGCATTGGATGTCGACCGTGAATCCTTAGTTTAACAGCTAAATCATTAAGAGAAATGTTCAATTTCAATGCAGCGCACCGTTTACGTTTGTCATTACCCTTTTTCCGTATACCATGAGTCGTCTAAAATGAAAATCATGCGGGAGGGAATGAGCGAGATGATTCAGTCATTTTTCGCCGTTAAGTATCTGGACCATGTGAACACATTCGATGCAAATAACATCCGTGACTTTACGGACATGCTTGTTCTGGCCAGACAAGAGGCAGAGAATGACCCGGATGAAAAGAATTTAGACAAACTCACAGATGAACACATAGAAATGACCCTGGTTGACGTGTTTTTTTTTCGGAATTCTATCATCGCGGTCGACTCTTCGTTTTGCCGTTTTGTACATGGCAGCTTACCCGGAGATACAAGCCAAAGTCCAGGAAGAGGTTGACAACGTTGTCTCTTCTCGTGAGCTTCCAAAGCTGTGTCACAGGTCTCAGCTGAGCTACACAGAAGCAGTGCTATACGAGTGTATGAGATTGGCGCCGATCGCACCAACTGCAATACCGCATAGGACGACACGTGACAATTCTGTTGCAGGGTACGATGTCCCGAAAGATACCATGGTCATCATCAATATTTGGGCTCTTCATCATGACGCAACCGCTTGGGATAATGTCGACAAATTCATACCAGAAAGATTCCTTAATGCTGATGGTAAGATGGGACCCAAACCAGACAGCTGGCTCCCGTTTTCCGCAGGAAGGCGAGTATGTCTCGGGGAGACGGTAGCAAAGCCTGAACTTCATTTGATATTCGCTGCCTTAATGCAGCAATTTTCATGGCGTGCTCCTAATGGCGTGAATATTGATCTAACACCACAAGGTGGAACACCGGTAAAAAATATCACTCCGCCGTACCCCACGAAAATAGTGCATTTTAAAATTTCATCCACACATGTTTGATGCTGAATAGTATGAACATTTCCTACATTCTGTGTAAGATCTCGCATTTACTACAAAGTATCGCCATAATACGACATGTTAGTGCACAAACCCTCATGCCAAAACGGACTATATCTCATCGGAGGCTTCTGTTTGTACACTACCCTCTCTAAAATGCGGACCATTCTAGAGGGTAAAATCCACCCATAGGTATATTGCAAAATGGAATACCGGAAAATCGAGATGGTCAGCCCCCCTCGGTAGTGGCACCTTTGGATAGGGGTGTGGCTGGGCTATTAAGTTAGAGAAGACCTTTTGGTCGTGCAATGTCGGGTACTAGCTGGGAGTGTCACAAAGTGAGGGAATTTGCATTGCGGCCTATGGGAGATTTTTTACCGGTGTTGGACCACAAGGCCTGTCGCCAAAGGAGTATGACTTGACTGTTGAAAAGCGATTTCAATAACGTAACTGCGAAACGAAAAGTCGACCGTGATGATAGAATTAAATATAATTATCCGCCCCATGTAAAACACATGAGATAAGAATGCAGCAGTTTTCGTGGCGTGCTCCTGAAGGTGTGAAAATTGATCAAACACCATAACTACATTCGTTTAGTCTAACTCCAGAGGAGTATGATTTGATTGTTGAAAAGCGACAGAATAACATATTATATTTTTGTGTAGATAAACACTCACAAAGCCATTGGAACATGCCAAGCATGGCTGGCCACTGTGCATTCTTTTAATAAGGTAAATATGCCACTAAATGACCGACTATGTATCCATTCTGTCTGTATTAATTATTATTCCAAGACGAATACAGATTCCACACAAAGAATTTGCTGTTGGACATAGCAAATACATATGTTTATTTTTAAGAATGTTCCAAGCTGTTTACAAGTGCCATCACATTAATTATTATAAGCCGAAACAACACGCCTGTCTTTCTTTATATACTGGCGTACGCCTTCACAGGCATTCTAGACAGGTGTGCGCCGTCAGTGCTAAAATTCTAGACAGGCGTGCACCGTCAGTGCTGAAATAAAAGTTAATTAAATGAGACAAAGTGCAAGATAAGATAGTGCGGTGAACAAAGATGTGAGACGTGAAAAGTAGTTGAGAAGAGAGTTAAAACTAATTAAAAGCATCATGTCAGAATCTACGGCCTGGAGTGATGCAGCTTACCAACTGCTTCCTTGAATGCATCAAGAGTTGGCAAGCTACCGCCCTCTCTGGGAGGGCATGCCACTGAACAATATTGCCAGGGGATCGAAGGAATACTTGTAGTAGTCTGCTGAGGCGTGGACTTGGCGGAAAGCCATTGGGTGGCAATATTTGGACACAATGATGTCCGGCTGGATATATCCAGGCAAAGGTATTGCCACAAGTCTATAGACGATACGGTAAAACGGACAGAGACGTACATCAGCTCGTTTCTGTTGGAGGGATCGCCAGCCAAGTTTTCCCAGCATCGCTGTAACACTTGACCTAGTGCTAAAATCACTTGTGGTCCAGCAATCTGCTCTACTTTGGATCTTTTCTATCTGGAGTATCTAATTTTGAAAAAGGAGTCCCATAGTGACATATGGGGGAGGCATACTCCAGTTGGGGCCCTCACTAAGGTGTTGTAGGCAGTCTTTCTCACCTTGGGCAGTTTGGTACGCATACATGTATTATGAATCCGAGAGTACGGTTCGCGTTTCCAGTGATCCTGTCTTTTTGTGAGTTCCAGGACAAGGAATTGGAGATGTCCACCCCCAAGTACCTAGCACTGGTGACAACCCTTATGACTTGTCCATGCAGGTGATACAAACAATCAATTGCGTTTCTGGAGGTACTCACTCTTACCACCTGGTACATTGAGGGATTAAAATCCATGACCCATCTGGACTCCCATACAGATAGGGTGTCAAGATCATAAGATAACGAGATTCCTAAAATTCTAAATTTACAGAAAATGTATTTTCGTGAAGATTGTATAAGGTTTACCAATCCAGAACACATAACTTAAGCTACTGACAGGTACTTCACCATTACGAAGCTGTGCTTAAACTGTAAGGGATCATCAAAGGGACACAATATCAGGCAGGCAAGATTAACACTACTAATTCGATTACATGTCTTTTTATATTTTTAAAAACACTGTGAAATCAATGGCCCATCCTAAGGAATGATCACTTTAAGTTAACAACAACTAAAGCAACTAAACAGCAACTAAGCAACAAGCAAGTAAACTATAATGACTGATAGCAATCCATAAACAACAACTTTTGAACATACTGATTCGCTCTATTTAGCGCATATGCTCCAAGGGGAAATGTTGTTCAATTGGTGTTCATTAGTGGAATTGTACTCATTTTTTTACAAGTAAGTTTATAGTCAACGAGAAATAATTCTGTCCTGGCAAAAGGTGACCGTTTGTTAGGATTATCCGCCTTAAACTGGAACAATATAAAATAAAGAACTGAGCACCAGTAGTATCGATTGGGCATTCCTGCTGTATTTGACAAAGTATTGTGTTCACTGCTACTGTACCGTGTAACCGGTACTACCTGTTGTCATGCGGGCGGATGGGACTCGCTAGCCTTTGGTGGCAACTCATCTAGGAGTTGCTATATCTTAAATGAAAATCTAGCAGTGGGGAGTCATTAGTTTTGGTCGACAGGTCACCTAGGAGTTTGCAGGTCTCTAAAAATCTGGAAATGGAAGATTGAGATCTTCAGCTGTGGCCAGAACTCATCTAGGAAAAGGTTATTCCGAACTGAAAATTGCCCGAGGTGTGTTTGGATATATGCCTAGTCCAGATATACAAAGACTATTTCGATAGACGGAGCAGAAAAATCATCTTTTTATTTAACGTGAAAGCGATATGTTTTGGAACATGCAGAGCATAACAAGGCACTTAAATGTTACGGTCATCCACTGCATCCAAACCAAACTCCATACGTCTTGACCTGTGCCTTGCCTCAGGACGTAGTTGGGTGAGGACGAGTGAGATGAGGTTGACTTTGCACATCTCTTCCTCACTACGAGGGATTTTCATAAATAACGTAAACTAACTTGATAACTTTAAAATGTGATAAAACATTGCATTAAAAATAATATCAGCATAAATCGGTATCAATACGCCGTCATGTGGCCAAGTTTGGTATAGATCCGATGAGTTTTAGGAAAGTTAAAGGCTCCCAAAGACAGCTAGTACCATAACAGCGGGGCACGTCAACTGGGTAACGCGACATCAACTACGTCATTAGCGTTGAATGATGAAGAGCTGTTATTGATGTGTTCATTTCTTCTCAAAGGTGTCACCATTATGCACCTTTGACATGTTTAACTGCTTTGTCAATATTTTGTAGACAGCTCCTATACTCATATCAAACCTTTCGGACAGGGCACGAAACAGTCAATCGTCTCTCTTCGTCAAGAGCGTCACAAATCAATGTCAACGTTTCTCTTTGACACTTGATTTCCGCCCTCGGCCGGACCGTTCTTGAATCACGCTCCACGCTCATGAAACTTTTTATAATACTAAAAGACCAATGTCCGACTGATAGAAGTCTTACTTCTTCTTACTGTATACATTTTGTACCCTTCCATCGGTGTTTCCTTGGTATCTCGGCAAAATTTGAATATTGCACGGTCTTAAAGGCGATTCATTGCCGCAAAAACTTGACGTTTTGACGTTGGCTCAGATGAACTTAAAATGTTGTTTACTTCCGAATGCAGTTGCCAAATGATGTCATTTTTTCAGCTAACGTTGTAATGACGCTTGGTGTAATTCTGACGTAATTTCAAACAAATGCGTTGATTATCAACTGTTTTACAAGCAAATAAATGCATACAAAGGAGGTAAAAAATCGGAGTGCCCCGGGTGACCGTTACCATGGTAAAATAAACAACTTGTGTGCCTATAGTATCAACGTTATCACGCTTAAATTTGGTTCACTGATTAAACATGAATTCCAAAACAACATGATACATGTTTCAGTACCATGCGTTGCTAAGTGAACGTTTTACAGTAAACGTCTACGTAATTTATAAACAAACCACGTATAATCCAATTCCAAAGCGCACGTCATCATATTTTTCAACACACCTGCTTACATAACAATCTCATCACACGTGTACCCAAATATCCACAAAAGTCCAGTGGCGGTGTGTTGAGTGGTGGAGCAGCAGGTGTAGCACACACTTGTAGCTGTAGTTGCAGACGTGCATGCAGGCATCTCAGTTCTATATGGTCGTTTTCCGTGAGGAGAAACAGTAAGCGAACCGGCTGTCGGCTAAAACAATTCACCTACCCGTGATGACCTCTCTCCAGAGCAGTGCAAATTGATGATGAGATCACTGTCAGAACTGCAAAAGCCAATGTTGCAATTGGAAGACTCCGTGCAAATGTCTGGGAGCGAAATAAAAACTGAAAGTCAACAAGGCTGTGATACTGCCGGGAAAGAATAAAGGGACCAGGAATTCTATACGCATGTGAAACCTGGACAGTATACCAACGTCATGCACAAAGACCTAATCATTTCCGCTTACGATGTTTTTAGAAAATTTGTAAAAATCAAAAAGTCAAGACAAGATCCCAGACAGAGAGGCCCTGAAGAAGGCAGGAATTTAAAACATGCATACAGAGAGACAGGCCTTGTAATAAAAAAAAATTAAGAATGTCTGATGAGCGACTTCCATTAATAATGATCATGGATTTGACGTTCAACATTAAATCAATAAGTCCACTTCTCTACCAAAGGAGAAAAAACACATTGAAATTGATTAACACATTTCTTCATAGACATTCTTATGACAAGGACTGTCTATCTCAACTGTGCTGGCTCCAGTGCTGTATGCATGTTTTGAATTCCTTCCTTCTTCAGGGCCTCTGTGTCTTGGATCTTGTCTTGGCATTTTGAATTTTTCCATTTTCTAAAAAAGTACAAGTAGGCAAAGATCAGGAAAAGGCGCAATCAGAAAAAGACTCCCACTCCAAAAACCAAGGTGGGAAAAAACCAAACTAACAATCAGGTACTTATACCATGAAAATATTTCGTAAGCCGAATGAGCAGCTATTTTCCCAATAGGTGGCCACTCAGTTACCTTAACTTAACTAAAATATGCAAACATACATAAGGCGCCAACAGCACAAAAATATTTTAAAGACCAAGACATAAAACAAAAAGAACCACCACAGAAGTATCGACTTGGAACGATCAGTAACACAAATTTTACTGGCGGGTTTAAATCGATTTTACACGGCCGTAACCTCACCCTCAGCTTCTGCAGTGGTTCATAACATTTAGTTAGTTCTTCGGTCCTCGTGGTGAATCTCTAATTAGTAAATGAATCATCAAGAACAAACAAATAAATCATGATAAACATCCTGATGAAGCAAAAACCAGGACTCACAGATTCAGTAAGCTGCCCGACGATGGAGATCCCTGGGCGCTAAATAACTTACTATCTCCGGAGCTAAAGAAAAACATCAGTTGGACCCCGGTGGGCCAAGCAACAGACAAGAAGCTCCGGTCCCAACCAACTAAAATGAATAGCTTTAAGTAGGGGCCATCATAAGAGTCTGACGCCCGACCCACCGGCGTGCAATTAAAGAAGGCAGCATAGTTATCAACCGTGATTGTGTTAAAAACTAAGCATGCAGACTGTCGCATAACATTCAAGTTATAACCTATACGTCTGTAACATGTTATGATTTTTCTAAACTGAAAAGAAAAATCATTACTTCCTATAAGTTTCTTAAATTTGTAAACCAAGTCACCATAAAATTCTGGTTCCGAAAGACCCTCACTTAAAAGCGTCTTTAACCCAACATTATATTTGGAAATCAATTCATAGTGTCTACGATAAAATTTAGAAAAGGTTTTTCGAAGTTTATGATACCGATAGCCCTGTTGGAGAAGTTTTGCCGTTAAAGATTTATTTCGAGCATTGAAGTCTGTAACATGATTGCAGACTCTAGCAAACCTAATAAGTTGCGAAATGTATACACCATAAGAAGCACGACGAGGAACGTCACCATCCAAAAACGGAAAATTTACTATATCAAAATCAAAGTCATCGCGCTTATCATAAACATTAGAAGAAACAAATCTATTTGCAACAGAAAAATGTAGATCTAAAAAGGGGGCTTCGGTATCCGAGATATTGGCTTTGTTCAACTGTAGTTCAGATGGATAAATTTGATTGACAATACCTTCAAAATAAGGGTTGTCAATGTTCAAAAGGTCATCGAGATACATAGAAGTCGAATTAAAAGTCTCGATAACATCAGCTTGATTATCATGGTTAAGAGAATCCATAAAATCTCTTTCGTAGCAGTATAAAAATAAATCAGCTACGAGAGGTGCGCAATTTGTACCCATCGGAATTCCAACAATTTGTCTGTATAACTTGGTCCCAAATCTAATATAAATATTATCCAGGAGATAGGATAAGGCGTCGCACACATTCTGACATGACCAAAGTGTATACCGACTTTGGTCAGAGGATGTGAAAAAAGCCTTTCTGTCATTACATGCCAAATAAAGTGAACCATAGTTTTTTAATGCCCTTTTGAAGGTCCACTCTATCAAATCCAGAAGTTTTTCTTTAATTAGATTATGTGGTAAAGTTGTATACAAAGTAGAAAAATCATATGTGGACAAGCTCGTCGCACGGAACCCTCTACACTTCAATTTATTGAGCACCTCACCAGAATTTTTTATTGACCAAAACCAATTTTTATTTGAAGTTTCATACACTGTCTCACAGTATCTTATAACATGAGATTTGATAACAGTAAGACAGGAAGTTAATAATTTAGAAAGTTCAGTAGTAGTACAAGAGCTAGAATTTGCAATAAATCTTGCTTTGTATGGTCTTTTGTGAAGCTTAGGTAACCAATACATCGTAGGAAGTTTGTCTTGGCCTTCATTGACACAAACAGAAAACTTAACAGGTAAATCGTTTAAGTGGGCATTTACTTTAAAACATCTTAGGCGGAAATTATCAAATCTTGCTGCAGGACGTTGGTATACTGTCCAGGTCTCACATGCGTATAGGATACCCGGTCCCTTTATTCTTTCCCGGCAGTATCAAAGCCTTGTTGACTTTCAGCTTGGTGTCAAGCTTGCTTTTATTTCGCTCACAGACATTTGCACGGAGTCTTCCAATTCTGCCACATTGGCTTTTGCAGTTCTGACAGTGATCTAATCATCAATGTGAATTGCTCTGGAGAGAGGGCTTCTCAGGTAGGTGAATCGCTTTAGCCGACAGCTGGTTCGCTTGATGCTTCTTCTCACGGAAAACGACCATATAGAACTGAGGCGCCTGCATGCAGGTCTGCAACTACAGCTCCCAGTGTGTGCTACACCTGCTGCTCCACCACTCAACACATCGCCACTGGACTTTTGTGGGTATTTTGGTGCACGTGTGATAAAATCGTTGTGTTGAAAAATATGATGACGTGCGCTTTGGAATTGGACTATAGTGAGGAAGAGATGTGCTGCCTCAGCCTCACTCACTCCTCACCCAACTACGTCCAGAGGCAAGGCACAGGTCAAGACGTATGGAGTTGGATTTGGATGCAGTGGATGGCTCTGCATGTTCCAAAACATATCGCTTTCACGTTAAATCAAAGTATGGGTTTTCCGTTCCGTCTATCGAAATAGTCTTTGTATATCTGGACTAGGCGTATATCCAGACACACCTCGGGCAATTTTCAGTTCGGAATAACCTTTTCCTAGATGAGTTCTGGCCACAGCTGAAGATCTCCATCTTCCCTTTCCAGATTTTTAGAGACCTGCAAACTCCTAGGTGGGCTGCCCAGCTAGATTTTGTTTAAAGATCTAGCAACTCCTAGATGAGATGCCACCAAAGGCTAACGAGCCCCATCCGCCCGCACGACAGCAGGTATTACCGATTACACGGTTCAGTAGCAGTGAACACAATACTTTGTCAAATATAGCAGGAATGTCCAACCGACACTACTGGTGCTCAGTTGTTCAAGTTTAAGACGGATAATCCTAACAAACGATCACATTTTGCCAGGACAGAATTATATCTCGTTGACTATAAACTTACATGTTAAATGAGTACAGTTCCACAAATGAACACCAAGTGAACAACATTTCCCCTTGGAGCATAAGCGCTAAATAGGGCGAATCAGTATGTTCAAAAGTTGTTTTTATTTTTATATCTGTCGTTATAGATAGTTTAGTTGTTTGTTGCTTAGTTGCTGTTTAATTGCTTTAGATGTTGTTTAAGAAGGCATGTAATCGAATTAGTAGTGTTTCCCTTTTGGTTATACCTAACTTCTTCTTAATGGTGAAGTACCTGTCAGTACAGTGTTATCTAAGTCATGTGTTCTAGATTGGTAAACCGTATGCAATCTTCACGAAAAACCTATTTCTGCAGCTGGTGTTGTGCCGTGTGGCGGCCCTAAAAAGTCTCCCCGTACATCATCCATAGTGCAGATCATATTTTCCTTTTGGTCCTTTGAGATCAGTGAGGGTATTCTGAGAAATCAGAAAATTATTATTGGTATAGATTCATTTTCTAATCAACGTTTAATGTATTTGGTCCCTTTTGGATTATAATAGTCTTTGTATCGACTATCTTGTTGAAAGATGCAAAATGACAGTAATTCTCTTTGGCTTCATGTTGCCAAATCTACAGGGTCACTGAAGAGGCTTAAGTAGCCGAAACCATGGTATTACCCATTCCCTTTCTCATTAATATGTTTACTGCTCTTAAAGGATCTCAGTTTTATTTTTATTTGCTATTACTGCAGCTGGTGTTGTGCCGTGTGGCGGCCCTAAAAAGTCTCCCCGTACATCATCCATAGTGCAGATTATATTTTCCTTTTGGTCCTTTGAGATCAGTGAGGGTATTCTGAGAAATCAGAAAATTATTATTGGTTTAGATTCATTTTCTAATCAACGTTTAATGTATTTGGCCCCTTTTGGATTATAATAGTCTTTGTATCGACTATCTTGTTGAAAGGTGCAAAATGACAGTAATTCTCTTTGGCTTCATGTTGCCAAATCTACAGGGTCACTGAAGAGGCTTAAGTAGCCGAAACCATGGTATGACCCATTCCCTTTCTCATTAATATGTTTACTGCTCTTAAAGGATCTCAGTTTTATTTTTATTCTTTCAGGTACATTTTCTGTAATTTTGAAATTTGAGTGATCTTATGACCTTGTCTTTATAGGAGTCCAGAGTGGGACATGGATTTTAATCCCTCAGAGTAGCAGGTGGTAAGAGTGACTACCTCCAGAAACGCAATTAATTGTTTGTATCAACTGCATCAGTGGACAAGTCCTGAAGATTGTCACCAGTGCTAGGTACTTGGGATGGACATCTCCAGTGTCTTGTCCTAGAACTCACAAATAGACAGGATCACTGGAAACGCGAACCGTACTCTCGGATTCATGATTCATATGTATGCGTACCAAACTGCCCAAGGTGAGGGAGACTGCCTAAAACACCTTAATGCGGCCCCAACTGGAGTATGCCTCCCCCATATGACAGCGAAGTAGATAACGATATGTGCTGCGTATGTATGCACGATTTTTCGCTTTGTACGCATAACAAATCCAGACCTATGCGTACCATGTACGCAGTAAAAATCAGCGGTACGCTAACAGTTTTCGGTTTTATGCGTACTCAGATAAAATACCATTAAAACTGTATCAAAACGACAACTTCAAGTAGTTTTGTCCAGCTGCTCTGTCAACAATCTTAAATAAGTTACAATATTAATGTAGCTTTTTGGTCGTTCCATATTACAACAATATTAATAAAATATACAGATTTGATCCATTGGAAGCAGTAAAAACATTCAAAGGGAGATAGTATGGACTATTTTGCGCTATTTCGGGTAATGAACCCTCATCAGTAGCCCTTTTTGAACCGACAACGAAGGGCAGACTATTCAGTTTACTACAATTTCGAAAATTTACACGAGGTGTCTAAATCAAAGACACATTCCTAAACGGGGTCAAATGATTTAAACATTGCTTAGAAGTATGTTTCTAAACGTGAATGTTTTGAACACTCTCAATATCTTTGCTGATCTCAAAGGACCTAAAAATATAATCTGCACTATGGGTGATGTCCAGGGAGACTTTTAGCTTTTTGATCGTTCCATATTGCATATCTTGCAATATATTATGTATCTTCAGTAGTTATACCATAAACATGCTCTCCGTCCAGTGCTTCGGCCACACGAATCGTTTACCAATGGTTTATATATGGCGTTTAATGGCAGTGTGTCACTTTGCTTTATGGAATATGCATTTCGAATCGGTTTCTGTGTATCCACAATCTAAGTTTTGAGCAAAAATAAGAAAAATATCATTTGTTTCAGCTGTTTATTGCATGAACAAGTTTTCGTATTTGTAAACCTGGGGCTCAACCAGATGAGAACAACTACACTACTTTCCTTTGCAAATCATTGAACAAACATTTCACTGTATTTGTGGAAATCCGTAGATCTACATGTATCCAACGAAATAAAAAGAAAACAAATAGATTATCTACCGTAAACCAATAAATGTGTAATGTGTATCACATTACCAATACTTGCCCATGCAATATACAGAGAATTTTGTCAGCATTAAAAATTGAAAATTTCATTGGAAAAAATATGATAATCTTAATATGTATGCTCAAAACATTGATTGTGGGTGTACACATGAGCGAGGCGGTTCTAACGAGTACCCACAAGCTATGTTTTGGAACAAAAATAAGGAAAATAGGTACCCCTGCATACCCTAGTTTTACTATATAAAAGTGGGGTATATGGGTATGTTTGCCTAATATATAGGAAATACGGGTAACCTTCCCTTATACCGGGGTTTTCACAACAAAAATCAAATGTTGCGTAATTTCAAAGAAAAAAACATTTTGTTTGTGTCAATTCCTGTTTACATGTTTTAGAACAAAACGTCACTGAGCTTATCCATGGTACAATAAAGGGCATATTTAATACAATTATTGACGGATCAACGACTTAAAGAAGTCAATAGCACTCTTGACATTGGATTAAATGCAAAGGATTTAATCGAATTATAACTATGTTGTGCACGTACTGATCTCAATTTCAACTCTCCAAGAGTGCAAAGTAGAAACAGAATACATTACAGTTTAATGGTCATTGTTATATACCTAATGTATCTCTACAATAGAAACTTGCCGTGTTGTAACGGACAGCACTTTCTGCTGTTTTAGGCGTCGTAGGGCATTAATACCACCATTAATGCCCTGAGATGACGTCATAGCAGGGCAATAATGGTGTTAATGCCCTGAGATGACACCGTAGCAGGGCAATAATGGTGTTATTGCCCTAGGACAATAATGGTGTTATTGCCCTGAGCCTATGACATACACCTGTTTACATGTTTGGACACTGGCATGTGTTCATTTCATCTTAATATGGCAGGTGGGATCACATTTCAGACGTATATTTCATCTTAATTTAACATGTCACTTTGCAGCAAATCACTGACCGATCAACGGCTGTGGATTTTCATTATGCGCGATTTCAAGACTTAGCATTCACAATAAATAAATAAATAAATAAATAAATAAATAAATAAATAAAATGTACATATGCTGGAGGAAAGGTATATAACAATGACGATATAACATTCTTTTCCAAGTGCATTAACGTTTTCCAAGCCCTCGGGCAATAATGTGTTGCAGCCCTCACCGCTACGCGGTTCGGGCTGCAACACATTATTGCCCTTGGGCTTGGCAAACGTTAATGCACGGAAAAGAATGTTTTATCCTCTTATTAACACCAGTGACGTCTGAACTAAAGAATGAGCATTCGTACATGTGATTACAGGTAAAGAAAAATAGGAAAATGTGCACTTGTGTAACACACCAAGCGCACAAAGGGTGTATACTTCTACAATAGAAACTTGCCGTGTTGTAACGGACAGCACTTTCTGCTGTTTTAGGCGTCGTAGGGCATTAATACCACCATTAATGCCCTGAGATGACGTCATAGCAGGGCAATAATGGTGTTAATGCCCTGAGATGACACCGTAGCAGGGCAATAATGGTGTTATTGCCCTAGGACAATAATGGTGTTATTGCCCTGAGCCTATGACATACACCTGTTTACATGTTATGGACACTGGCATGTGTTCATTTCATCTTAACATGGCAGGTGGGATCACATTTCAGACGTATATTTCATCTTAATTTAACATGTCACTTTGCAGCAAATCACTGACCGATCAACGGCTGTGGATTTTCATTATGCGCGATTTCAAGACTTAGCATTCACAATAAATAAATAAATAAATAAATAAATAAATAAATAAATAAATAAATAAAATGTACATATGCTGGAGGAAAGGTATATAACAATGACGATATAACATTCTTTTCCAAGTGCATTAACGTTTTCCAAGCCCTCGGGCAATAATGTGTTGCAGCCCTCACCGCTACGCGGTTCGGGCTGCAACACATTATTGCCCTTGGGCTTGGCAAACGTTAATGCACGGAAAAGAATGTTTTATCCTCTTATTAACACCAGTGACGTCTGAACTAAAGAATGAGCATTCGTACATGTGATTACAGGTAAAGAAAAATAGGAAAATGTGCACTTGTGTAACACACCAAGCGCACAAAGGGTGTATACTTTAGTTCAGACCTTACTGTACCTTCCGAACATTAATTTTTTTAAGTATCCTCGCCATTGAATATCTTGTTGTTATTGTCCTCGAACATTGCCAATGGACTTCGAAGAACCGGAGAAGCCCCGGAAATAAGTTCCCTGCTTGTGAAGTTTCAGATTTTAATTTCGATAGACCTGCTGCTTGCAAAAATGCTCATCTTCGAAAGTTTGGACGCACACAGATACGGGTATATGAATGTCAGCGCTGTCCCGTCTAATAAATCAGGATAACAGTCTCATGTAATATATACCTCTGTAACGGGATAGCTTCCCTTGGAAATATGCAAATTTCAAACTCGAGACTTTGTGAATTGAGTAAGTGTTGGATATATAGCGTAGTAAACCATCCTTGGTGGATGAGCATGCTTTTCAACTGACGGGGTTTGCTGTGGCTCGGCTCGCTCTGTTCGTTACATTTGGTGGCAGCGGTGGGATGATGACAACCGCCAGACCGGGGTTGCCTTACCCATGTAGTTCCCAGGTCAAGACTCGGGACGAGTCTTCTCGGAGGGGGAAGTAATGTAACGGGATAGCTTCCCTTGGAAATATGCAAATTTCAAACTCGAGACTTTGTGAATTGAGTAAGTGTTGGGTATATAGCGTAGTAAACCATCCTTGGTGGATGAGCATGCTTTTCCACTGACGGGGTTTGCTGTGGCTCGGCTCGCTCTGTTCGTTACACCTCTTTAAGCACAACTTTAATGTAGTAAAGTCAGGGTTTACAGGGGTATACATTTTATTTTTTTTTGATCCAAATACATAGATTGTGACATTCGTTAGGACCGCCTCGGCGAGTCGGTTCTAAAGTGTATAAACAATTTATGTTTTGAGCAAACATATGAAAAATATTAAAAATTTGCAACTGAAAATCTTCATGTTCCACGCCGAAAAAAAATCTGTAATGAAACTCAAACCTGTAAAACACCAAGGGGAGTTGTGAATATGGATTTCAAAAGAATTCATTACTCACGTTTCAAAGTCGAATCTTAACATTGAGTAGTATATATGAACTTTTTGCCCAAACATTGACTTAATATAAAGCTTAAGATTATATAACGAATGATCAACAATAAAAAAGATACCGTCAACACTTATAAAGTTGAAATAATATATAAATCCTTACAAATCACATTATATAAATTATTCACTGCTTACACATACTTTTACTGTCAATAGTCTGCGTCACACAAGTATGAAATGGCGATATTATTGACAGCGGTATGGTCAATCTCCTTTCTTAAAGGAATTATTTCCTTCCACTCCATTTCCAGGTCCGCTGACTTCTGATCATCTTGAGGGCGCTTTTCCTCCTTTAATTAATCGTAGAAAACTTCTTTGTAAGTCACCTGTCATGCATTCTAATTACAATGTCAGTCCATCTCAGCTGTGCAAACAACTGCTTTGAAAGTTTTGCCTTCTTCAGGACCTCTGTATCTCGCATTGCCAATTGTCTTACGCAACTAAGGTGGAAATAACTCTCTTGGTGCGACGTTGGTATATTGTCTAGGCTTCGCATATATAAAGGAGAGTTGACAGACACAACCCTGAAGAGATTCAGCTTGGTGTCAAGCTTGATACCAATTCGTCCCCAGGCATTTTCTTGGGGTCTGCCTAATGCCAAACTGAACTAGAACACTGCTCTGTCCAGGGAGTGTGCTTCTCATGTAGCTAAATTTGTCAACACTTTCCAACAATGATTTACTGTTCTGCTTTCCAGGTACATGTGGATGAAACATCCATATCTTTAAGTGCTACTAATAAAGTCATAGATATCGCATGACAATGAATGGTCCATTCCTTTGCATCTTTTATTCCAGCTGATATTCCTTTCCATCTTATATCTCATCTATTTGCCTTGAGGCAAAGCAATTATATTAAAAAGCAATACCTGATAGGAAAACTGGTAACGTTTGGCCGTGCTCCAAAATTTATAGCAATGGAACAGCAATTTAAGGGCATGCAGGATCATGTAGGCACATGCTGAGAATGATGAAGAGTTCTCTGAACCTTTTTGGTGACTGATGAAGCCACACAGGACTGAGAAGTAGTTTAACGTTAAACGTATATTTGTTGTTAACATAAAAAATCTTATGTATTTTCGCCCAAACAAAATACTTGAAAGCGAGACAGATACTTGACAAGTGAGAAATATTGTGATTGAACAGAATTCACTTGTTTTACAACCTTGAAATGAGCTAAAATTACATTTCATATGCCCGTTTCACGACTGACTATTTCGATAGTGCTGGTGAGGTCTACTTTTTATGCTGTGTATTTCTAGCTTGTTGTGAAGAGCATGTCTATTTCCATTGTGTTTCCTGATCCCGCATTGACTCTTGCATAAGACCATTCTTATCATCATGCACATTCAGGTGATTCGTTGTCATTCTTTCTGCTTTTAGTTTTTTCCCACCTCGGCTTTTGTGGTGGGAATTTCTTTCTGGTTACTCCAGTTCTTGATCATTGCCTACTTTTACCTTTGATTATATGTTCGAGAAGTGATTCCATGTTGGGTTTCCAGTACTCTTTGCGCCATAGAAAAACGGTTTGGTTTCAATGCGTTATAGAATGTCCCCATATCCTTTCTGCCTGCTTTCGGACCCTGGGTCACACAGGAGTCTCGCCTATTCCTGGTCTTGGTCAGGACTGTCTCACAAATATTGATGTAGGTTGCATTCTTGGATACGTACAGTGGCAGTGCCATCTTTTTTCTTTAAGACGCCTCTGAATCCTTCATCATTGGATCTCATGTGTATATTTGGATTGTGTTTAGGTCATGTTATGTGTTCTATGCTCACAATTGCCAAGTAGATTGTGTGAAACAGATTAGCTGTTAAAGATTATACGAGCGAAAGCAGTTTTAGGCTATCGGTATCATAAACTTCGAAAAACATTTTCTAAATTTTATCGTAGGCACTATGAATTGATTTCCAAATATAATGTTGGGTTAAAGACGCTTTTAAGTGAGGGCCTTTCGGAACCTGAATTTTATGGTGACTTGGTTTACAAATTTAAGAAACTTAAAGGAATTAATGATTTTTCTTTTCAGTTCAGAAAAATCATAACACGTTACAGACGTATAGGTTATAACTTGAATGTTATGCGACAGTCTGCATGCTTAGTTTTTAACCCAATCATGGTTGATAACTATGCTGCCTTCTTTAATTGCACGCCGGTGGGTCGGGCGTCAGACTCTATGATGGCCCCGACATAAAGCTATTCATTTTAGTTGGTTGGGACCGGAGCTTCTTGTCTGTTGCTTGGCCCACCGGGGTCCAACTGGTGTTTTTCTTTTGCTCCGGAGTTAGTAGGTTATTCGGCGCCCAGGGATCTCCATCGTCGGGCAGCTTACTCAGTCTGTGAGTCCTGGTTTGTGATTCATCGGGATGTTTATCACGATTTATCTGTTTGTTCTTGATGATTCATTGACTAGTTAGAGATTCACCACGAGGACCGAATAACTAACTAAATGTTATGAACCACTGCAGAAGCTGAGGGTGAGGTTATGGCCATGTAAAACCGGTTTAAGCCCGCCAGTAACTTTGTGTTACTGATCGTTCCAAGTCGATACTTCTGTGGCGGTTCTTTTTGTTTTATGTCTTGGCGTGTAGGTTTTTTTTGTGCTGTTGGCGCCTTATGTGTGTTTTCATATTTTTGGTTGGGTTGGGGTGGCTGAGTGGCCACCTGTTGGGAAAATAGCTGCTCATTCGGCTTACGGTGTGTTTCATGGTGTGAGTACCTGATTGTTAGTTTGGTTTTTTCCCACCTCGGTTTTTGGAGTGGGAATCTTTTTCTGATTGCGCCTTTTCCTGATCTTTGCCTACTTGTACCTTTTTAGGACAGGTTATTTTAACACTGTTATTGCTGAGAGTGCACTCCTCATAGTTGAGGGCGTACGTAATTGAAGTAATTCATACTTTTCTCTGATCTTTCACCATTACAGCACCGACTTTGCTATTATGTCAGTGAAATATTGTACCAGGGGTGATGGAAAAAGGTACAAGTAGGCAATAATCAGGAAATGGCGAAGTCAGAAAGAAAATCCCAGTCCAAACTGGCAATTAGATACTTACATGTTTACTAAGAAAACATATCGTAATCCGAGTGATCAGCTAATTCACAATAGGTGGCCACTCAGTTACCAAAACCTCACAAAAATATGAATACGCACATAAGGTGCAAACAGCACAAAAATTCAACACCAAAACATACATTAATAAGAACCACAACAGAAGTATCGCCTTGGAACGATCAGTAATATAAAATTATTGGTTTTACATGGCCATAACCTCACCCTCAGCTTCTGCAGTGGTTCACAACGTTTAGTTAGTTTTTCGGTCCTCGTGGTGAATCTCTAACTTGTCAATGAAGTTACATTTACTAATTTTAATATGCTGAGCACTGTGAAAGTCATCTAGACTATTTAAACCTATTTGATTTTCTCAGAGCAAAAGCAGAACATTATTGGCTACTGTTAAATAACCCATTCTTACGCTTAATTATAAACGAACATAAATATGTAAAATGTAAACAAAGCAAATGGGCGCCTGAAAGAACTACTGGAATGGGTTTTATGAAATGCATTATTAACAAAGTGGCCAAAAGGTTACCTGTATGGTTCGGTTGTACCTGTCTGTTGACGCTATCGTTAATCCAATCAATGACACACAAGTTCAGCCAGATTATCTGGCATTACTTGTCATGGGAAATACTGTCGTTTGGGTTCTGAACAGCTACTAGTATGTCGTGATGCACCCTAATAAGTCAGCGGCGCACCTAAAGAGACAAACATGTCTAAGATGTCCAAATCTTGAAATCAGATACCATTGTACTTTGGACAATTTCACAAATTTCTTAGAAGACGTTAGGACATTGTCAACACTAATAGGGTTTTGTCATGTTGTCACAAATCAAAACATCTAATTATTACGTATTTAAGTCGATTTTTGTTATTTTCACCGACATTATTTTTGAAGAAGTGAATGAAAAAGCATGTTAATTTCGTGGATTTTGAAAATTTCTATATGGATATCAATAGCTAGAACCAATGTAGTTCTAGGTAAATGAGATATTTAGCATTATTCTTCATACCTTTTCTCATACGTAATTTGTGTATTTTAGTGACATTAAATCTAAGTAAACTGAAAAAAGAGAACATTGTTATTGGTAGGATAAAAACTTGAAAACTGCTTTTTGACACCGTGCATAAAAGTCGTAAATGAAAACAAACGCCTTCAGAAAAAAGTAGAGAAAATCAGATACCAAGAAAAACAACAGTTTGGTCTTGTGAATCTTAAATCTGCTAAACATGTTCATTTTATTCAAACGTTTCAGTTAAACCAGCGGATTCCGTTCTCAGTCGCTCTGTATAAAACGAACCGACTGATATATATGCTCACATAGCTTGGGGTTTAGCTGATATAAAAAAATGGGATAAAAAAATAAGAATCACTCCTAACACCCCTAAAAATGAAAGTGGACTCATCCAATTGATAATGGTGGGAGAATCCATTCGTCAAATATGGGTTAAAAATCCGCCATGAAAGGTGAACAACGATCTTGTTCTTCATTTGAATAATATCGCTGGTTACATGTAAATCCAGTTGTTAACTCCGGCATTTGAATATAAAAAGACGTCCTATTGTCACGTCTTCAATTTAGTTTCTACATGAGCTAATGGTCAGCTGGTTAATCTTCACTGCCGTCCACTTCGGTACCTCGTTAAACTTTAATGTCACTGTACATGTATTGTGGTTTTGTTTGTTTCTTGTTTGGTATCAATTTATTTGCTTTTTCGTGCCCATTTTGTGCGTACTCATCATGGTGGTTGTTATGATTTATTTGTTTGTCCTTGATGATTCATTGACTAGTTAGAGGTTCACCACGAGGATCAAAAAATGTTGTGAACTACTGCAGAAGCTGACGGTTATGTACCTGTAAAACCGGTTTAAGCCCGCCAGTAATTTTATATTACTGATCGTTCCAAGGCGATACGTCTGTGGTGGTTTTATGTCTTGGCGTTGAATTTTTGTGCTGTTTGAACCTTATCACGCGATTCTCAACCGTTGGTTGAGACAGAAAATCGATCGGAGCAATTTCCGGTTCCGTATCGAAGCACCTAAAACAGGTAAACAATTATTGCATGCTCTGTGTTGTTTGATTAAAACAATAAAAATATTGATCTCTGTCTCTATTTTTCACAATATACATTTTGTTTAAAAATTTATTTTCGGAACGTCTCAAAACCTGTTAAACTTTCTTTCTTATAAAACTTACTCTTATAAATGTAATATTTCACAACCGTAATAATTATGTAATCTAACAATACTTCTGACGGTGGAGAGAACGTGATTATTCTTCAAATCAATATGCAAACTGGTATTCGCTTTTCTTTCAAACCGCTGTTTTTTAAACATATTTAAATTCACCTAAAATTTTGAAGCTGTCTCACAAAAAATTAGAGGTGTGTAATATTTTCTGCTTCCTGTGTACAGTATGAACAAAATTCGTTTCCTTCGTTTTTAATTTTGAATAGAAAAGTATATGTGACTAAAATTCGGTTGTTTGTTTTAAACTGAAAATCTCTTAATTTCGCTTCTTTTATATTGTTAAGATTTCTATTGCTTTTTTTTTTCCATTCTTCAACCGGTATACCGCCAACTTATTTGGTACAGTCATTTTGTTTACAGGAGCTACAGACTGTACAGACCGGTTTGTGTCGGATCTGGTCGGAAACCTAAATAGTTGGTTTTCTCATGCACAGGCTCATTCAACCAGATTGTCTGGCCTTACTTGTCATGAGAAATCCTACCGTTCTGGTTTAGAACAGCTACTAGTATGTCATGATACACCCTAATAAGTCAGCGGCGCACCTAAAGAGACAAGCATGTCTAAGATGTCCAAATCTTGAAATTACGGATACCATTGTATACTCACAATACTTTGGACAATTTCACAAATGTCTTAGAAGACGTTAGGACATTGTCAACTAATAGGGTTTTGTCATGTTGTCACAAATCAAAACATCCAATTATTACGTATTTAAGTCGATTTTTGTTATTTTCACAGTCATTATTTTCGAAGAAGTAGATGAAAAAGCATGTTAATTTCGTGGATTTTGAAAATTTCTATATTGATTTCAGTAGCTAGAACCAATGTAGTTCTAGGTAAATGGGATATTTAGCATTATTCTCCATACATTTTCTCATACGTAATTTGTGTATTTTTAGCGAAATTGAATCTCAGTAAATTGAAAAAAGGAAATATTGTTATTGGTAAGATAAAAACCTGAAAACTGTTTTTGGACATCGTGCATGTAAAGTCGTAAATGAAAACAAACGCCATCAGGAAAAGTAGAGAAATTCAGATACCAAAAAACAACAGTTTGGTTCTAGGGAATCTTAAATGTGCTAATCATGTTCATTTTATTCAAACGTTCAGTTAAATACCAGCAAATTCCGCTCTCGGTCGCTCTGCATAAAACATACTATACGCTCACATAGCTTTGGGTTTAGCTGAGTATTTTTGCTACTCTTAACTCATGACATAGGCAAACAGCATAGCCCCAGATGTGACGCCGCAGATAAAAAAATAAATAAAATAACTCCTAACACCCCTAAAAATGAAAGTGGACTCATCCAATTCATAATGGTGGGAGAATCCATTTGCCAAATATGTGTTAAAAATCCTCCATGAAAGGTGAACAAAAACCGATCTTGTTCTTCCTTGGTTACATGTAATTCAGTTGTTAATCGGCATTTGAATAAAAGCAAAGGCGTCCTATTGTCATGTCTTCAATTGAGTTGTGACCACGCATAAAACCCATGAGCAAATGATTTATTAGATCAGCTGGTTAATTGTCACTGCCGTCCACTTCAGTACCTCGTTAAACTTTAATATCACTGACCGTTCCAAGGCAGTACCTGCGTTATGGTTCTATTTGTTTCATGTTTGGTATCAAATTATTTGTGCCTGTTATATAAGTATTAATCATGGTGGTTATCACGATTTATCTTTGACCTTGATGATTCATTGACTAGTGTGAGATTCACCACGAGGACCAAACAATTGACTAAAAATGTTGTGAACCACTGCTGAAGCTGAGAGTGAGGTTAGGTACCAGTAAAACCGGTTGAAGCCCGACAGTAATTTTACTGATCGTTCCAAGGCGACACTTCTGTGGTGGTTCTGAGTGTTTTATGTCTTGGCGTTGAATTTTTGTGCTGCTTGCAGCTTATGTACGTTTTCATATTTTAGTTAAATTTAAGTAACTGAGTGGCCACCTATTGGGAAAATAGCTGCTGACTCGGCACAGCATGTGTTTTCATAGTATAAGTACCTGATTGTTAATTTAGCTTTTTCCAACCTCGGTTTTTGGAGTGGGGATCTTTTTCTTATTACACCTTTTCTTGATCATTGCCTACTTTTACCTTTTCATATAAAAATACGATCAGGTAACTGAATGGCCATTTTGGGGGGGGGGGGGAATAGCTGCTTACTCATCTCGTGACCTATTCTGTTTGTATCAGTACCTAATAGTTTCTTTTGTCTTTTTTCCACCTGGGTTTTTAGGTTAGGACTCAACAAGATTGCACCAGTTCCTTGTCATTGCTTACTTTTACATTTGTCGTGAATGTATCATGAAATACCGACGGTTTCATCCCGTATAAGGGTTTATGACCACAGCGCCACTTGATACTTACGTGTATTAATACTTATTTATATGTTTTAGATTTATGGATCGTGACGAGGCAGAGCTTTTGGAGACTTTTTAAGCATATTTATTAGTCAGTGTTAGCTATAAATTCATAAATGGGATATCAAAAATACCTTTCGAGTGGATAAGTGGATCATAGGACTCCTAATCCTAATCCTTCGGATTTGTTGTCTTTTAATTTTTCAGAAAGGTATTCAATTAGTTTATGATGTCAGTCCTTACCTCCAGGGCCTTAGGCAATTTTAATATATAGATTGAAAACAGGTCGAGTATGTATAAATACTAGTAACAGGGCCATGGTACTGCGCAAACAAAATTTCAGCAGTCAAAGACAAACTAATCGCAGAGCACTGAAAACGTGTCGACTCGAAACGTTTCGTGTGCGTTCATATAAGTTATTGCATAAATCCACGCGTCACTTGGTGTATATTAATGGCAACGAAAACCGCGTATCAATCATGCAATTCTCGTGGGCACGTGCTGTTCATACAGTGGCTTTTATTTATGCTCTTTGCCGGGCGCCACACACAAAAAACTCGTGCTAATTATGCTACGCCCTCGGTTTTCAACACTTCCTTCGGGTCCTGGCGTATGTTAGTGAATGGAAAATCATGTTTGATCCCTATACTGAAGTTATCAACGATATCCAAATAGATGACGCTAGATGGGATTTTCCCGACGTTGTTTCTTTGTACTTTCACATCTTGTAGAGGTGGAGCGAGTCTCGGAAGGCTAGCCAGCTGATCTAAGATGATGCGCCATTTAAGAAGCCTATACACTGTTTAATACAAGCCAAACTTAGTATTGCAACGAACTGTTTTGCCTATATTCATTCCAACTCTCGACAGAATATACCATCACGGTGGTAAATGGAATGGTGCTACCTTTGTTGTCGCCGAATCATTTGCATACCTATAATATTACATGCAAAACCTGCTGTCGTCCGAATTATCGACAGATAAAATAAAATACATGCAAGTGCTTTAGCTGTCGATCGAGATAGGAAACGACTAAGGGTATTTTTGGACGATAGCATATTCATGTTGTATGGTTTACAAATGACTCGGATGAAAGTTGTTTAGATAATTTTAGTATACATATATTTAGTTGCTTCGACAATTTTAGTACGATCTCGCATTAAACATCAGATACATATTTGAATCTGAGGCGTCGATAAACACCGCGGTTTATTTCATGCATCAGGAAAACAAGTCCGTGTCAATGTACATGTCTGCCCCCTTTAACCCCACTTTTATATAGTGAAACTGGGGTATACATGGGTATACCTATTTTCCTTATTTTTGCTCCAAAACATAGATTGTAGGTATTCGTTAGATCTATGTTTTGAGGGAAAATAAGAAAACTGTCAAAAAACAATATATAGAAAAAGTCTGTTTATTACATGGACGTGTTTTCGTAACGATGTATTATAATTTCAGGAGCTCACATCAATGATGTCAGTCCCGACGCTGGTAGTCTGGGTGGAGAAACGAGAATAACTATACACGGTGGTGGTACGTAGATCTAAATGATAAAATGAATCCTCGTTTCAGAATCGTTTAATTAACCTAACCAGAAGGATTTCTAGGGTTGGGTGGGTCAGGGACTCTATTCGATATATCGGTGTTTACTGGACCCGAGTCTGTATATATCTAGTCCTTGGTGTGTCTTGGATTATATTAGTATGTTTGGGTTGGTGTATGGATTGTTCTCTATATATAGCTCACTGAGCCCATAATTAATGGTCATAATTTTGAATTTTATTTATGTTTTAAATTTTAATGATCTTAGTGTTTGAAGATAAAATACAGCTGTGTCGATTTTTAGACACTACATGTACATTTGATCTATGAAAGCCAATAATTATTATTGTTCATTATTATTATTATTATTATTATTATTATTATTATTATTATTTTTTTATTTTATTTTTTTTTTTCATTCACCACCGGTTATTTGAATAGTGATAAGGGCATTGTACTAGTTGCGAAATCTCACTACGCTATATTACACAAAATGCACCGGTCCGAGGTGTCCCAGTGAAAGAAATGAACATTTGTTATAATCAATGCAATTTAACCACAGGTAATAATAGAAGATAGGAAATGAGAAAGTGTATATAAAAGTGTTCAATATGAAGATAGCATATGCAAATGTGAGGTCATTAAATACTTCTTTCAATTTGGTGGAGACAGCTTGTCTCAGGCAGAAGATTAAAGTACTGGGTTTAAGTGAAATATGGCATCCAAATAATGCGTTAAAGGAGAGTGTGAAGCAGTCGTGGCATTGGATCGCAACAGAAAGAAATGGAGACAGAGGAGGAGGGGCTGCATTAATGATATCTAAGAATTGTAAGATATTTGAAAGGAAAGATATGAAACGTGATGGGCTTGAGGCAGTCTGGAGCAACATATATACAGATCAAGGAAGTTTTGTAATTGGATCAGTCTATATTCCCCCAAATGATTCTAAAGGTCTTAAAGAATTGTTCAAAGTAGTTGATGAATTGAGAGAGAAAACAATGCCAATAATTCTTATAGGTGACTTCAATGCACACCATCAATACTGGCATGGTGAGAATGCAAATAAGTTAGGAAATGAGCTCTTTGAGTATTTATCAGACAAGGATTTAAGTGTAATGAATACAGAACAACCAACTAGAAAGGATAAAATCATAGACTTAACCATTGTCAGTAATGTCGCAGCTGGGAAAATATCGAACTGGAGAGTGCAACAAGAAGTCTACCTGAATACTGATCATAATCTGGTAACATTTCAGTATGGTAATTCCATAGAAGAAGGCACATGGGAGAGGTTGGATTTCAGGAATGCAGACTGGACGAAATGGGAAATAAGATGTGAAGAACAAATTGAAAGTTGGCTAGAAGAGAGACGTTTAGCAAATGACATTGATGATGATTACAAGAGCTTTGTTGAACAGTTAAAACTAGTTGCGGAGGAATGTATTCCAAAGAAAAAGGTCTGCAAGCACAGCAAGGGGTGGTGGAATGATGAGCTGAATGAACTTGCAAAGGAAGTAAGGAAAGCTAGAAAAATGTTTGCAAAACGCAGCGATGAAGCAAATGAAAGAAAGGTTCAGGACAGTCTTGAAAGTTTTAGAAGAGCAGAGTCTGTTGCCAAAGATGACTACTTAGAGGAGATGGTAAATTTGATGGACCCAAGAAAACCCGGTCAGTTCTGGCGGGTGGTAAATAATGAAAGAAAGGTGAAAGGCAAAAGCGTAGTCCAACCAATTGTGAGGGATGATGGAACACTGGCAGTTTCGGATGAGGAAATATTTGAGGAAATGAAGAAAAGATACGGAAAAGAAAGTCTAGATGTTAAGGAAAATGAGCCAGTTTGGTATGAATCGGTGGAAAAGGAAGCAGTGGACAAGAATATTGATGAACGTCTCAAAATTAAAGAAAGGAAGTATGCAGATAATTGCAGCCATGAGAATAGTGATATAAGAATTGAAGAAGTAGAGAGAGCCATAGAGGCATTATCTGGGTACAGTGCACCTAATCCTGAGGAGCAAATTTTCAATGTAATGCTTAAAAAGGGAGGAGAAGCAGTGGCAAAGGGGCTGCACTACATTTTCCAGAAGAGCTGGTCCCTAGCAGTACTACCACGAGCATTTACACAAGACGCAAAGGTTATGCTTCCAAAACCTGGCAAGAAAGACTACAATACGGTGAGGTCATATAGACCAATTACTTTGGAGAGTGTTATAGGAAAGGTCATGGAGAGAGTCATCACCCACAGGCTGGTTTGGAAGCTAGAAGTGGAACAGGGAGTAGCTGTGACTCAAAACGCCTATAGACGACAGAAGTCATGTGTGCAGGCAGTTCTGAGAGTAGCTAATTCTTTGTCAGAAGCGAGAGCCAAGAAAGAACACTCAGTATTAGCGGTGATTGATTATGAATCTTGTTATGAAAGGATCTGGAGAGCAGGGCTCCTGCACAAAGCATCAAAAGTAGGCATTGATGGAAGGATGTGGTTGTATATAAAGAATTTCTTATGTGATAGAGAATACTACATTAGAGTCAATGATTTCAAGTCGCCAACATATAAATCTGCTGTTGGGATACCACAGGGATCTGTCATAAGTCCGGCACTTTGCAACTTATACACACATGACTATGGAGGGAGTAGAAGGGAAACATGCAGAGTATGCAGATGATGTTAATATGTGGTCCAGTGATGAAAGCCTAGCTGAAGCAGGGGAAGCTACTAACAGAGACCTGAATGGGAGGGTGAAGCCATGGTGTAGAAAATGGAATATGTCGGTAGCGGCAGATAAGACGGATGTTGTAGTTGTAACTCCGGATGGTAAAGAAGCTAGTGACATGATAGATATCAAACTTGGAGATGAGAAATTGAAGGTGGTGAAGTCTAAGAAAGTCCTTGGAGTGGTGATTGACAATCAACTGAATTTCCATGAACAGATACAGGAGAGGGTGAAGGCTGGATTTAGAGCGCTGAAAAGTCTGGATTGTTTTGTTAAAGGCCATAGGGGGTGTCCTCAGTCTACTTACCTTCGGTTGTACAATGCTCTAGTACTACCAGTAATGGACTATGGAGTTGCAGTTGCAGTAACAGCTACCTCAGAATGCATCACAGAGATGGGAAAAGTTCAAAGAGCAGCTATGTTGAAGGCCTCTGGCTGTATGAATAGTACCAGTACGGATGCGTTGGAGGTTCTTACGAATACAGTTCCAATAGACCTACACTTGAAGATGAGGCAGGCTCAGGAAGTAGTCAGAATTAGCGCCAAACATGACGAGGACCCTCTGAAGAAAGAGTTTCAGGAATGGGCAGCGAGTAGCCAGTCGTTCGGGAGGAAACCAACAGTGTTTCAGATGTTGATGTGCCGCTTCAAGGAAATGAAAGGAAAGGTAGAATTTGATAACATTGAGAAAGAATTTGAGTATACAAAGGAGTTTATGTGCTTGATGAAAACTGGTGGAAAAGTTAAGACAGAGGAGTTCAATGTTGGGAAAGAAACACAGGAAGAAAATGTTAAAGATCTGTTAACAAAATTACAGCCTGAGGATGTGGTGGTCTTCACAGATGGATCAGCCCTTGGGAACCCTGGACCAACAGGTGCTGGTGGAGTGGTGTACCTGGATGGTTATGAGGCATCGCCAGTACTTTTGAAAAAAGGTGTCAGCCCATACAGTAACAATTTCACTGGAGAATTAGTTGGGATAGAAATAAGCCTGGAATTCATTGCTGGAGTTAACAATATAGAAAACAGGGATATCCACATTTTCACGGACTGTCAAGGAGCCATTGTTTCGGCATTTGGTAATCAGATTCCAGCTAATAAGATAGAAATAATAACATCAATCAAACAACATATAAATCAGATAAGTGAGAAGGGAAACAAGATACACGTACACTGGGTACCAGGACACAAAGACATACTTGGTAATGAGCTTGCAGACCAACAGGCAAAGGCAGGCGCCAAGGAGATGGTAGGTAATACAGAACAGGTTGGGATGGCTATGGATAAGAGGGAAGCTAATGCAGAGATAAAACGACAGATTGCTGAGAAATGGAAACTGAAGTTTAGCTTATCAGAGAATATGGAAAGGATTCAGGAAATATTTGTGGAAGTTGGGAAAAGGGACTGCTATGGAGAGAAAGACAGAGCAAGCTTCTCTGGTTTGAACCAGATTTTATGTGGACATAGTAGACTAAATAGCCATCAAGCCAAAATAAATCCAAATCAGACAAACGAGTGCTCCAAGTGTAAAGTTCCAGAGACGGTGGAGCACTACCTTTTTGACTGCGACATGTATAAAGAGGAGAGAGAGGAACTGGAGGAGGTAGTGGAAGGGGTTCTGGCAAGGGAAGGCGTGAACACAGGCATCATTGATATTAAAGTACTGTCTGGAAATATTGAAGGAATAAGTAAGGAGGCAAGGTCGGAACTGGTAGGTGCACTATTAAAATTCATCAAGTGCACCAAACGCTTTAAGTAAATTAAGCTACGCATGCGCACTGAGAGCATATAGAGAAAAAGTACACTGAGAATTGCACAGAAGAGACAATAGTACCTTGAGGCCATTGGCAGCAGATAGTGCCACAACAGATATACAACAACAACAACAACAAAGAAATCAGTTTTGGTCGAGGTGTCCCAGGTCGAGAGATGGTTATGCCGAGAGGACCATGAATTCTAATATTTTGTGTATATCGTTTTACCTGTTTCCGGCCCGTTTACGGCCAAGATGGCGCACCACCATGGCGGAAATTTTGACCGCGGTTAAAATTATTGGAAATAACAATGGAAAAATTACCCAGTGTTATCCCAACTGCCATAATTCACATCATCAACACGTTGGAAAGTGATAGCGAGCACCGGTACCAGTGGAAGCTTTCCCGGAATCTGGAAAATGTCTCGTTATTCGTAAAATGCGAATTTCGCGCCAAAAGTGTTGAAGGTGACCAGCCGCCATTTCCTGTGAGACGGAAACCAGGAAATAAGAAGCACAAATCGCCATCTAGACTGAGACGCCAAAGAGCCAGAAAACAACGCTTTCAGGATAAGAAGACAGCTGAGAAAGCTGACTCGCCTAAAAGCCCTGCCTCAGAAGTGAACACAACCGTTCTTCAAGAACAGGAACCTACAGCCGTTCTTCAAGAACCGGAGCCTGCTTGTGTAACTTCCACAAAGGACAGTAGTGATCTGGACAATACCGGTCAAATTCAGGATTTAGTCTGTGGCAGTGATAAGCGCTCTGAGAAGCAGGTTTTGTCACCAGATTCTGACATCAGTATCGAGACTGAAAGAGCTCTCCTCTTAGAGGTTCTTCAACAGACAGACACTGACAGTGACGACAATTCTTTTGACATATCGGAAGTGATTTCGGAAGTCAATACTTGTTCAAATTGCAAACGTCAACCTCAAGCAGGTGTTGAACTCAAGCGTTGTTCGCGTTGTCAGATAACCAAGTACTGTAGTGTTGATTGTCAGAAGAAAGACTGGGATTTTCACAGATTCGCATGCTCGGTTGTCGCAAAGTCTGCGACAAAGAAAACTTAACACTTGCTACAGTTAAAGACCTTGCACGTGTAAATATTGTATAAAAGACATTTCATTTGTGTTCGGACCTTTTATATAAGTACTGTTTCACAGTGTTTTATACACATTCCACGTATTTCAGTGTTGTTGTGAAAACTAATACTAACAATTACGCCGAAAGGTGGTGCGCCTATATAAAGGCGGAATATACATCAGAAAGAAGAATACGGCAAGACCGGAATTTGTAACGGCTTATTTATGACAGTTGGCGGGAAATTGTCTTGATATCAAAGTGAAAGTAAAGACCAGTAAATGACTTTGAAAAATGCTGTCTACTGATAAAAGGAGGTTTATTTTACCAATATCTTTAATTGCAAACACATACTAATCCACTGACTACTGACCATTAGGGCCTACTAAATGCACTCTCTGTCAGTCGCTTCATATTTCAACAAACCAACAGACCAACATAAGCTCTGTAGAGCTTTTTATTGCGACTATTTAAGAACATATGTACACTATATACATTGAGCTGTGACTTGCTCAGGCCACAACAGACGACGTCCTGGACGGGGATCGAACCGGGGACCTCTCGGCCCATAATCCGATGCGCTACCGACTGCACCAGCCTGCTCCATTTTAAAAGTATAGGCAGGAAATTGTATGGAATAGATCTAGTTAGGTAAATTCATTTCAGCGAGATTTTAAATTACAAATTTTTGAAGAAAAAAAGTTTTGTATTTTTGAAGAATTGTACGACTCATTTCCTGGAGTCTCCCTCAAGATAAGGCACTGGTATCACGTGTGCCACCATGGTGGACACAATAATAGTTCATCAGTTTTGAGAATGATTTTGTTTTAAATCTTAACAGACAAAGGGCGAAGATTGGAGCTTCTTAAAATCAATTTCAGCCTGCCAACAAAACTTGTCTTTGTGATACATGTGTTATTCAGTTGAGCACATTGCTTATCTTTATTTAAATCCATTTTTAGTATATCATTATTAAATACCGTTTCATTGTCCTGGTGAAAACGGTATTAATGATAATAACATTGATAATAATTAAAATAATAATAATAATAATCTCTGTATTTCTGCTGTCTTTAGTTAGGATTTCAACTTAATGGTCAGTGTGAGGCCTCCCTCAGTACTGCCACTGCTAGGACTTATGCTAGCGAGAACCAGAACTAGTCGAGCTATTCACAGCCACAAGCCTTTTAGCTATATGCACTGGGCCGTATGCACTTCAGCTGGCAGTCTTCAGAAAATCTCTTTTCAGCTGCAGGACAGTTGTCTGGCAGACTGCAAGTTTTTCCTGGTGAAAACTCAATTCTGTAGGACAGTTCTGTATGTTATCATTGTAATTTTGGAAATTTTTGCCAGACATTTGTCTGACAGAATAAAATATTTTGTCAGTCAGAGTGAAATTTTGCTGGTTTTGACCGATAGACCGACAGTTTTCATGAAGACTGAGCTGGCAGAATTTATCTTCATCTTCCAAAACTGTCTTGAATTATAAATACTTAAACAATCAGTCTAATTTCAGGATTTTCTGCTGATCAGTTCAGTCAGAATGATGATCCCAATACAGGAAACTTTGTCTTCTTGGTGTCCGAGTCGGGAACCAGGGTTGACTGTCCTGTCCATAAGGATGGTTCCACAGAAGACATGATCACATGTTACACTCCGGAGTAAGTATTAATATAACCGAAGTGTGCAGAATGTCATAACATTTTCTTTTTTTTTTTTTTTTTAAAAAAAAAAAAAAAAAAGAGTTCCCAAAAATGGATTGTGAAGTGTTTATGTCCATTCGGCATACTATACATGTACACATTATTTTTGCATAGGCCAATTTTCAGTCTGAGAAATGCTGCTGAAATAGGCATAGAGACAATATTGTGAAATTTATTAGCCATGAAAATAAGTTGGATTATAGCCTTATCTTAACTTTAACGCAAATACATGATGCACATAAAATGAGCATCAGTGGCAGATTCAGAGGTGGTTCGGGTGGTTCGCTTGAACACCCCTCGGGGGCCAAATTATCACAATTTCATGGGGAAAGGCCTAGGGAATTTAAGGCCTGATCTCGGCCTCATGTGTTGATAAAAAACTGAATTTTGGAATTTTGAGCAGAAACGTATTGCAAATAGCAGGTATAGGTCCCTGCTTATAAACTCTAGCACAACTATCACGTTCAAATTACACATGTTGCCATGGCAACGCTCCGAAAAGCATAGAAATACCATTTTTTGCAATTTTGGGTCAATTTTTCACCATTCAACATCATTTTCAACTACCGGCCCACGCGACGAACAATTTCTTATTGTGAAATAATTATGAAGTATCACCCAGGGACATTGCATGCTAAGTATCATTTTGTTTGGAGTGTGGGCTGGCACTTAAAAATTAAAAAAATGTGTTCAGAAATGGTCGAAAATAGACCAAAAAGTGCAGAATGTGCTCTATCTATGGTTCTTCTGGGCGTTGCCAACGCTTATGGCAACGCTTGTAGGATAAATGGAGTACTTGTCCTTGTTTTTAATAGAGGAGGCATATGGCTGTTTTAAGGAATAGTTTTCTCACCTAAATTCCAAAACTTATTTTTTGACAAAATCTGAGGCCAAAATCAGGCGTTAAATGCCCTAGTCCTTTGTGAAAATGTAGGTAAAATGTTGAAAACAAACCCCCTCTTAATGGATTTGAAGCCCCTTCCAGAAATCCTGGATCTGCCTCTTTCCGTTTTTGTGTATAAGATGGCAGTTTGACATACCAGTAATGATTAATATTTATATTTTTACCTGTTTTTGTTCAGGAAGATGTCTGAGGAGGAATACTATGTTAAGGCAATAGTTGATGGAGTAGCTATTGATGATGCAAGCCTCTGTGATGGGCAGCCTACCAGCAGGAGCTGTGCATACAAGGTAGATATATAGGGGTTGGCATGTGTGTGTGTGTGTGTGTTTCTAGTGTGTGTGTGTGTGTGTGTGTGTGTGTGTGTGTGTGTGAGTGTGTGCATGTTTTCTAGACTTTTAATGACAACAGTGCCATCCATCTGTAGATCAGTCTTTATTATGACTGGTGCTGGCACTTTTTGTTTCCAGATTAGACCAAGACTCTGGTGGAGTATAGAATTATGAAAAATTTTAAAATGGAAGAAATGCATCTACATTGAAATATGAAATTTCTGTAATGAGAGATTTGTTTCATTGTGTTTCAGCCTGGTGTTGACAATACACCCACCATAGACAGCCTCACACCCCAGTCAGGGTTACCAGGTACTGTACAACATTATGAAAACACACCCAAGTAATATACAGATTTTCTTGAAGTTGTAAAAAGTGAATATTTTCAGTAGAAAAGTTTTGATATTTTTTATGCCCCCAACTTTGGAAGACGTTGAGGGGGCATATTGGTTTGGGTCTGTCCGTCCAGTGGTGTGCAGTCAGTCTGTGATGCGTGAGTAACGCTTAGCACCCGGTCAGGAACTGTTAGAGCTAGGATCTTGAAATTTGGTATGTAGTTTGTATATGAAAATTAAGAGGACCCGTATTTTTTCTTTCAGGTAAATTCAAGGGGCTAGGGGCCCATTCTGTGAGAGTTATTTCCCTTTTTAATTCTTGATAAAGTGAATAGATAGTGGTACCTTGTGTGCGCAACTCCTCCTACAGTTTTATTCCGATTCTCTTGAAACTTTACAGATGTTGTGACAATGCTTTGAAGATATGCAAGTGGTTTGGATATAATCCTCAGATTTATTTTTGTCACTTTTTTCGCAATTTGAACAACCATTTTTCGGGCATTTTGACAATGAAAGTGAATGGCCAGTGTGCCTTGTGTGCGCAACTCCTCCTACAGTTTCATGCCAATTCATTTAAAACTTTACATGTGTTATGGGCATAGATATGCATGTGGTTTGGATATAATCCTTGGATTATTTTTTGTCATTTTTTTCACAATTTGAACTTAGTCATTTTTTCGGGCATTTTAGTGAATAGATAGAGGGTACCTTGTGTGCATAACTCCTCCTACAATTTAATACCGATACTTTTGAAACTTTGCAGACATTGTGACCATGCTTTGAAGATATGCATGTGGTAGGGATATACTCCTCAGATTAATTTTTGTCACTTTTTTACAATTTGAACTTAGTGTTATAAACCTGGCTAAAATTGACAGGAGCCTGCGCTTCAAACTCCGGAAAAGATTAGCTGGCTGCGCCTCGAGACCTGAAGACCGATTTAAGTGTACAGATCCGAGGCCACTTTTAGATGCACACACCGAGTTGAAATAAACCTGGCCGAAGTGTCCCGACTCAGACACCAGTTGTTGTAAACCTTGCTAAAATTGGCGGGAGTCTGTCTTTCAAACTCCGGCGAAGACTAGCAGGCTGTGTCCCTAGACCTAAAGACGGTTTAGAGACTCATAATTTTAGACGCAGTTGGGGGTTTGTTCAGACACAGTGTGCACTTTACGGGTTTTGAAACACTTGTTGTGAGACGAATTTAGGGTTTCATTCAGACTCGGATGTGCTTCTACAGTTTTACCCCAAATATGATGTATTGGGTGAATTTATTCTATCAGGATTGCCGACACCACAGACTTTGTTTTGGATATTTATAATGACCAAATCTTCATGTAAGAATTTGAGGATAAGTCCGAAATTCCTCTCTTAACAAACCAGTCTTAAACTTATAAGAATTACAAGTCTAACTCTTGTTTGCTAAGCCCTTAATAATGACCACGTAACAAGAAAGTGAAGTTTATAAATCTATTTTGTACTAATATTTCTATTCTATCATAAGCATGGTCAAAGCATTCATGTAAACAAAGCAATAGCAATAATGACAAATTATGCAACCAAATTACAAAGACAGAAAGCAGTAAATTGTAATTAATGTTTCATAATCTAATCATGACTCTTGGACAAGTAAATTTAGAAGTAAAGCCAAAAGTAAGTTTAATTTCTTAAATGATAATACTTATTCAGCTACGAAAGAAAATACTAAGTTCTTGCAATTAAGTGAACATAGAATGTCTAAGAAAATAAACAAGGGCAAAAATAACTAAGTTTAAAACATTTGCAGACTTAAACAATTTCAGAGAAAATATTACTATGCCAAAAATGACTAAGTTAAAAAGTTTCGTGGACTTAGACAAATTCTAGTAAAATGTTCAGATGTCAAAAATTTCTAAGTCCAAAATAAGAAAATAAATAATTAATTAAATCCTTTGGAATTTCACTATTAATCCAGAGAGAAGAATAAGCACACAGAATAATAATCCAAGAAGTGTTGAAAAACTCAAAACAGCCCCTTTTATACCCCAAAATGCTACCTGTCTTACCTATTACATAAATGGTTACTCCCAGACAAAAAACAAGTTTTACAGCCAAAATATGCATAAAATACAAAAATTGTTACAACAACAGTGTTTAACATAACAAGGACTTTCAATACATGTAGCAAAAAGCATTTTAAAAGGCCATTTTAAAGTTTATGATTTTAAACACAAATCTGCTTAACCTAGTAAAAATGGACTCTTCCAAATTCCAGAACTAAGGAATACACATCTGCCTCCTTAAAATTGCAACTTTAGAGGTGTTAAAGGTGACACAGTTGTGTCAAGCAAAAAGGTCCCTTAGGTTTTACAGACAATAAGATAAAAACTAAAGTAAATTCCAAATAATCTAAGATTTCCTTAAATGTCATGAAAGTTAAAACAATGCATTTATGAAAATATGCTTTTAAAAGTTTTCTCACCAGAAAAAGTCTATTTAATTAAATAATTCAGTCAGTCACTTAAAAAGCACAGGCCAAAAATTCTATGATTCCCTTAAATTACATCTTAAATATGAAGAATCTGCTAAAGATTTATAGCCTGTTGCAAAGAATACATAAAGGTCTATACTTTATCTAAAAATGGTGAACATATCTTAAAAAATGAGTTTGCTAGGACTGAAAAAGTATTTGCAGGACGAGTCACAACAAAGTCTAATTACTGCGTATATATAAAATTGCTAAAAACTCATTCAAGATCAGTCCTATAAGTGTGAAAACTTCAGAAAATGTGCATTATATCAATTCCTATCTAAAAATACTAAAATCAATGCACAAACTACATCAAACATGGAAAAAAGGAAAAATTACATAGAAAATTGAGAGTCAAAACATGTCAAAACCTGAGGTTTACCACAACTGCTCCCCCTCAGGGAAGAATATATTTTCACCCAAAAATATATTCCATTCCGTCCCCGGAATGTGACACAACAAGAGTCTTGACACAACAAGAGTCTTGACACAACAAGAGTTTAGAAAACATAACATCAGGTTTTGACATACATGTACATCATCAAACAGAATATATAAAGAACATCAAGTATTAAATGGCATAAAAGCATATAAGACATACATGTACATTCATCATCACAAAACAATACATGATTAAAGCTACTGTAGTATGGTCATCAAATACAATAAATGTGGCATGAACAAAAAGCATAGGCAAAACATGTACTCTTTGGCTTGTGCAAAAATATGCTCTCTGATTACAAGTAGACAATATTAGTTACAAGTGATGGTAATGTTACTGTAAAATTCAAACAAAAGTGATCATAGCATCATATTAGTATCTGACTTAAGTATTACTCTTAAAATGTCTTAACTCTTACTCAATAATAACTGCGAACAGACAAGGCATAATTTCTAATCTTAAAGGCTGGCAGCTTACACTATGAAATCAGACTATAGGCTCTAAGCCTCTTAATCAATTATACAAAACTCACCAGTTTGCAAAACATAAATGTATATTGTCACAGTCAGCCATTTAACCATCTGGGCTCTGAATGTGGAGACATTCCAGCATTTACCTGCTACACAGCATATAACTGTTGGCTATGCTATGAATGTAACAGGAAAATACCGTTTGAGTGTCAACACTTTCATTACCCAAAAATACCATTCAAAAAATACATTTAACAAAAACCATCAACCTGTATAAGCTCCATAAGGGGCTGCATATAATATTAACACCAGGGAAAGTACGCCCAAGGAAACAGACCCATCGGAGAACACACCCACCAAGCAACTGAGAACACACCCACTAGGGAACAAACCCTCCAGGGAACACACCCTCCAGGGACACACCCACCAAGCAACTGAGAACACACCCACCAAGGACTCCTACCCTAACCCTTACCTAGATGCAGCAATAAAATTCCTTACCTCCCCTCCTTATGAGTAAACAACATGCAGATATCAGCTGTGGAGTAAATGCCAAACAATTTCATTGACTTGGAACACACAAAGGTGCCTCATGCTCCAAGCCAACAACCAAGGCAACCCAAAGCTGACATTTGCATAGCTTATACAAAAAATCAACAGCATAAAAACAAATTAACATATAAAAGTTAAGGGCTAAGTTTCTTGACAAGTACATTACTTACCAATATGTAAAAATGAAAGTTAATACAAAACTTCAAAATGTAAATTCTTAAATAATTTTTTTCTAAAAAAGTTCATAGAGTTTATCTGAAATATATGAACTACTATGAGTTAAATATTGTCTTTTAAAGTTCATATTTCCTATCGTGATTAAAGTTGAAGCTCCCTCTAAGCGTTGTACCATAGAGTTGATAACTTCTGTCGTCAAGTTGTACCATAGAGTTGATAACCTCTCTCGAGCAGTTGTACCATAGACTTTGATAACCTCACTGTGTCAAGTTGTACCATAGAGTTGATAACCTCTCTCGAGCAGTTGTACCATAGACTTTGATAACCTCACTGTTTTCGTCGTACCATAGATCCAGCATATTTAGTAATTTACACGTGGACTGATTTACATGTAACGTAATCAGTCCATAATGGCATATTTGCATTTTTCTGCTCTGGCTTTATATACATAATCTGTAGAAGATATGCCCAACATTTTAGTGACTTATGTTGGGTTGCTGAACTGGACACATGTCGGCATGGTGACCCCGCTGTCGACATTTAAAGCATTTACGCGGTCTTTGATGTGACTGATGATTGCCATGACTCTGTCTTAGCACTTTAGCCACCATAGCACTACTATCGTCACTGATAGCACTTGAGTTTACACTGATACTTTCTGGTGGATTCAGAGAATTGTTCTTGACAGTGGCACTGATTTCTGTTTGTATTCCAGTATCACAGAATGTCTTGTTTCTGTTTGACCCAAATATTATTGACTGACATGCTTCCTGCCAAATTACCATATTGACTGCTTGGGAAACATCCTTTGGCTTTTTAACAAGGGTCTCATATGCGATCTGTTTGTTTGGTAGCCCCTTTAACATATATTCAACACTAAGGTCTTCATGTAAAGCAGTTCCTTGTATTCCTGGGTAGGCTCTAGACATAATGTGATTAACCCTTGCACCGTATTGTTGAATGGACTCTGCAGGTTCTTGTTTAACTTCCTGCAGAGAAGCTCTGAGAGTTTGAGCCGTGACGGCATGCCCATATCGCTCAGTCAAGGCTGAAACCAGCTTCTTGGTATTATCAAGAACAAAACTAGGCAGGTGAGAAGCAAAGTACAGTGCCTCTCCTTTCAGAGCAAACATAAGTTGACCTCTAAATTTGGAATCAGACCAACCATAGCTTCTTGACATTAATTGTAACTGCATTAGAAATGGCTCCCATGAGTCTGGCTGTCCAGTAAATGTTGGAAGACGTGGCTTTATGTCGGGAAAATGAGTCATTCCTGTTGCATCGCAAGCTGAATGTTGTTTAGACATTTTGACAGAATCAAGATGATAAATTATAGTAATTCTTTTCAGTACAGAATTAGAATTTAGAATTTATCTGAAACACAGAATTTAATCCAAAAGCACAGAATAAAATAATCCAAAGCACAGAATTAATTAATCCAAAGCACAGAATAAATTAATCCAAAAACACAGAATAAAATAATCCAAAGCACAGAATTAATTAATCCAAGCACAGAATAAATCCAAGGCTGAAAAGCAAAATTTGATTAGACAAGTTACTGACAAAGAGGGTCGCCTGAGATGCGATTTCCTCTAGCTGAAAAAGAAATGCAGGCTGCCTATCATGCAGTAGTCTGCAATAAATCTGATTAAATATCAAGTTTGACCAAGTTGTTGCTGTTTAATGGAGAGGGTCACCTGAGATGTGATTTCCTCCGGTAAAAAAGCAGTTAATAACAAGGAGGGTCGCCTGAGATGCGATTTCCTCCGGTTGAAAAATAATGCTTATGGCAAATCAATGATGTAATTGATTGAGTTCTTTTTATTTTGTGATTTCTCTCTCAGTTTTATTAAAGATTAACAAAGACTGAAGTAGAGAAATCCCCACTTTCTGACACCAATTGTTATAAACCTGGCTAAAATTGACAGGAGCCTGCGCTTCAAACTCCGGAAAAGATTAGCTGGCTGCGCCTCGAGACCTGAAGACCGATTTAAGTGTACAGATCCGAGGCCACTTTTAGATGCACACACCGAGTTGAAATAAACCTGGCCGAAGTGTCCCGACTCAGACACCAGTTGTTGTAAACCTTGCTAAAATTGGCGGGAGTCTGTCTTTCAAACTCCGGCGAAGACTAGCAGGCTGTGTCCCTAGACCTAAAGACGGTTTAGAGACTCATAATTTTAGACGCAGTTGGGGGTTTGTTCAGACACAGTGTGCACTTTACGGGTTTTGAAACACTTGTTGTGAGACGAATTTAGGGTTTCATTCAGACTCGGATGTGCTTCTACAGTTTTACCCCAAATATGATGTATTGGGTGAATTTATTCTATCAGGATTGCCGACACCACAGACTTTGTTTTGGATATTTATAATGACCAAATCTTCATGTAAGAATTTGAGGATAAGTCCGAAATTCCTCTCTTAACAAACCAGTCTTAAACTTATAAGAATTACAAGTCTAACTCTTGTTTGCTAAGCCCTTAATAATGACCACGTAACAAGAAAGTGAAGTTTATAAATCTATTTTGTACTAATATTTCTATTCTATCATAAGCATGGTCAAAGCATTCATGTAAACAAAGCAATAGCAATAATGACAAATTATGCAACCAAATTACAAAGACAGAAAGCAGTAAATTGTAATTAATGTTTCATAATCTAATCATGACTCTTGGACAAGTAAATTTAGAAGTAAAGCCAAAAGTAAGTTTAATTTCTTAAATGATAATACTTATTCAGCTACGAAAGAAAATACTAAGTTCTTGCAATTAAGTGAACATAGAATGTCTAAGAAAATAAACAAGGGCAAAAATAACTAAGTTTAAAACATTTGCAGACTTAAACAATTTCAGAGAAAATATTACTATGCCAAAAATGACTAAGTTAAAAAGTTTCGTGGACTTAGACAAATTCTAGTAAAATGTTCAGATGTCAAAAATTTCTAAGTCCAAAATAAGAAAATAAATAATTAATTAAATCCTTTGGAATTTCACTATTAATCCAGAGAGAAGAATAAGCACACAGAATAATAATCCAAGAAGTGTTGAAAAACTCAAAACAGCCCCTTTTATACCCCAAAATGCTACCTGTCTTACCTATTACATAAATGGTTACTCCCAGACAAAAAACAAGTTTTACAGCCAAAATATGCATAAAATACAAAAATTGTTACAACAACAGTGTTTAACATAACAAGGACTTTCAATACATGTAGCAAAAAGCATTTTAAAAGGCCATTTTAAAGTTTATGATTTTAAACACAAATCTGCTTAACCTAGTAAAAATGGACTCTTCCAAATTCCAGAACTAAGGAATACACATCTGCCTCCTTAAAATTGCAACTTTAGAGGTGTTAAAGGTGACACAGTTGTGTCAAGCAAAAAGGTCCCTTAGGTTTTACAGACAATAAGATAAAAACTAAAGTAAATTCCAAATAATCTAAGATTTCCTTAAATGTCATGAAAGTTAAAACAATGCATTTATGAAAATATGCTTTTAAAAGTTTTCTCACCAGAAAAAGTCTATTTAATTAAATAATTCAGTCAGTCACTTAAAAAGCACAGGCCAAAAATTCTATGATTCCCTTAAATTACATCTTAAATATGAAGAATCTGCTAAAGATTTATAGCCTGTTGCAAAGAATACATAAAGGTCTATACTTTATCTAAAAATGGTGAACATATCTTAAAAAATGAGTTTGCTAGGACTGAAAAAGTATTTGCAGGACGAGTCACAACAAAGTCTAATTACTGCGTATATATAAAATTGCTAAAAACTCATTCAAGATCAGTCCTATAAGTGTGAAAACTTCAGAAAATGTGCATTATATCAATTCCTATCTAAAAATACTAAAATCAATGCACAAACTACATCAAACATGGAAAAAAGGAAAAATTACATAGAAAATTGAGAGTCAAAACATGTCAAAACCTGAGGTTTACCACATTAGTCATTTTTTGGACATTTTTACATCTTGAAAGTGACTTACCAGTTGGGGGCATAGTGTTTCATAAACACATTTTCTAGTCTTATTTTTGTTCAAAACATAGATTGTGGGTACAGGAGTTCCCACAATCTATGTTTTGGAGCAAAAATAAGAAAAATAGATATATTCCTGCATGCCCCAGTATTACAGGGAAATGTTTTCCTGATGCATTAGAATAAAAAGTACATACTGTACATTCATTGTGCTTTCAGTTGAAAATTAAAAAAATTCTGCCTAACCTTTAAAAGAATCTGAAGAAATCTTTTAGGTTGTATGTTGTCAAATTCTTTTTTAAGAGTATCTAAATATATACTCACTCTGTAAGACAAACTTTCAAAGGCACTGGACTGCAGTCTTGTTTGTTTTATTTTATGAAAACTTTGCACATTTTCCATTTTGCAGGTGGTTTTGTTACAGTGACTGGACAGCTTGTCACTGATAGATACGGTAGTAATGTTTTCGAAGCCTCCAATGAAAGAACTGAAAAGCTTCTCAGGTACATGGAGTGATCTTTTTGAACATTACAAGAAAATCCCCATGAGAAATACAGATTTTTCTTTTAGATATAATCATTTAAAATTTCCACCTGAAAGTTTTTTTTTTTTAATGTTTTTCTTATATGAACTGCCTCGGTGATATATATAATGGTTACATATTAGAACTGCCTGGGTGAGGCATCTAATGTGTACCCATAGTCAGTGTAATGAGCAAAAAGTAAAAAAAAAATGTTAAAATGTTCAACTGAAAAAGATCATTTTCACATCTGAAAAATATATGTTGTATTGCATAGGCATATGTTTCATTATGTTTTGAAGTGGACAGAATTCTCTATTAAACATGAATTGAGCCTATGAATGAGAAAACCAATTTGGGTTCCGACCAGGTCCGACTCAAATCGGGCTGTACAATCACAGAAGAAGGAACTAGAAGCTTTAACTTTCAGATTTAAGAAGAGGCATTGTATTATCTGTTTAGCGAAAACAAAGGTGCTGATCAGCTTCGCAGAAACACTGCGAAGCTGATCTACTTCTTTGTTTTTGCATATGCAGATTATTTGTTTTCTCATGAGGTGGCTCATTTATATATTATATTATATAATAATATTATATATGTATGTGACTGTTCTGTTATATTTTTAGAGTGTATGTTGGACCCCAGGATTGTGCCTTGAAAGATGGGGATGATTTGTAAGTAATAGGAGCCTTAAAATTTTCCTTAAGTCTGTAAGTTCCTTGGTTCCTTGTATGAAGCTGTATATAGAGTCATAACATTCGGTTTTGGTAAGGTGTTTATTTCTATAGTCATACGAACCAAGAGAAATAAGGTCAGGCAGGTGGGAATAAGGATTCATGGCCATTGGGGCCCATGAGAAATAGAGGGTCTGCTTGTACCTCCAATCACCGGACGACCACCTTGTTACTGGTTGACCACTTTGAAGGTCTGAGCCTGCCAAGGAAAATTGATTTAGTCAAATCATGCCTTAGTTGTTACTTTGGTGGGTAGAAGTCCCATTAAATGGAGGCAACATCCCGACCTGACCCCATATCTGATGATTGGGAAGCAAAGCATCAAATCAAACAAACAAACAAAAAATAGTCCACTATGTCCAATACTTGTATAATTTGAAATTGGGGACCTACCAGAAATTTTTGGGGATCTTGGGAGAAGAGCCATTTATTTTCAGGGATTTGTGGAGAATGGCCATCTGGCGAGCAAGCAAAAAATCAGTGGGTTTTGTTGAGCAGGGATACTAGGAAAAACAATTTAGGGACCTGGGAAGAAGGGTCATTCTTCCTTTATTGAGCAGGGAGCCAAGATCCCCTCCTGGTAGGGCCCCGGAATTGTGTGAAACAAACTTAATGCAAGGCCATAACTTTTACTATTAAAGCTATAATGAACTAACATTCCAGTCTGATTTCAGATGAAAAAAAAAACCAAACTGTTATAATCATCATGTTTAATTACAGTTATGGTTTATCTGTGGAAGAGGATTCAAACTATGGAAGTTTGATGTGTAGAACAAAGGGCACTTCTGTAGGTAAGTGTGATGGTGAAAACAAAAATCAGGGAACCTCCGAAAATCACTAATAGCTCAAGATTTTGTGAATTACAGGAGTTATGATGGGGATAACAGTGACTCATTGGTTGTGAGTCAGACATTGGGGCGTGTAGAATTTGAAATCAGGGTGGCCATGTTGTGTCAACTTAAGATACTTTACTGGTTGTAAGTATTCGGAAAGTATTGTACATTGTAACTTGATTTTAGAAAATGAAAGACATTTGTCTTACAAAAAATGTGAACTGTGATTGATCTGCCTTCCCAAATGCATATATTGTCTATTGATCTTTATTGTTGATTGAACAAGCTATACGAAGAAGCAGTTTTCTAATGCCCATATTGTGTTCATTTTCAGGATTTTTCAATGCCAGTTTCATTGTGGAGACTCCTTTTGGAAGGTAGGAATCTATTTACACTTAAACAGTATAGAACACAGATCAAACACATTTGAACCTAGGCATGAGAGAAATCTATGTTTTGGAGCAAAAATAAGAAAAATAGGTATGCCCCTGCATACCCCAGTTTTTCTATATAAAAGTGGGGTGTAAGGAGGTATACATTCCGCGGACATGTTTTCCTGATGTTACAATAGTGTTTGCAGGTAGCCCCATGTGGCCAAGTGGTTAAGAGCGCTGATATTTCATTACCCTGCTTAATCATTCAATCATCTCAAGACTGGTTCCGGTATGGGTTCGGGCTCCACACTGGGCACATGTGAGACAAGCTAAGTTCTGCTTGTTGGTGTGCCAGATGGTTTTTCTCAGGGTTCTCCCCTTTTCGCCCCACCTACTGATTGGCCCATCTCATATTTAGCTGAAATAATCTTAAAAGGGATGTTAAACTGAGTCAAAAATATGTTAAATAATCTTGTTGCTTATTGTTCCAGGTCCCTCCCAGCTCCCCTGGTTTATCGTGTCTCCTATAATGATCAGATCTACATGTACCAGACTTATACAGGTGGGCTTCTTATTACGAAAACATCCATATTTTCTCTGTTTTTTTTTGCTCAAGACATTCATTGTGGGTACATGTTACAACCACTTCACCGAGGCAGTTCAGTTCTAATGAGTAACCACAATCTAATGTTTTGGATCAGTAGTAAGAAAAATGGTACACCAGTTCACGGTGCTGTTTTTCTATATAAAAGTGAGTTAAAGGGGTATACTTTTCATGGGCATGTTTTCCTGATGTTGTGGCAACATTGTAATATGTTTATGAATTCAGCTTCACATCATGCATACTACCTGAAGAAAGGTAATAAGAGTTTGGTGCTCAGTGATTAAAAGAAGGGGGCTAATTAATGGTAATGATTTGGTTGGTTATTTTTAATATTTCCTTCCTGAAGTCATATTCATTTATCACTAAATGACAAACATTAAAGGTTCGTTCAAGAAGCTTTAATTGTCAAGTTTATACGAGTCTGCTTATTTGTTTTGTTCACAGCTTTTTACATCAGGAAAAGATGTCCATGTAATGTATACTGCCTTATACCCCACTTTTGTATATCTGGGGTATACCTATTTTCCATATTTTTGATCCAAAACATATTGTGGGTACTCGTTAGAACCACCTCAGCGAGGCGCATCTAACGTGTACCCACAATCAATGTTTTGAGCAAAAATATTAAAAATATCAATTATTTTACAATGATATTTTCTTTTTTTTTAAGGCTGAAAAAGTCTGTATATTGCATGGACATGTTTTCTTAATGTAGGCTTTTTATGGTTAAAAGATTCTGACTGCCTTAGATGCTTAACCCTGCTTACAGTAGATATTCATGTATTCCTTGAGGTAAACAAGACACGGATTTGACAAAAATAAATGTAAGCTAGTTATTCCCAATACATTTCAGACATCAGCTCTATAAGCCCGAGCAGTGGTAGTACCGAGGGTGGCCTCACACTGACCATCTATGGCAACTATTTTGATGACAAGCTACCATACACACAGCCTAAGGTGTTTGTTGGAGGTACGTTGTCTCTAAGCCCTAGCAGTGGTAATACCGAGGGTGTCCTCACACTGACCATCTATGGCAATTATTGCGATGACAGGTCACCATACACACAGCCTAAGGTGTATGTTGGGGATAGGTTATCTCTATAAGCCCTAGCAGTGGTGGTATAGAGGGTGGCTTCACTCTGACCATCTATGGCAACTATTTTGATGACAAGCTACCATACACACAGCCTAAGGTGTTTGTTGAGGATAGGTTATCAATAATCTCTCTGTAAGCCCTTGCAGTGATAGTACTGAGGGTGGCCTCACACTGACCATCTATGGCAACTATTGCGATGACAGGTCACCATACACACAGCCTAAGGTGTATGTTGGGGATAGGTTATCTCTATAAGCCCTAGCAGTGGTGGTATAGAGGGTGGCTTCACTCTGACCATCTATGGCAACTATTTTGATGACAAGCTACCATACACACAGCCTAAGGTGTTTGTTGAGGATAGGTTATCAATAATCTCTCTGTAAGCCCTTGCAGTGATAGTACTGAGGGTGGCCTCACACTGACCATCTATGGCAACTATTGCGATGACAGTTCACCATACACACAGCCTAAGGTGTATGTTGGGGATAGGTTATCTCTATAAGCCCTAGCAGTGGTGGTATAGAGGGTGGCTTCACTCTGACCATCTATGGCAACTATTTTGATGACAAGCTACGGTACACACAGCCTAAGGTGTTTGTTGGAGGTAGGTTATAAATAATCTCTTTATAAGTCCTCACAGTGGTAGTACCGAGGGTGGCCTCAAGCTGACAATCTATAGCAACTATTTTGATGACAAGCTACCGTACACACAGCCTAAGGTGTTTGTTGGGGGTAGGTTATCAATAATCTCTCTATAAGCCCTAGCAGTGGTAGTACCGAGGGTGGCCTCAAGCTGACAATCTATAGCAACTATTTTGATGACGTGGCACCATACACACAGCCTAAGGTGTTTGTTGGAGGTAGGATATCAATAATCTATAAGCCCTAGCAGTGGTAGTACCGAGGGTGGTTTCACACTGACCATCTAAGGCATCTATTTTGATGACAAGCTACCATACACACAGCCTAAGGTGTTTGTTGGGGGTAGGTTATCAACAATCTCTCTATAAGCCCTAGCAGTGGTAGTACCGAGGGTGGCCTCAAGCTGACAATCTATAGCAACTATTTTGATGACAAGCTACCGTACACACAGCCTAAGGTGTTTGTTGGAGGTAGGATATCAATAATCTCTCTATAAGCCCTAGCAGTGGTAGTACCGAGGGTGGCCTCAAGCTGACAATCTATAGCAACTATTTTGATGACATGGCACCATACACACAGCCTAAGGTGTTTGTTGGGGGTAGGTTATCAATAATCTCTCTATAAGCCCTAGCAGTGGTAGTACCGAGGGTGGCCTCAAGCTGACAATCTATAGCAACTATTTTGATGACATGGCACCATACACACAGCCTAAGGTGTTTGTTGGGGGTAGGTTATCAATAATCTCTCTATAAGCCCTAGCAGTGGTAGTACCGAGGGTGGCCTCAAGCTGACAATCTATAGCAACTATTTTGATGACGTGGCACCATACACACAGCCTAAGGTGTTTGTTGGAGGTAGGATATCAATAATCTATAAGCCCTAGCAGTGGTAGTACCGAGGGTGGTTTCACACTGACCATCTAAGGCATCTATTTTGATGACAAGCTACCATACACACAGCCTAAGGTGTTTGTTGGGGTAGGTTATCAACAATCTCTCTATAAGCCCTAACAGTGGTAGTAGGGGGGGGGGGGGCACATGGCCATAACCTTACCCTCGGCTTCTGCAGTGATCCACAACATTTAGAAAAGAAGCTCCAGCCCCAACACTGTTATTGATTTCTGTATTAGTTTTTCTGACATTTTTCAGACAGTGTATGTGAAGTTACCAGAGTCGTACCTGATGAGTTGATTGAGTGTACTGTAGCTGCCGAACCCACTAGCTCTGCTTCAAATTACCAGGGTATGATAATACATCTCTTCGCTTCCATTCTTTACATCAGTTTGGCTTAACATCAGGAAAACATGTCCGTGTAATGTATACCCCCTTGAACCCCACTTTTATATAGCAAAACTGGGGTATGTAGGGGTATACCCATTTTTCTTATTTTTGCTCCAAAACATAGATTGTGGGTACTCATTAGAACTGCCTTGTGGAGGCGGTTCTAACGTGTACCAACAATCTATGTTTTGAGCAAAAATAAGAAAAATATCAAAATTTTTCTGATGAAATTTTCATTTTTTACAACTGAAAAAAATCTCTGTATATTGCATAGGCATTTTTTTTAGTAATGGACAAGTCTGATACCAAGGGTCATTGGTTTGATCCCAGGCTTCTCCAGTCTTTCGGATGAGATTTTCAAATTGAGATTGTCTCCATATGACCTTAGCTGTTTAATGTGATTTAAAACATGAAATAAATTAACCAAACAAGTCTAATACTAATTTGGCTTTTCATAGAGGAATTTTCAACTATTCATCTTATAGACAGTGCATAAATTTCACAAAGCAGATACCATATATTCCACAACAGACAGAAAAAAGAAATAAGAATATGACTGTACAAATCCAGAAGATTTTCAACACAAAAATGATTTACCTATACCAAGATGACATCCTGATTAGGCTGATAACCAGAGAGGAGTCCAACTCTTCCAACTATGGCCCAGAGACACAAAGGAATGATGTGCAACCAACCATATTTGATCGTCTCATGTTCTGAACTGTTTCCTTCTCTCTATTTAAAAATTATTGTAATTCTGACTATAGCTGATACCATTCAGGACTCTTTAAGTTAATATCACTTCATAATGATGTTTCATGTAAAGATTGCCTTGTTGCTATGCATTAATGACGTCAACGTCATCTAATCTATTTTTAGAACAACAATAGGGGTCACATGACACTTAGACCGCTAAAAGGGTACTTCAGGGAGAACTTTCAGATAATTTTTTGTCCTGATGAAGGTCGTGAGACCGAAACCGGTTGACCAATAAAATACATGTCAAACTTGATCCACTTGTGATTGTTTATTCTGTGTCTTCTACCTTTATTTTATATTTACTTGGCGGAATAGTATCCTTCATGGATCCAACATAAGTGGACTACCTACAAAGATACAACTGGGTGATGTGTGGGCAGTACTAGAAGTAACCCCTCTCTGCCTTGTATCCTTCGTGGATCCATTACAGCAAACAAGAAGATTCCTTTTGTAAAGGGTATAATATCATCAAGTCCAGAAATTGTTCGGAAGAAGATATTCCTGAGATCTCCTAGGACTGATCAACAAACAGATCCACAAGTTTGAAAGACAACAAGTTCTAGCTGCTAGGAAGGTTCAAGAAAAATAGTAAACGTAATCTGCAAGAAACTCAACTTTACAACATATGTTAAAATTTGGCTTTTCATAGAGGAATTTTCAACTATTCATCTTATAGACAGTGCATAAATTTCACAAAGCAGATACCATATATTCCACAACAGACAGAAAAAAGAAATAAGAATATGACTGTACAAATCCAGAAGATTTTCAACACAAAAATGATTTACCTATACCAAGATGACATCCTGATTAGGCTGATAACCAGAGAGGAGTCCAACTCTTCCAACTATGGCCCAGAGACACAAAGGAATGATGTGCAACCAACCATATTTGATCAAGTCTCATGTTCTGAACTGTTTCCTTCTCTCTATTTAAAAATTATTGTAATTCTGACTATAGCTGATACCATTCAGGACTCTTTAAGTTAATATCACTTCATAATGATGTTTCATGTAAAGATTGCCTTGTTGCTATGCATTAATGACGTCAACGTCATCTAATCTATTTTTAGAACAACAATAGGGGTCACATGACACTTAGACCGCTAAAAGGGTACTTCAGGGAGAACTTTCAGATAATTTTTTGTCCTGATGAAGGTCGTGAGACCGAAACCGGTTGACCAATAAAATACATGTCAAACTTGATCCACTTGTGATTGTTTATTCTGTGTCTTCTACCTTTATTTTATATTTACTTGGCGGAATAGTATCCTTCATGGATCCAACATAAGTGGACTACCTACAAAGATACAACTGGGTGATGTGTGGGCAGTACTAGAAGTAACCCCTCTCTGCCTTGTATCCTTCGTGGATCCATTACAGCAAACAAGAAGATTCCTTTTGTAAAGGGTATAATATCATCAAGTCCAGAAATTGTTCGGAAGAAGATATTCCTGAGATCTCCTAGGACTGATCAACAAACAGATCCACAAGTTTGAAAGACAACAAGTTCTAGCTGCTAGGAAGGTTCAAGAAAAATAGTAAACGTAATCTGCAAGAAACTCAACTTTACAACATATGTTAAAATTTGGCTTTTCATAGAGGAATTTTCAACTATTCATCTTATAGACAGTGCATAAATTTCACAAAGCAGATACCATATATTCCACAACAGACAGAAAAAAGAAATAAGAATATGACTGTACAAATCCAGAAGATTTTCAACACAAAAATGATTTACCTATACCAAGATGACATCCTGATTAGGCTGATAACCAGAGAGGAGTCCAACTCTTCCAACTATGGCCCAGAGACACAAAGGAATGATGTGCAACCAACCATATTTGATCAAGTCTCATGTTCTGAACTGTTTCCTTCTCTCTATTTAAAAATTATTGTAATTCTGACTATAGCTGATACCATTCAGGACTCTTTAAGTTAATATCACTTCATAATGATGTTTCATGTAAAGATTGCCTTGTTGCTATGCATTAATGACGTCAACGTCATCTAATCTATTTTTAGAACAACAATAGGGGTCACATGACACTTAGACCGCTAAAAGGGTACTTCAGGGAGAACTTTCAGATAATTTTTTGTCCTGATGAAGGTCGTGAGACCGAAACCGGTTGACCAATAAAATACATGTCAAACTTGATCCACTTGTGATTGTTTATTCTGTGTCTTCTACCTTTATTTTATATTTACTTGGCGGAATAGTATCCTTCATGGATCCAACATAAGTGGACTACCTACAAAGATACAACTGGGTGATGTGTGGGCAGTACTAGAAGTAACCCCTCTCTGCCTTGTATCCTTCGTGGATCCATTACAGCAAACAAGAAGATTCCTTTTGTAAAGGGTATAATATCATCAAGTCCAGAAATTGTTCGGAAGAAGATATTCCTGAGATCTCCTAGGACTGATCAACAAACAGATCCACAAGTTTGAAAGACAACAAGTTCTAGCTGCTAGGAAGGTTCAAGAAAAATAGTAAACGTAATCTGCAAGAAACTCAACTTTACAACATATGTTAAAATTTGGCTTTTCATAGAGGAATTTTCAACTATTCATCTTATAGACAGTGCATAAATTTCACAAAGCAGATACCATATATTCCACAACAGACAGAAAAAAGAAATAAGAATATGACTGTACAAATCCAGAAGATTTTCAACACAAAAATGATTTACCTATACCAAGATGACATCCTGATTAGGCTGATAACCAGAGAGGAGTCCAACTCTTCCAACTATGGCCCAGAGACACAAAGGAATGATGTGCAACCAACCATATTTGATCAAGTCTCATGTTCTGAACTGTTTCCTTCTCTCTATTTAAAAATTATTGTAATTCTGACTATAGCTGATACCATTCAGGACTCTTTAAGTTAATATCACTTCATAATGATGTTTCATGTAAAGATTGCCTTGTTGCTATGCATTAATGACGTCAACGTCATCTAATCTATTTTTAGAACAACAATAGGGGTCACATGACACTTAGACCGCTAAAAGGGTACTTCAGGGAGAACTTTCAGATAATTTTTTGTCCTGATGAAGGTCGTGAGACCGAAACCGGTTGACCAATAAAATACATGTCAAACTTGATCCACTTGTGATTGTTTATTCTGTGTCTTCTACCTTTATTTTATATTAAGTCTAATACTAGGGAGGTGAATTAGCTAAGTGATAGACAATGAGATTCTGAAGCAAGGGGCATAAGACGTGATGTGATGTGTCTTCCGGTAAACAATTTAAGCATGTCATAGTGGTTTCATCTGGACATGACTGAAATTTGGTTGACTTGGACATTAAACCACAAGCGAGCAAATGCAAAACAATAGGTTGACTCTGATTCTTTTTACCTAGTATATTTTGCGACAGTTTCTTTGAAAATTTTACACAACACTCCTGTATGTCCACTCATTGTCCACTTTTTGAAATACATATAGTTTAATTGGAAGCATGATAGCCTAGTGGTTAGAGGTTCAGACTCCAGATAGAGAAATCCAGGATTCAATCCCAGCGGTACCAGGTTTTCTCCTTGAGCAACTGTTAGAGCACTGGTTAACACCCAAGAAATGGTGGTTCCATCCCAAAATGGCTAAAAAATTGTTGATACTTTAAGGATGTTAAACTACAAAACACACCTGAGAGTCAATGAAGACCAAAGTCAATTGTTACTTCCAGGTAACAGAGGAGTCTTGTTTGAGTACTGGACTTCCACCTCAAAAACCATGGACAACATTGACGATGTCCTGTACCTAACAAGTTCTGATGCCGGCTATAACTACGAGTTTTTGGACGAGGCATACCACATAGATGTAAACGACACCATGGATAACTACGTGTCCATGATGACGATGTATTTTACTCCTCCACATGATGGAGATTACCAGTTTCAGATGTTGGCTGATGACGGAGCTAAACTCTTTGTTGATGAGGTGCGTACACCATAATTCATTTCAGGGTTTCCTGCCTTACTTTTACTTGAGTGTTATTGAAAATGAGCCGCTGCATGGGAAAACCAGCAATCTGCATAGGCGAAAACAAAGGCGCAGATCAGCTTCGCAGTGACTGCGAAGCTGATCAGCGCCTTTGTTTTCGCTACGCGGACAGAACAATTCCTCTACTTTCTAAATCCAAAATTTCCAGCCTCTAACCATCTTCTGTGATTGTACAGCCCGGTTTGTGCCCGGACCTGGTCGGAACCCAAATTGTTGGTTTCCTCACGCACAGGCTCAAATAGCATGTGGCTTGAATATAAAGATTGTAGAATGTAAATTTTCATACTTTTACTGAATAGACAAGAACATACCATGTAATGGCAATAAATTTGTGCATGTGACGTTCCACTTAAATTATTATACCCCCGGCATTTATGCCGACGGGTATATAGTTTTTGCTTTTCCGTTCGTCCGTTCGTATGTTCGTTTGTTCGTTCGTTCGTTCGTTCGTTCGTTAGTTCGTTCGTTATTCCGGAACGTTCGTGGAATTTATGTCAAAGTTTTTGTTAAAGTTTCTCTGCTGGTGTATATCTCATGAACTAATGATTAGAAACCATTCATATTTTAACCATAGGTACCCTATAGGGTTTGCTTTGTTTCTGTGAGTTCGGACCCTGGGTCCATGCCCGGGGGTGGGGCTAGAGGTCAAAATCTAGGTCACCTTTTATTTGGGTCAAAGTTTTGGTTTAAGTTTCTCTGGTGGTGTATATCTCATGAACCAATGATCAGAAACCATTCATATTTTAACCATAGGTACCCTATAGGGTTTGCTTTGTTTCTGTGAGTTTGGACCCTGGGTCCATGCCCGGGGGTGGGGCTAGAGGTCAAAATCTAGGTCACCTTTTATTTGGGTCAAAGTTTTGGTTTAAGTTTCTCTGGTGGTGTATATCTCATGAGCCAATGATCAGAAACCATTCATATTTTAACCGTAGGTACCATATAGGGTTTGCTTTGTTTCTGTGTGTTCGGACCCTGGGTCCATGCCCGGGGGTGGGGCTAGAGGTCAAAATCTAGGTCACCTTGAAAATGTGCTATTTACATAGTGTTTTTTCATCTCCAAGTTCATATCTTAACAAATACTTATAGGAATGTATTCCTGTTTGGATCATAGATACCCTTTAGGGTTGAATTAAATTCCTTGGCACCAAACTCTAGGGGTGGGACTGAAGGTCAAAATCTAGGACACGTAAAATACAATAGTTACCAAGTTAATATTTTGTATGGCTATATCTTGACAACCATGAGTCAGAAAGCGTTCATGCTTACAACACAACATAGGTACCACGTAAGGGCTAGACCCAAGGGTCCATGCATGGGGGTGGGACCTGAGGTCAAGATCTAGAATTTTTTTTTTTTTTTTTTTTTTTTAGAATGACATTCTACTTTCATTTCAATCTAGGACTGAGGACCTGACCCACAATGTCCGTGCTTATGTCCTAGATTGGGTATACACGTCAGCTCTGTATACCGCTCTAAAATAGATATGTCATTCTAAAACTACACTCCCCCATGTTTGTATGCAAAGTACTTAACACTGCTTATTTCGAAAATGTACTTGATAAGGGTACTGTCTTTCATTGGTGATGTGAGGTTCAATGTCAGGGGTGAGCATGTGGCGGGTTGTTTAGGTAGGGGGTAGGGAAGGGGCATTGGTGGCTACCAGCCGGGGGTATACGTGCCTCTCAAGGCACTTTTTCTAGTTATAACATGCCTCATTATAATGCATTTTCAGTACAACACAGCCATGCAGTTGTGCCCAAACTGATTATTTTGCTATTTTACAGTTCAATCTCATAACGCTATCTTTGGGGTCCTTGGAAAATTTATTAATAGATCCTGTTATAAGTGAAACTATGTTATAATGAGGCTATTTACAATAGACATGTAGCAAAATAATCATTTTGGGAGCCATGACATGGGCGTGTTATATTGAGAACTACACTATAGTGAGGCATGTTATAATGAGGTTGACCTGTAACCTCAATATAACACTGTTTCACTTATAACTTGGTCTGCTTCTATAAACTCGATTATGAAAACCTGGAATAATTGCGGAATACAAACTGAGTTTTATTTTCCAGGTTGAGGCCACCAATTCTACAACTGGCGTCTGGGGACTGTCAGAGAGAATGCCACTGGTCAGCACAAACAAGTAGGTTCTCTGTCTATACTTTCTCAAACCACAATTGATATTAGATTCTGATTTAAAATCTTATAATTCCAACTTCACCAATTTCCTACATTCTGATTGGTTGTTTGGAAGACTTTATACTTCGATAAAAGCAACGCGTAAGAATACTCGGATTTCACCTTATAAACGGCGCGACGTTACGTAATTACGTGACGTTTCTTTGAAGAAACATTGACGTCACCAAATCTAATGAGTTGATACTTTATTGGCACACATTAAGACAAAAATTTTGGGAATTATTCTTATATCCAGTTTTGACAAAAAAAAACAAACAAACAAAAAACAACAAAAAAAAAACAAAACTGCCCAATCAGTGGCTTCCTTTAACATTCACACTCGTATTAGAATTTGATAAAAGTTTTTTTTTAGCTCACCTTAGCCGAAGGCTCACAAGGTGAGCTGATAGTCTGGTAGTCGAGCCTGCGTCCGTCCGTCCGTCCACACTTTCAACAACAAATATCTCCACAACTAGTCAGTCAATTGCAATCAAATTTTATCAGATGCATCATTGGGGTGGGGGTAAGGTTCATCAATTGTTCTCAATAATTTGTGATGATTATGATGGATTTAACACATTTAACATGTAGACTCGGCCAAAAAGGTATTCATTTGCTCTAAATGAACTAATTCTCTGAAAATCCATATTTTTTGTCAGCTGGATCTTTCATTATACCCCTGGCGGAGGTGAAAATGAAAATAAAAGCATAATTTTCCAGAAATGTAAGAAAATTCCACTGCTGAAGCTTTTATTAAATGTATAGGAAATTACCAAAAACATCTTTAGTAAAATGCAAATCTTCACTTTGACAAAAATACGAATTCAAAATATCCAGATCGGCAGCTCGGGCTCGGCTGGGTTTTTCATACCCCACCCTTATTTAATCAGTCACCTTTTGAAAGCCTGTCCCTGATCATGTCATTGGGTTTCGACACTGGTCCCCTGTGAATGTGTATCAAGGTGTACTCTGACCCCAATCACATTTTCGACTTTCGACACGGGTCCCCTGTGAATGCACCAAGGTGTACTCTGACCCCAACCACATTTTGGACTTTCGACACTGGTCCCCTGTGAATGTACCAAGGTGTACTCTGACCCCAATCACATTTTCGACTTTCAACACGGGTCCCCTGTGAATGTACCAAAGTGTACTCTGACCCCAATCACATTTTCGACTTTCGACACTGGTCCCCTGTGAATGTACCAAAGTGTACTCTGACCCCAATCACATTTTCGACTTTCGACACTGGTCCCCTGTGAATGTACCAAAGCGTACTCTGACCCCAATCACATTTTCGACTTTCGACACTGGTCCCCTGTGAATGTACCAAGGTGTACTCTGACCCCAATCAGATGCTGCTTTTAGAATTCACTGGTGCATTGTGTTATGAGATTTGCATGAAATATTGCAGCTTCAAATACATTGTAAATTGGCCTACCAATTTAAGTAATTTAATGTGTGGTAAATGATAGTTATTTTTTTCCATAGGTACCTGCTAAAAGTGGTCCACTATGAGGCGGGAGGGGAATCCTCGGTTGAACTGAAAGCCAAGTACTTTGACACTCGGTTTACCAGTAAATGGACACAGAAAGCTGAACAGGAGGAACAAACTATATCTATCAGATCAACTGTTGTCTATGATGTACAGGTACTGTATTTCACAAGGCTTACAATATCTTTAAGGGCAATGATATGGAGTTTTAAAGATCTAAAAATGGCATTTTGGAAATAAATTAAAAGTTTCATAAAATGCTCACAAAATATTGAAAAAAGTCTCATAATTTGCATAGAAATAGTACAAAATTTCAAAATTTGCATAGAAAATGTAAGAATTAGCCAAAAATTCTCTTGTATGAATTTCATAATTCATTCAGAAAATGCCAAGAATGAAAATGCCCAGACTTATATAATTTGCTTTAAATGCACAAAATTTCATAATTTGCTTAAAAATCTATGATTTTTTTTTTATAATTTGCTTAGAAAATGTGAAAGAATATGCTAAGAAAATCTTTTAATTTTCATAGACAATGAAGAAAAATAATTTGCATAGGAAATAATGAAAACATAATTGTAGAACAATGGAAATGTCTCAGATGAAGACATTTTGCAACTCATTTATTTAAGCTGGCACATCAGAAAACCAACAATCTGCATAATTATGTGAAAACAAAGCCGCAGATCAGCTGTGCAGTAACTGCACAGCTGATCAGCGCCTTTGTTTTCGCTACACAGTACAATCCCTTTTCTTCTGAAATTTCTCTGAAATTTCAAACTTCTGTACAGCTAGTGTGACTGTACAGGCTGGTTTGTGTGGGACCTGGTCAGGAGCCCAAATAGCTGGTTTTCTCATGCAAAGGATCATGTTGTTTCAGGAGCTGACATTCTCTGGTTTTACTGCCGAGACGGCGACCTACGAGGTCCAGACCATTGAGATTCAGTCTGAGGGCAGTTTCAGGTTCGGTCTGTTCGATGTCTACACAGAACCACTAACAAAGTCAGCTAGTGAGACCATGGTAGCTGATGCCATCAATGCTCTGCCGGTCTGGGGCACTGAGGAGCCAGTCAAGGAATCTGTCACTGTGGTCAGGTTGCCACAGACCTCAGACGAGATAACAACCTACCAGATCACTTTTGGTTCTAAGAGAGGTGAATTTATGACCTATTTCATTCTCAACAATCTTCACACAACAATCTTCACAACAATTAGTGGCTAATACTTTAGACTCTGGATTGAGAGGTCAGAGGTTAGAACCCAACTGGCACAGGGTTGTGTCCTTGAGTAGGGCACATTAACACCCCTTACTTTACTGTTAAGAAGGTACATGTTGGCAATGATCAGGAAAAGGCACAATCAGAAAGAAAATCCCACCCCAAGGTGGGAAAAAATAAATTGACAATTAGGTACTTATACTAAGAAAGCATATTGTAAGTTGAGTGAGCAGCTATTTTCCAATAGATGGCCACTCAGTTACCCAAACCTAACTGAAAATATATGAAAACGCACATAAGGTGCAAACAGCACAAAAATTCAACACCATGACAAAACACTATGAACCACAACAGAAGTATCGCCTTGGAACGATCAGTAATACAAAATTACTGGGGGGCATAAACTAGTTTTACATGGCCATACTGTAAAATCATACAAAGAGGTTCTTACATGGTATGACGCCTACAAATAGAGCAATGCAGACACTTATCAGAGCATTTATTTGGTTGGCTATCACTGTTGACTAAACGTATCCAAACTAATAGGACCCATTTTTAAAACACACTCAAGGGTGTATACATTTCAAGGACATGTTTTCCTGATGCATAGCTGAAAAATTATATCCATAATTTCTCACTATTTATATTGTTAATATAAATGTTCTTTTTTCCCTTGTAGGTGACTTTCCTTTGCTTGATGTGATCAAGGTGGCCAATGATACAGATGTGACTGTAACAAGAACTGAGACCACTAAAGGTGTACCTGATCAAGATACTGTATCTCTAACAATGGAGGGGGCTGTGTCTATGCCATTTGTTGTATCAACAACAGATAGTGTAAGTTATTTATTAGATTATCTGGGATGGTCAATGACTCAGGTGTGACTGTATCAACAAAAGAGACCACTAAAGTTGTATCTGATCAAGATACTGTATCTCTTACAATGGAGGGAGCAGTGTCTATGCCATTTGTTGTATCAACAACAGATAGTGTAAGTTATTTAGATTAGATTATCTGAGGTGGTCAATGGCTCAGATGTGACTGTATCAACAATAGAGACCACTAAAGGTGTACCTGATCAAGATACAGGTCAACCTCATTCAAGATTTGCATACCATTTTCATATATACAAAGTCATGTACAGTAAAATGAAATGAATTTTGAGCTGAAGGCTTCATATGAATTATCATAGTTTATTGTTCGTTTGAATTGAAAAAGATAAGCTGTATTGTGTGCATTATTGCATTATAATTCATTGTCGGGTCATTCATACACTGGTAAATCATTTCATCTGCCGTACATCCGATCTTCAAGTTGCCGTACAACTGACCTCCACACAGTCAATTAATACATAATTGTCTTAAACTGAGATCCATGCAAATGAAAACTAACGCAATGTAACCTTTAATTTTGCAGTCTTCCCTTGAAGCAACTCTTGATGCTATGTTTGGTTCCCGATGTCCAAGTGTCTTTGAAAATACGGACATCAAAAAGAGTTTCGAGAGTTTTGAGTCGTACAAAGATACTTTCTCAGGAGAGAGAGTGAAGGACACTGAGCCGTTCTGTGGTAGATACTCGCTGAAAAACCCGTGGAAAATCTTTGGACTGGCTGAAGAGGAACCTGCAGTAACGCTCACTCGGGATAAAATGGTAGGGTGGGAAATAAGAAAATTTTCTTAATACTAGCCGCGTAACAAGAAAACTGGTCCTCAGGGTTTCCATCCAGGTCTGACACAAACCAGATTGCATGGTCACAGCAGAATCCCTGAAGCTTGAAATTTTGGATTTAAGAAGAAGAGGGATTGTACTATCTGTGTAGCAAAGACTAAGGCACTGATCAGCTGTGCAGTTACTTCACAGCTGATCTTCGCCTTTACTTTCACATAGGCAAAAAACTGAGGTGAGAATAGATGTTGAAGAGTAACAATATTTTGCTGAAAACTCTTCAGGACAACTCTTCTGTGGCTTAGTTACTTCTTGTTGTATATACATTTCAGCTGTATTTTGCTGAAACAAAAACATAGCTGAGCCACATCATGTTTGGTGAATTATGTACATATACATACTGTTGCTTTAGTTAACATTAAGAAAAAAAAAACATGCCCTTATAATTTGCACTAGGGATGTCATTTGGTGTCAGATTTAAGGTTCAGACGTTCGGAAATAAACATCCGGATGGTTCGAACGTTTGCATTTTTCGGATCAGGTCATAACATTACATGTACATTTACATGTGTGTTAATTGAGTGCTCCCTTGAAAGAACGGTATGACTGTATAGCGAAAGAATGTTCCTTCCGCCAAAGGAAGATTTTCACACCAAGATATTATTTCGAATTTTTGACCTCATTTGCTGTAATTGTTCAGTTCATGTTTTAAGTTTTAAACGGATCGAAGAAATAGGTAATTGCCATTGTATGACGTCTACTTTACTTTAAATTGACATTATAAACCCGTCAGACAGGATGAAAGTTCCTTTCGTAGCAGAAAATCTTCCTTTCGCCAATGCGGCTAATGTCTAATTTCATTTGTTGTCCTCCTTTTCAACCAAATTGTCTTAACAGTAAAATTGCAGTTTGCTTTATTTTCTTATTATTTTATTGTAGAATGTATAAAAATACAAAAAAGCTGATAGGCAGCGATTATGATAATGGTAGAGCGGGTGAGGGTATTAGTGAACCATAGGCAGTTAGTGAACCATGGCTGTATTGCATACTTTTTGCGCTGTATCGCTTATAAATAAGTGCTAAATATAGTGGTAACACATATTCTCACTTATCTCAGATGCATAGCTCTCGCAGTCATGATGAAGACCAACAATTATAGTATTTGCTTGGAAGCCTCCAAATTTGTCCGTTCTTAGATAACCATTTAAAAAGCAGACTTTTGGCCATTTGGGTTCACACCCAAAAATGTGCACATTTCTAAAAGCAATTGATAAAAACCGGTATACAAATGAATTCAGCAACTGATTCTCTTCACAAGTGATATCTGGCTGTGCTGATTTAGGTCGTATATGGGGTTCACTAATACCCGACAGAAATTTTTGTTGGAGGGTATTAGTGAACCATGGAAGCTTGTGACCACAAATATACCATTTTCATAGTTCTAATCATTTTAATAACAACGAACATGTCATTCTCAGCGTTTTTGAATATTTGCATGACTGGTTAAAGATGAAACTGACAACAAAACTTCACAAAATTTGAAATAATTTGCTGGGAATACAAAAAAAAAACCTTACTGAGCTGCAAGATGAACTAATTGAGCTGAATAAACATGGAAAATACATAACATTTTTTAATTATAAAGATGTTTTGTGACATGTTATGTATATGGATGGCAATAATAGTGTGTTATTCACATCAATCACGGTTAACTTATGGATCATTTTCTCGTTTTGGGTCTCAAGGCTAATAAAATCCGTATTTTTAAAACTTACTGTCCGTTCAATAGTTTCTGGTATTTTTGGATGTGACTGTCTTGAGATGTATGTATTCTTAACATTTTATTGTTAGAATTGTAATAAATTACACAGGAATGACTGGATATCACACGATTCCAGCAATATATAACAATACGTCAATGTTTTAGTGAAAAAAATAATGACTCTGGCCATCAAAATTTTCACTGTTGGTGTTGTAATGACGAGAAGTGCAATAACAGAACATTATGCCCTCTAGAATTGCTTGTAATTAATAATTAACATGTAAATGCTACTAGTTATATGCTTGCAAAAGGCTTTTAAAACACTTTTATGAAGATACTAGGGGGTTCACTTTTACCCTCCATTACTGTCCACTAATACCCGATGGGTTCACTAACTGCCTCCGTGAAGTGTTGTTCTTTCATACACCAAACGTGCCATATAATACTAAGTAGAATGCATCTGTCCACTTTCCACCGACGCTCATATGCCATTCTTTTGGTCTGTCTAATAGCCGGAGTGAAATACCAACATAAAGACACTCTATGCAATTTTCGGCTTAATGGTTCACTAATACCCGAACCCGCTCTATTTAGCGTTCTTTTCGTAGGCAAATCTTCCTTTTGTCACCTATATAATTTCCTCTTTTTGCACCAAATAATTTTTCTTGACATTCTACACATTTCACTTGATATTACTTTAGTACTAAATGTATAACAAAACAATTAAAAGCTGTTAATATCAATGGCAATAATGATAAAATGTTCCTTTCGTACTGCGAAAGTTAAACTATGCCATTATCAAAAATTCACGATCATTCACCAAGTTCCTATCTTGTCGAACTGGTGCGTCAGCAAACACATTCAATTTAGTCACATTATACATGTAGAAAATCGTAAAATATTATGGTATTTTTATTCTTTGCATTAACGGGGCAGCTTAAGAATCCGTCTATTTGATTTGTCAAATTTAGATCATAGTAAGCATACTTGTTTTGCTTAACCCCAAAATATATCTGTCAATCATCTGACATGTTGTTTTGCTTGGCGACTGCTCGTATAATTATTATTTTTAAAACTTTATAAGTGTGAATCAAATCGTTTTCAAAAGGAAACAAAAGATGCCAATTATCATATTTAATCCCTTCTTTGTTTATTATTGCTTCCCCTTGACCTGAATTGTCCCGTTAATCTGTTACACCTTAGTGACGTAGATATTGTGTATTTTTGTAATATGTTAATGGAAATTTACCTAAATATGGGACAAGCTGATTTTTTAGTGAACGTCTGGATGGTAAAATTTGGATCCGAACTTCGGTACAGGATCCGAAGTCCAAACGTTCGGACTCCGGTTGACATCCCTAATTTACACATTTTCCTGAACCTGCATAAATTGAAAAAAAAAAACAAAAAAAAAAACAAAAAACAAACGGTAGAAACATTACCTGTGGGTACATGTGAGAAACTCCTAACGAATACCCACAATTCATGTTTTGGATGAAAAATAAGAAAAATTGTATACCCTTGTACACCCTAGTTTTACTATATAAAAATGGGGAATAAGGGGGTATACATTTGTGGCATGTTATCCTGATTACTCTTTTTCAGCTTTGTTTTGCCTACAAAGGAATATTTTCTAACAGTCTATGGCTTGAGTATACTTATACAGAAGCAGGAACTGAAGAAGTTAAGAGGCGATTTGACTGGTTTAGTTACACCTTCAACAAAGATTCTGATACTGAGTGAGTAGACTGGTTTAGTTACACCTTCAACAAAGATTCTGATACTGAGTGAGTAGACTGGTTTAGTTACACCTTCAACAAAGATTCTGATACTGAGTGAGTAGACTGGTTTAGTTACACCTTCAACAAAGATTCTGATACTGAGTGAGTAGACTGGTTTAGTTACACCTTCAACAAACATTCTGATACTAAGTAAGTCAACTGGTTTAGTTACACCTTCAACAAAGATGCTGATACTGAGTGAGTAGACTGGTTTAGTTACACCTTCAACAAAGATTCTGATACCGAGTGAGTAGACTGGTTTAGTTACACCTTCAACAAAGATTCTGATACTGAGTGAGTAGACTGGTTTAGTTACACCTTCAACAAACATTCTGATACTGAGTGAGTAGACTGGTTTAGTTACATCTTCAACAAAGATTCTGATACTGAGTGAGTAGACTGGTTTAGTTACACCTTCAACAAACATTCTGATACTGAGTAAGTCAACTGGTTTAGTTGAGCCTTCAACAAACATTCTGATACTGAGTGAGTAGACTGGTTTAGTTACATCTTCAACAAAGATTCTGATACTGAGTGAGTAGACTGGTTTAGTTACACCTTCAACAAACATTCTGATACTGAGTAAGTCAACTGGTTTAGTTGAGCCTTCAACAAACATTCTGATACTAAGTAAGTCAACTGGTTTAGTTACACCTTCAACAAAGATGCTGATACTGAGTGAGTAGACTGGTTTAGTTACACCTTCAACAAAGATTCTGATACTGAGTGAGTAGACTGGTGTAGTTACACCTTCAACAAAGATTCTGATAGTGAGTAGACTGGTTTAGTTACACCTTTAACAAAGATTCTGATAGTGAGTAGACTGGTTTAGTTACACCTTCAACAAACATTCTGATACTGAGTGAGTAGACTGGTTTAGTTACATCTTCAACAAAGATTCTGATACTGAGTGAGTAGACTGGTTTAGTTACAACTTCAACAAAGATTCTGATACTGAGCGAGTAGACTGGTTTAGTTACACCTTCAACAAAGATTCTGATACTGAGTGAGTAGACTGGTTTAGTTACACCTTCAACAAAGATTCTGATACTGAGTGAGTAGACTGGTTTAGTTACTCCTTCAACAAAGAATCCGATACTGAGTGAGTAGACTGGTTTAGTTACACCTTCAACAAAGATTCTGATACTGAGTGAGTAGACTGGTTTAGTTACACCTTCAACAAAGATACTGATACTGAGTGAGTAGACTGGTTTAGTTACACCTTCAACAAAGATTCTGATACCGAGTGAGTAGACTGGTTTAGTTACACCTTCAACAAAGATTCTGATACCGAGTGAGTAGACTGGTTTAGTTACACCTTCAACAAAGATTCTGATACTGAGTGAGTAGACTGGTTTAGTTACACCTTCAACAAAGATTCTGATACTGAGTGAGTAGACTGGTTTAGTTACACCTTCAACAAACATTCTGATACTGAGTGAGTAGACTGGTTTAGTTACACCTTCAACCACGATTCTGATACTGAGTGAGTAGACTGGTTTAGTTACACCTTCAACAAAGATTCTGATACTGAGTGAGTAGACTGGTTTAGTTACTCCTTCAACAAAGAATCCGATACTGAGTGAGTAGACTGGTTTAGTTACACCTTCAACAAAGATTCTGATTCTGAGTGAGTAGACTGGTTTAGTTACACCTTCAACAAAGATTCTGATACTGAGTGAGTAGACTGGTTTAGTTACACCTTCAACAAAGATTCTGATACTGAGTGTGTAGACTGGTTTAGTTACACCTTCAACAAAGATTCTGATACTGAGTGTGTAGACTGGTTTAGTTACACCTTCAACAAAGATTCTGATACTGAGTGAGTAGACTGGTTTAGTTACACCTTCAACAAACATTCTGATACTGAGTGAGTAGACTGGTTTAGTTACGCCTTCAACAAAGATTCTGATACTGGGTGAGTAGACTGGTTTAGTTACACCTTCAACAAAGATTCTGATACTGAGTGAGTCGACTGGTTTAGTTACACCTTCAACCACGATTCTGATACTGAGTGCGTAGACTGGTTTAGTTACACCTTCAACCACGATTCTGATACTGAGTGAGTAGACTGGTTTAGTTACACCTTCAACCACGATTCTGATACTGAGTGAGTAGACTGGTTTAGTTACACCTTCAACCACGATTCTGATACTGAGTGAGTAGACTGGTTTAGTTACACCTTCAACCACGATTCTGATACTGAATGAGTAGACTGGTTTAGTTACACCTTCAACCACGATTCTGATACTGAGTGAGTAGACTGGTTTAGTTACACCTTTAACAAAGATTCTGATACTGAGTGAGTAGACTGGTTTAGTTACACCTTCAACAAAGATTCTGATACTGAGTGAGTAGACTGGTTTAGTTACACCAACAAAGATTCTGATACTGAGTGAGTAGACTGGTTTAGTTACACCTTCAACAAACATTCTGATACTGAGTGAGTAGACTGGTTTAGTTACACCTTCAACAAAGATTCTGATACTGAGTGAGTAGACTGGTTTAGTTACACCTTCAACAAAGATTCTGATACTGAGTGAGTAGACTGGTTTAGTTACACCTTCAACAAAGATTCTGATACTGAGTGAGTCAACTGGTTTAGTTACACCTTCAACAAAGATTTTGATACTGAGTGAGTAGACTGGTTTAGTTACACCTTCAACAAAGATTCTGATACCGAGTGAGTAGACTGGTTTAGTTACACCTTCAACAAAGATTCTGATACCGAGTGAGTAGACTGGTTTAGTTACACCTTCAACAAAGATTCTGATACTGAGTGAGTAGACTGGTTTAGTTACACCTTCAACAATGATTCTGATACCGAGTGAGTAGACTGGTTTAGTTACACCAACCATGATTCTGATACCGAGTGAGTAGACTGGTTTAGTTACACCTTCAACAAAGATTCTGATACTGAGTGAGTAGACTGGTTTAGTTACACCTTCAACAAAGATTCTGATACTGAGTGAGTAGACTGGTTTAGTTACACCTTCAACAAAGATTCTGATACTGAGTGAGTAGACTGGTTTAGTTACTCCTTCAACAAAGAATCCGATACTGAGTGAGTAGACTGGTTTAGTTACACCTTCAACAAAGATTCTGATTCTGAGTGAGTAGACTGGTTTAGTTACACCTTCAACAAAGATTCTGATACTGAGTGAGTAGACTGGTTTAGTTACACCTTCAACAAAGATTCTGATACTGAATGTGTAGACTGGTTTAGTTACACCTTCAACAAAGATTCTGATACTGAGTGTGTAGACTGGTTTAGTTACACCTTCAGCAAACATTCTGATACTGAGTGAGTAGACTGGTTTAGTTACACCTTCAACAAACATTCTGATACTGAGTGAGTAGACTGGTTTAGTTACACCTTCAACAAACATTCTGATACTGGGTGAGTAGACTGGTTTAGTTACACCTTCAACAAAGATTCTGATACTGGGTGAGTCGACTGGTTTAGTTACACCTTCAACCACGATTCTGATACTGAGTGAGTCGACTGGTTTAGTTACACCTTCAACCACGATTCTGATACTGAGTGAGTAGACTGGTTTAGTTACACCTTCAACAAAGATTCTGATACTGAGTGAGTAGACTGGTTTAGTTACACCTTCAACCACGATTCTGATACTGAGTGAGTAGACTGGTATAGTTATACCTTCAACCACGATTCTGATACTGAGTGAGTAGACTGGTTTAGTTACATCTTCAACAAAGATTCTGATACTGAGTGAGTAGACTGGTTTAGTTACACCTTCAACAATGATTCTGATACCAAGTGAGTAGACTGGTTTAGTTACACCTTCAACAAAGATTCTGATACCGAGTGAGTAGACTGGTTTAGTTACACCTTCAACAAAGATTCTGATACTGAGTGAATAGACTGGTTTAGTTACACCTTCAACAAACATTCTGATACTGAGTGAGTAGACTGGTTTAGTTACACCTTCAACAAACATTCTGATACTGAGTGAGTAGACTGGTTTAGTTACACCTTCAACAAACATTCTGATACTGAGTGAGTAGACTGGTTTAGTTACACCTTCAACAAACATTCTGATACTGAGTGAGTAGACTGGTTTAGTTACACCTTCAACAAACATTCTGATACTGAGTGAGTAGACTGGTTTAGTTACACCTTCAACAAACATTCTGATACTGAGTGAGTAGACTGGTTTAGTTACACCTTCAACAAAGATTCTGATACCGAGTGAGTAGACTGGTTTAGTTACACCTTCAACAAAGATTCTGATACCGAGTGAGTAGACTGGTTTAGTTACACCTTCAACAAAGATTCTGATACCGAGTGAGTAGACTGGTTTAGTTACACCTTCAACAAAGATTCTGATACCGAGTGAGTAGACTGGTTTAGTTACACCTTCAACATTGATTCTGATACTGAGTGAGTATATCTTGGTCAATTTAATAATCAGAATGTTAGATAAAGGGAGAATTTGATGATATTTATTTCATTACGAAAACACGCCCATACAATATATGATGGTTGGTCCAGTTTTCATGGTACTAATAGTTCATGGGCACCGTCCGGATAATAAAAATAGGTTAGATCTTCAATAAATATGGCGTGATGCACAATAATATTTGGCATTTTATGTCCAGCTGACCTCTTCATGCCAACTCTGTTTACTGTCTACATAGACAACATTTTGTATGACATATTGATCCTTGACTTCATCAAAAGTAAGGCACCAGAATTCGTGGATCATTCAAAAAGTGGCTGGCAATTTCAATGATTCAAACAAATCTAATCAGATTTTAATGTTCCTTTATTTTATTACACATTATGAATTGAAATCAGAACCTTGAAAATGATTCACAGTCAAATGCGATACTAGAAGCATTTTAAATGCAGCTACCCATTTTGAATTTGGCATAATTCCCATTTTCAGATTCATATCAACGAAAAATGCTGGACAATCCTCACCAAAACAGTCTTAAATATTTTTATTGCACAAGATGGGTGGCAGACGCTGATTAATTTGACAACTTGTTAGAAAATACAGTCTTAGCTAAAATACTTGCATACCACGATAGTAAGACACATAAACTCCCCAAAGTAATGGTTAAAACCCAGGAAGTGGGGCTTCTGACATGACTGAAAAATTGTTGACTGGGATGTTAAACCTCAATACAAACAAACTACATGATAAGAAAATAATAAACTTCGCTGTGCTACTGTGGTCATTATGCAAATTTAGTTTGTTTGTCTTGCAATTAATTGATGGCCTCTAATTGATATACCTGTGTGAATAAATCAATTATTTTTAAAAGCAACACATTTTATAGAATAATAAAGTAAATCTCCCTCATGTCAGAACTTTTTGAAACAAGTTGGACCATATATATTGGACCATATAGAGAAGGAATGAAATTTTTTTTTGATATATTAAAGACTTGTGAACGCTATGTTGTGTAAATTTCAGATCTTATACATGGTACTATACCTGTATTAATATCTTGGATCTGGTATTGTCATCCCGACCTGACGACTCTCTACACAAGTTAGAGGCCGTGTATGTGAGAAGATTGAACAGCGATAATGATGCCTATATTGATGCTGTGTTTATTGGACAGGATGTTACCACAGATGACACAGGTGAGAATTTTAACCCATTCATGTCAAATAGACTTGCCCGTAGTTATCATGATAAGTAATCTAGGGCCATCGGGGGTTGTTGGCTCCCATTTACTTGCAATGGGATAAAAAAAACAAACAACATAAAATATATTTTGTGTGCAGCAGTTTTTAGTAATCCTCTTCATATTGATTATTTCAGCTGAAATCAACAGACGACGACTACGACCAGCCATGCCAAATGGTGCCCTGATCGACAGAGTGACGGTTACCAGCTCTGTGACTGATGTGTATACAGTGACACTACAACCCTTTGATTGTGGGAACCAGTTCCCATTGTTTGAGCTCACAAATGGTGAAGTAAGTAATTTTATTTTTATAACTGTAAGTTCGGAAATTTTCATTTTATGTTTATTTCGTGATTTTTTTATTTTTGAATTATCATTGAGATCATGAATTTGCAAATGATTACTCTTAAGTCTATACAGTTTATAGTAACTTTTTATCAGTGAGAACTTTTAATTCTCGAGACAACGAATTGCAAGACAATGAATTTGCAACGGTAAGGGAAAAAAAAAGTTCTTGTCACATGAACATTTCAGAATTTACAGTATGAGTTACTTTAACCTGTAGTTGGAGTGTAAATCAGGTAGCATGGTCTCAACAGATGAACAGTTTTGAAGTATTAAGAATTAGGAAAAAGAGCAATGGAAACACAGGTTTACTAAAATGCAGCTTATTTTATTAAAGATGTGCATTTCAAATATTAATTATGATATATCTTTTCTAAGTGAAACAAATGTCAATTATCTATGTAATATTTGAGCCGCCTCGTGGGAAAACCAACAATCTGCATATGCGAAAACAAAGACGCAGATCAGCTTCGCAGCAGTAACTGTGAAGCTGATCAGCGCCTTTGTTTTCGCTACATGGGTAGTACAATTCCTCTACTTTCTAAATCCGAAATTTCAAGCTTCTAGTCTAATTCTGTGACTGTGCAGCCTGATTTGTGTCGGACCTGTTCAAAAACCACATTGTTGGTTTTCCCACGAGGCGGCTCATTTGTATCTTTTTTTCTATATGAATGGTATTGTGTGCTTTGCCATTAGTATCACATCAAAGCCTGTTCTTATACCCATAAGATCAGCTGATGTTTTAAAAGAATACATTAGAGATATGTTAATATTTTCTCTTTATAAATGGGATTGAACCTTAATGTGTAAGCATGACTGAGTTTTCTGTTGTAGATTCAAAGTGGTCCAACAGCTAGCCCTAGTACTGCAGCGTCATACAGACTCAAGCACAGTGATTCTGGTAGCCTGTCTGTGAGCAGGACATCAGCGGCTTCTCCTCCTGTACAGAATACCATTGATGTCACCTTCAATGGAAATACAAAATCTGGTATGTTGAATGATAGATTCTCTTATGATTTTATGTTGTTGTTGTTTTTTTCTTTCTTTTTTTGTGCAAATTTTAGGTTTTATTAAGCGACGTCATTTATCCTTGCCGAACTATTTCTGACAATAGCGTGTTTGAGTGAGTTTTCTGAAACTAAGTGCAAGTTGCAAATTATCATTATTTTGTATAACACTTGAGCCAATGGTTTAAAGTTTTCTGTTTGAGCCCTGTACCATTCTAGGTTTGGATGTAACTCTGGATGCCATTGACTTTGGTAAAGAGCTTGAGTCACTGCCTGGTATTGGTGACCTATCAGTGACCAAAACTGACAACTGTTCCAACTTTGACCTTCGAGTGACCTTTGAGAGTCTCCCTGGCGACCTCCCACAGATGATGGTATCCAAAAGCAACCTTGAAGGAATTGATGTGACGGCATCAGCCTTTACCAATGTGGACGGTGGACTGTTGTATGATCTAACGGGAGATATGGTATCTACAGTAGAGACAGACCCCCAGGTCAGGGTGTACATCAATGACGTCCCAACAAAATGTTCTGGTGATTGTTCTTTCCAGTGGGATTCCTCTGTGACCCCTACTGTAACCGGGGTGACACCAACTTCAGGTAAACTTTGAATATATTGGTAGGTCAGGGTGTGGGATGGGGGATTGGGTAAAGACGAGCCCCCAGGTACAGCTATACATCAATGATATCCCGACAAAATGTTTTGGTGATTGTTCCTTCCAGTGGGATTCCTCAGTGACCCCTACTGTTACTGGCGTGACACCAACTTCAGGTAAACTCAGGATATATTGGTAGGTCAGGGGGTGGGGTGGGGAAGGGATTATCAGTGACATCCCAACAAAATGTTCTGGTGATTGTTCCTTCTAGTGGGATTCCACAGTGACCCCTTCTGTTACTGGGGTGGCACCATCTTCAGGTAAACGCGGGTTATATTGATGGGTTGGGCGTGGGTTGGGGGAGGGGGTAAAGGCAAGCACCCAGATTAGATTGTATATCAATGATGTCCCAACAAAATGTTCTGGTGATTGTTCCTTCCAGCGGGATTCCCAAGTGACCCCTACTGTTACTGGGTTACACCAATATCAGGTAAACTTAGGATATATTGGTAGGTCAGGGGGGAGAGGGAGCTATAGAGAAGAACTCTCAGGTCAGGGTGTACATCAGTGACGTCCCAACAAAATGCTCCGGTGATTGTTCCTTCCAGTGGGATTCCACAGTGACCCCTTCTGTTACCGGGGTGACACCAACTTCAGGTAAACTTAGAATATATTGATGGGTTTGGGGTGGGGTGAGGGAGTGGGTAAAGACGAGCCCCCAGGTCAGGGTGTACATCAATGATATCCCAACAAAATGTTCTGGAGATTGTTCCTTCCAGTGGGATTCCCAAGTGACCCCTACTGTTACCAGGGTGACACCAACTTCAGGTAAACTTAGGATATATTGGTAGGACAGTGGTTTGAAGTTTGAGATAAAATATAACGAGTGAGGCCTTGTTTTGAAGACTAAAATCTGAGTGCTAAGAAAATGTTTGTAATCATTATTAAGACTCATTTCAGTTTTGTTTTGATATTTCATTTTTTTGCCATTTATGTACATATTTCTTCTTGTTTTAGGCACATCAGCCTTGGGTACCAGCATCACAGTGAGTGGAACCAGATTTTCTTCCATACAAGCTGACAACACCATCACTATAGGTGATGTAGATTGTACGGTTACCGAGGCAACAACTACTAGTATTACCTGTGATGTAGGTAACGGTCCTGTCGGTGATCACAAGGTCATGGTGAACGTTGCTGGAAAAGGATTTGCATCACACAGTAGTGACATTATGTTTACCTACACAGCTAATATCACTGGAATATCACCGTCTGCTGGTAGTCTTGGAGGTAAGGCTGTTCTTTAATTTGCAACAGATGAAAAATATCTGTATCAAACCACTGTTGTCAGAGATTCATTATTAAAAGATATTCCATTAAGGCAGATTCTAAATCTAGGAATGGAACTAACTATGCATGTTCGCTTAACCAAAATCAGTGATAAGAAACTGATGTAATTAGAACAAAGTCCCACCCGTAAAGCCCAAAATATGCGTAAGCGTACACTGCTCGACTAGCATATTGGTATTTTAAACCAGTTTTACACAACATATTGGCCACATTAAAACTTAAAAGATCAAACACTTTGTCAACGATTGGAACGAGTAAATGCCATCTTCATTGATATTTTGACATGGTTATTTGAGCAGTTTATATGTATTGTTTACATTCATAGTGTGCCCTAACTTGAAAGATTTTGTTTCCATAATTTCAAGTTATTTTGAAAAAGTTAAGGGCATGTTACGCTAAATAGAACAAATTATCTAGGTAAGGATACAAAGAGAACATACCAGTAAGTTTGGCAAACACCTCTTTTCTCAATGGTGGCCACTTATGCAAGCAGTTTATATGTATTGTTTACATTCATAGTGTGCCCTAACTTGAAAGATTTTGTTTCCATAATTTCAAGTTATTTTGAAAAAGTTAAGGGCATGTTACGCTAAATAGAACAAATTATCTAGGTAAGGATACAAAGAGAACATACCAGTAAGTTTGGCAAACACCTCTTTTCTCAATGGTGGCCACTTATGCAAGCTTACCTAAATATATGAAGGTGCACATGAGAGCCACAAACACCAATAAAATTCACACCAAATCATAAAACAACCACAATAGATGTACCACTTTTGAACTGTCAATAACAAAAATTACTGGGGAGCTTAAACTAGTTTTATAGGCACCTTAGACATCATCCTGGTTCATTGTGTCTTTTAGGTGGCAGTATTCTGACCATCTCTGGTTATGGGTTCAAAGATGGAGCCACTGTTGCTATGGGAACAGGGTCATGTGATGTTGTTGATATCAATGCTGATGAAATTACATGTACCATTCCCTCTACGGTTAGTAATGTACTTGGGTGTATCTTAGATCAGAGAAATTTTGATTTATTGAGTTTATAAGCCTGGTCACCTTTGAACTCTGGTGAAATAATTTGTTACCAGAGATTTTTTAGACTGACACGATATTTTGCTACTAATTTGTAATGTCTGCCTAAGAATTGGGAAAACTGTTGCAAAGTTTATGATACCGATAGCCTTGTTTTAGAAGTTAAAACATTGTTGTTACTGTTAAAGCCTATCAGTTGAATCATTCAAGAAATCATGCATGAAATATCGCTGCAACTATGAAATTTCGGCTATATCACAATTTTAAAGCAATTTACTTTTCCTTCTTCCCTCCAGAACACAGCAGGGGATGTCACTGTAACAGTTACACAAAGTTCTACAACTCTTACCTACTCCAGTTACACGTATGATGATGGTCTGACAGCCACAGTTTCCAGTGTTAGTCCAACAAGTATCAGTGTTTCAGGTTAGTTTTTTCCGTGTATGCTCTATATAGAGAGTTATTTTTTTCATACTGGGCAAAGAAATGATACCAAGCCTGATAATCTACCAACTTCAGTTATGTTACGCAATTATGATGATGAAAAACATTCCACTGATATATAGAGTAAGTTACATTTAGTTTCATTGTTACACAGAATAAGTCAGATACTGTTTCCTTAATAAACAGAATATGAGCCGCATCGTGAGAAAACGGGATTATTGCCTATGCGAAAACAAAGGCGCAGATCAGCTTCGCAGTAACTGCGAAGCTGATCAGCGCCTTTGTTTTCGCTACACGGATAGTACAATTTCTCTTCTTCTTAAATCCGAAATTTCAAGCTTCTAGCCTGTTTCTGTGACTGTACAGCCTGAATTGTGTCGGACCTGGTCGGAAACCCCGAAGACCGGTTTTCTCGCGTCGAGGCTCATATGTCACATTAAGTATTACTGATACAGAGGATAAGTTAAAAGTGTCAGATACACAGAATAAATTACATTAAGTTTCATTGATACACAGAATAAGTCTCATAAAGTTTCCTTACTAAACAGAATAAGTTACATAAAGTTTCACTGATACAGAGGATAAGTTAAAAGTGTCAGATACACAGAATAAATTACAGTAAGTTTCATTGATACACAGAATAAGTCTCATAAAGTTTCCTTACTAAACAGAATAACTTACATAAAGTTTCACTGATACAGAGGATAAGTTACATTAAGTTTCTCAGATACACAGAATTAAGTTGCATAAAGTTTCACATTGTGTTTCAGGCAGTACCATTACAATTGATGGCAGCTCATTTGGAAGTTCCGGTAGTGTGTATATCGGTTCCCAGGAAGCTGAAGTGACATCATTTACTGATACACAGATCATTGTGGAGATAGGGGCAGTACAAGCTGGTACCCAGCCCATAAAGGTGAAAACAACCAATGGACTTGCTGTAGATGGGTGAGGGATGTTTAATGTTTCTTGTTGTAATTACCGTATTCGTTCTAATTAGCACACAGTGAGCTTAATTTTTCAAAATAACAAACTTAAGGTAATAAAATATTGCTCTAACTCTTCAAACAAAAACAACACATAAATTGCTGAAATAACCATGCCAAAAATATCAATTATTATGTCTTCCACTCATTGCAAAATAGTTTCATCATTCAAAGTAAAGTTTCAATACAGTAAATACAGTATATATGTATATAATTGATGTAAAATACCAATATGCCATAACGGGGTGGGCTTTGGTACTTATGACGCCGGTTGTTTTCCAGGTCAGGATCAATCCCCAGTATAGATGTAGAGCTGAGCGTGACCAATGTTTACCCACTACGAGGTTCTCTACAGGGTGGTACCAAACTCACCATAACAGGGGCGGGGTTTGGTAGCAATGATTCTCTGGTCGATGTCAGTGTTGGTGACTTTACTTGTGATGTTGACACTGTACAGAACACACAGATTGTTTGTCAGATAGAAAATATGGCAGTTGTACACCCTGTTACCAATCTAGGAACCCATAAATGTATGTGGTTTAGTTGTTTTGATATACATGTATGTTATTTCTGTAAACTTTATAATATCTTAATATAATCTCTCATAGACTTGATGATATCTTGATATATTCTTTCATATGATTATATGAAAAAAGGCTTTAAGAGAGAGAGAGAGGTGGGGGGTCGGTGTAAATGTGGCTTAAAGTGATATCTTGTTTGCAGCATTTGGTGTATACAAGAGCTCTTTCACATGATTATGTGATAAAGGCTTCTTTAGGAAAGGAGAGAGAGAGAGAGAGAGAGAGATGATGTTATTAGTTAATGTGGCTTGTAGTGATAATCTATCCCTAGTTTGTATGTTTTGCAGCATTTGGTGTATACTATGCATTTGACCACCAGCCTCAGTTAACAATAGAAAGAGACTAAAGGAGAGAGAGAGAGAGAGAGAGAGAGAGAGAGAGAGAGAGAAGAGAGAGAGAGAGAGAGAGAGAGAGAGAGAGAGAGATGGTGTTAATGTGGCTTGTAGTGAATCCCTAGTTTGTATGTTTTGCAGCATTTGGTGTATACTATGCATTTGACCAGCCTCAGTTAACAATAGAAAGAGGAGATATTGTCCATTGGAGTTGGGAGACCCCTGACTTTGTGAATGACATTTACCACTCCATCATAGAGGTGGATAGTCCCAGTTCAACAACAGCCAAAGAAGGTGGCTTCAGTAGCGGAGCCTCTAGGAACGGTGAGTTAGACATTTCCTAAACCCAAGGTATATGTATCAATGTGGGGATATTGTCCATTAGAGTTGGGAAACTCCTGACTTTGTAAATGACATTTACCACTCCATCATAGAGGTGGATAGTCCCAGTTCAACAACAGCCAAAATAGGAGGTTTCAGTAGCGGAGCCTCTAGGAATGGTAAGAATGGCCGTAGAATTTAATCTATACTGACAATTTTTAGTTGATCAGCTGTGATAGGATACGAGGCAGTTCTCGCGTATACACACTCTTTGTTTTGAGAAGAAATGAAATTTGATAAAAGGTTGAACAGTTCTTAAGATCCAATTTTATAGATCTGGTGTTAAAGTTGTGTCTTGGCCTTACATCTTGGATGGCTGCCACACTGATATTTGGTAAACCTTTGTGTAATCATCCTTAAATTGAGAGAGAGATCATGTCGTTTGTACAAAGATATAGTTGGAATGGCAAATCATAGAGCATGATGGCCTGGTGGTTGAGCATTGGACTATGAATCGTGAGGTCCTGGGTTCGATTTCCACACGGAGAATCATGTTGTGTCCTTGAGCCAGACACATTAAATCCCCACAGTACTGGTTAATACTCTGGAAGCGTTCTGGACATGACTGAAAAATTGTTGACTTGGACGTTAAACCTTGATACAAACAAACGATTTTAATCAGATTTTAAGTTTGCAATTATCAAAACTTAAAGGATTTGTATTAATTAACAAATTCTTACATTAATGATTGTTTTACCGGAGAATTTCATACTAATTGTTTTACAGGAGAATTCCATACTAATTGTTTTACAGGAGAATTCCATACTAATTGTTTTACAGGAGAATTCCATACTAATTGTTTTACAGGAGAATTCCATACTAATTGTTTTACAGGAGAATTCCATACTAATTGTTTTACAGGAGAATTCCATGCTAATTGTTTTACCGGAGAATTTCATACTAATTGTTTTACAGGAGAATTCCATACTAATTGTTTTACAGGAGAATTCCATACTAATTGTTTTACCGGAGAATTCCATACTAATTGTTTTACCGGAGAATTTCATACTAATTGTTTTACAGGAGAATTCCATACTAATTGTTTTACAGGAGAATTCCATGCTAATTGTTTTACCGGAGAATTTCATACTAATTGTTTTACAGGAGAATTCCATACTAATTGTTTTACAGGAGAATTCCATACTAATTGTTTTACAGGAGAATTCCATACTAATTGTTTTACAGGAGAATTCCATACTAATTGTTTTACAGGAGAATTCCATACTAATTGTTTTACCGGAGAATTCCATACTAATTGTTTTACAGGAGAATTCCATACTAATTGTTTTACCGGAGAATTTCATACTAATTGTTTTACAGGAGAATTCCATACTAATTGTTTTACAGGAGAATTCCATACTAATTGTTTTACAGGAGAATTCCATGCTAATTGTTTTACAGGAGAATTCCATACTAATTGTTTTACAGGAGAATTCCATGCTAATTGTTTTACAGGAGAATTCCATACTAATTGTTTTACAGGAGAATTCCATACTAATTGTTTTACAGGAGAATTCCATACTAATTGTTTTACAGGAGAATTCCAGTATCAGTTCACTGAACTTGGCACCTACTATGTCTGGAGTGGCTATGTGGACCAGTGGGGCATCAAGAATTATGCTGGACAGATTGAAGTGGTTGAGAAACTCTCTAGTATTGGAGAAATCAGTGTCATGGTCTCAGGAATAGAAGCTCTTCAAGATGTTGGAGGTATGTTATCTGTTTGTAAAAATGCCAGAGTGTACCTTTATATGGGATGGAAGAAAATATTGGTCAAAGCTTCTAGAAACATAGTTATGATGAAAGGGTAATGTAATGCGAAGGAGACTGTCTAAAGACAAATAATATAAAAGAATGGTTCCACTTTTATATTTTCGAAACAACAATGTATTGCACCTATAAGGACTCAGATTAGCGAGAATATCTGATCAGTCTGACTAGTCAGCATGCTAAGTAAGTATGATTTCAAAATCATTGATTTTATGATAATACATGTGTATGTCTAAAACTCCATAAATGCACAGTAACACACAGTGACGTAACTTCTCTTCCAGGTTCCTCCAATCCTACCGACTCCTCAGCATGTCAGTCAGTGACGTCTGCTAAATCGGGATGTAGTGATTCCCTGCCCTCTGGTGGTGACCAAGATAAGTTCAACTTTGCCTTCTGGTCCTGTTCTACCCCGGTGGTGGATTCTATCAGCCAGCTCACTGGCACAGCCAAGACTGAGATCAGTCTGTCTGGGGAGGGATTCTCCACCACAGATTGTCAGAATGAAATTTTGTTTGGAGATTACCCCTGTGATGTAGTGTCGTCTGCTGAGTCATCTGTCAGTTGCACCATGGGAAGGGAAGCAGAAGTTGAGCTGGGAGTCTTGCATCCTTTATCAGTGGTTGTTGGAAATCGTGGCTATGCTTTGATCAATATTATGTCAGTAGAGGCAAAGAGTTTTGGTTTAATTCCCAACATAGAAGATATCCAGCCAACATCAGGCTCCATGGCTGGGGGTGCTATCATCACTATATCTGGCTTTGGCTTCGGTGATTCTCCAGTTGTCAACATTGATGGCTATTCATGTGAGATAATAGAAAGCTCATACACTGAGATCTTATGCCACACACCATCATCAAGTTCTGAATCTGAGAAGACTATAGAAGTCCATGCCACAGTAAATGGTTCCCCACAACCTGCCGAATGTCAGACGTCTACAATGACATGCCGTTATTCCTATGCCTCGTTGTGGACTCCAGTTGTTACAGCCGTAGAACCAGATTCATTGTCTGCCGGTACCACTTTTACAATAACAGGATCAAACCTGGGAACAGAAACTGCTGATTTAGAAGTTATGGTTGGTAGTGTGTCTGCAACAGTGGACTCTACAGACGGAACAACATTAGTGGCTTCAGTCCAGAATGTTGCCGCTGGTAATAATGACGTGATTGTAAGACATGTTGAGAATGGTAAAGCAGACGGCAACCTTGTTGTCATGGGAACAGCAGATATAACAAGCCTGACACCTAGTAGTGGTAGTATCCATGGTGAAACAGAAATCACAATCTCTGGGAATGGCTTTGTTGAGAATGACACTACGATCACAGCAGATGGCTCTCCTTGTACAATTACCTCAATATCACTGTCTCAGGTCACCTGTTCTACACCGGCACATTCTGCTGGCGCTGTTGACATTGTCGTCACGTCTAATTCTGTGTCTTACACTGCCGAGACGTTCACCTACGCTACTGGTTCAACTCCAACAGTGACCTCTGTCAACCCGACATCTGGTCTCCCTGGCGATACTCTCACCATATCAGGCTCCAACTTGGCTGGGGGTAGTGTCATGGTTCTCCTGGATGATGTATCTTGCAACGTCACGTCGGGTACCAGCTCACAGATACAGTGTACCATAGGAGCTCATGCCACAGGCCTGGTACCAGTATATGTTCATGTAGAAGAGCTTGGAGCATCTAACAATGATGTAGAATTTGAGTATACACTACAGTTGTCCAGCATTAATCCGGCTACAGGTGGGTCTTCAGTTTGCTTTGTAATAGACTGAATAAACATTCTGGTGAGATCAGTTGAAACCTCATTTTGATCTCTCATATTTGACACTTTGAAATTAGGGATAAAGCCAATTTTGGCTAATGGTGGCATATGATGAAAGCAAGAGCATACTGGATGAATTTCCCAAACCCCATTGGTCATCCGCAACAGGTCATTGCATAAACGGCTACCTGTCAGCAACAATGCTAAATAAAGTATTTTGTGAAAACTATTTACATGTATCTTCTATCTTTTATGGAATGAAGAGATTGTCTTTTTTTGGGATAAATGCCTTGCAGATGCCAATGAACTTCAAATTATGTGAAAATTATTCATAATCCCAAGTACTGTAAGTGAGATGAAATGTGAAATCTGTAGTTTTAAATGTTTACACTTAATTTTTTAAATGTATACACTTAATTTTAGGTGGCACAGCTGGAGGTCAAACAGTGACCTTGACAGGAGAAGGATTTTCAGAGGATTTGGTGGCCACCGTCTGTGGACAGACTTGTACGCTGAAGGAGACAACATCCTCAGAATACCAGTGCTATACACCTGCTAACTCAGGTAAATATCATACATATACCTGCAGCTGTGTTCATAAATAAGCCGTGATACGAGAAAACCGGTCTTTGAGGTTTTGGACCAGGTCTGACACAAACCCGCCTATGCACCCACAGAAGAATGGTAGAATTTTGAAATTTTGGTTATAAGTAGAGGAGGCATAGTACTATCTGTGTACTGAAAACAAGGGTGCTGATCTGCTTTGCAGTTACTGCACCTTTGGTTTTGCATAGGCAAAAATCTGTTTTTCTCATGACTTGGCTTAAATGCTTCTGACCTGTTTTATTAAGTCTGTTTATGCACGAAACTCCCAGACAATATAAATTAAGTCTGAACTGTTCAGTAAAGAAAAAAAAATATTTAAATAAAACTTTTTTTTCCTTATCTGCAGTTTAAATGCTGTGGGTATCCACCATAGCTGAGCTCTGCTGAGCTGTATAGAATACATGTACCACTTTTGTCTGGGTTTACTAATTAATCCATCAAAATGCAATTAACCCATCAAAATGCAATGGTCTGGCTGTTGCCAAGCAGATATGTTAGTTTAACAGGCATATTCTTTAATTTTTCAGCCCAGACATGTGATGTTGTAGTCACTCTGAATGGTCTCAGTAAGACATTGTCTAACTCCTATCTGTATGATGCTGACCTCACCCCCACCATCAGTGGTGTGACCCCGTCCCGGGGTGGCACAGGAGGAGGGACTACTATAACAGTCTCTGGATCAGGATTTGGGTAGGTTTGTTTAATTTTCAGCCCAGACATGTGATGTTGTAGTCACTGTGAATGGTCTCAGTAAGACATTGTCCAACTCCTATCTGTATGATGCTGAACTCACCCCCACCATCAGTGGTGTGACCCCGTCCCGGGGTGGCACAGGAGGAGGGACTACTATAACAGTCTCTGGATCAGGATTTGGGTAGGTTTATTTTCAAAAGGGTGAACTATTGGGTAGTTTGTTTGTTTCCTGATACTTTTAGACAATAAAAAAGTATTTTATGTGTTAGTCTTTAGATTAAATGTTGAAATATTGCTCAGTATTTTTTTCCAAATTGCCAACAAGCATTTCAGATCCAATATTAGGGCCAATTAATATTGTACGAGGGTGGGTCAGAAAGTTCTGTCATAGGTATTATAAGGTTGTTAATAAACATGGTAGATTGCTGCATTATACCTTGATAGAAAGGGCTACATTTCTTCTTTATAATGATGTCAAAATAATGCCCCAAAGAAATAAATACCTAGAAATAGACGCCTTGAAAGACACCTGGGGTAAAACCAATGGCACGTTTTCTAGAATTTGTGAATATTATTGTGTGCGTTTCATGCGTCATATCTTCATAACTACAGATCAGATTTTCTCCAAATTTACAGTGGTAAATAATAGTATATTTAGAAAAGCAATGTGACAAAAATTATTGTTATCGATGCTATGCTGACTTTATAATAAAGCGATATATATGACGCCATTAAAATACATACCCCTATAGCATTTCTGGCACCGCTGAAACATTATATTAGCTTGCTTTTTTACGAGTTTACGACAGGACACACTAGGATGAAACAATAAAATGGTTAAATGTATTTAAGGTCCCTGGTCTACGTGTAGATGCCAATAAATGCCCTTTGAATTGGAACTGTAATTTTAATGTATGTACAACAAGCAAATTTCAATATTTCATTTTGCAATAACTCAGTTAAATTCAATTGAATTGTTTTGATTTTTGCAGGATATATTCATCTATGATTGAAAAATATATTGCAGGGATTATATTTTTTCGAAGTCATTTTTATTTAAAGATATTCACAAATTCAAGAAAAAGTGCTATTGGTTTTACCCCAGGTGTCTTTCAAGGCGTCTAGTTCGAAGTATTTCTTTCTTTCATGCATTCTTTTAGCATCATTATAAAGTAGAAATGTAGCTTTTTCAATCTAGGTATAATACAGCAACCTATCATGCCTATTAACAAAGTTATAACACCTATGACAGAACTTTCTGACCCACCCTCGTATGCGCTTAAAGTGAAAATAAAAAGAAAATTTATTAAATAAACACTGTTTTATACATGGATATGTGTTGGCTGTTCAGAACTTTTGAGTTTTGACTTGTATAGTTTCATTTTTGTTACATATATACTAGATCTATCCCTGGAGATGTCAGTGTTACTATAGCTGGCAGTAGCTGTACAGTATCCACGGCAACAGACACTGAACTAGAGTGTGTTACAGGACCTCATACTGGCTCTGTGGTCGCTGGTTAGAAATTTTGACTTGTATAGTTTCATTATAATTGTTACATATAGATCTATCCCTGGAGATGTCAGTGTTACTATAGCTGGCAGTAGCTGTACAGTATCCACGGCAACAGACACTGAACTAGAGTGTGTTACAGGACCTCATACTTGGTCTGTGGTCACTGGTTAGAAATTTTGACTTGTATAGTTTCATTATAATTGTTACATATAGATCTATCCCTGGAGATGTCAGTGTAACTATTGCTGGCAGTAGCTGTACAGTATCCACGGCAACAGACACTGAACTAGAGTGTGTCACAGGACCTCATGCAGGGTCAGTGGTTGCTGACGTTAAAGTGGAAGTTTCTGGCAATGGTATTGCACAGGAGGTCAGTATATTATTTGGGCCGCCACATGGGAAAATCAACAATATGCATAGGCGAAAACAAAGACGTAGTAACTGCGAAGCTGATCAGCACCTTTGTTTTCGCTACATGGATAGTAAAATTCCTCTACTTTCTAAATCCAAAATTTCCAGCCTCTAACCATCTTCTGTGACTGTACAGCCAGGTTTGAGTCGGACCTGGTTGGAACCCAAAATGTTGGTTTTCTCATGCACAGGCTTATTTGTTAAAGATATGATGGGAAATGTAGCCTGGTGTCTGTGTTTGGCTTTTAAATTTGAGCCGCCGCATGGGAAAACCAACAATCTGCATAGGCGAAAACAAGGGGCAGATCAGCTTCGTGGTAGGCGTGAAGCTGATCAGCGCCTTTGTTTTCAGTGCACAGATAGTACAATCCTCCTTCTTCTTAAATCCAAAATTTCAAGCTTCTAGCCTGCTGCTGCAACTGTACAGGCTGGTTTGTGTCAGACCTGGTCGGAACCCAAACTGTTGGTTTTCTCACACACAGACTCATTTAATGTTTTCGATTCCTGGACCGTCTATTCTTACTTTAATGTAGTTGATATAAAAACAAAAGCACTTGTGAATATGTTAGCAAAGACGGAAAATATCAAGTGTGTGAAATTAAATGACATGGATTCCAGCTTTATGATTTTTCAAGTCTTTTGCTGATAAAGTAGCTGTATTACTTATCTTAATATTTTGTCTATTGACATTTAGACAACTGATGTTTCAATCGTTTTTTGCCATAGTGTCTAAACTGAACAAGACAAATTATAACATATGTATGACTGTGTTTCACAAGTTAAAACATCATTGTACAGTTTCTGTTTGCCCTTGTAAAGAAAAGATTTTGTTTTATTTTAGGCCTCCTCTGGTGATTCTGAGTTCTCCTATATTGATGTATGGTCCTCCAGCTATACCTGGGGTGGTGCCTCTCCCCCTGCCGCGGGAGAGTTTGTGGTGATCCCTGCCGGTATGACCCTGCTGCTAGACACGGACACCCCGGTCCTGAGTTTCCTGCTGATCCAGGGAGGGAAACTGATCTTTGATGAGGCTGATATAGAGCTACAGGCCAATATTATCATGATTACGGATGGGGGACTGCTGCAGGTAATATTAATAGAACTACAGGCCAATATTATCATGATTACGGATGGGGGACTGCTGCAGGTAATATTAATAGAACTACAGGCCAATATTATCATGATTACAGATGGTGGACTACTACAGGTTAGCTGATAAAGAAATTGGGAAAATATGTCTAGGTCTGTCATTTCCAGAGAATAACGTTTTTGTGTGTTTTTATGGTTGCCATTTTGGTCATGTGAGCTATTTATGTAGTCGTCTGTACAGCATTCTTAAGCTGTAAGATTGGCCTGTGAGTTCTGAAAACATCAAGTTGATGTTATGGTGATCAATCAAAAATATACATGTTTAATGTTGATATCAAATACACACATAAGCAATAAATGTTGCATGCCATCTGCAAGCTTAAATCTTTACAATAATTAATCCAAAACCAAAAACTAAAAAAGGTTTTGTCTTTGCATGAAACCTTTTTCTCAGGATATTGCTGATACAATATTCTAGATGAACAAAATCACTGTGTATTGCATGGGTATGTTTTCACATACTAGGTTGGTACAGAAGAAGAACCATTTCAACACAAAGGTATTATCACACTGCATGGACACCACAGGAGTAAAGAGCTGCCAATCTATGGTACCAAGGTTCTGGCTGTTAGGAATGGGTCATTAGAACTACATGGTTAGTTAAAATTGAAAGGCAAGAAATTGTTAGGGTAAAAGATTGTCCTCATTTTTTTTTCTCAATTTTTCTAAAATTTGCTTTAAAGTGCATTAATTCTGACAAAAATATGACGCTCTCTTCCATAAGACACTAACATGATGGTGGATTATCATCATTGAAATGTTTGGTATGTCAAAAAGTGCACTTTCATGAATGTATATCCCTTGATATTATAGGATTGTAAACACCAAAAATGCCAATCAGACTTGATGGCAACACACTGAGACTGATCTACAGCATTGTGTGTCTATATTGAGTAAAAGAAAGGTTTTGAAATGTAAATTTTGTATATTTAAGGTAAGGGAGTACAGTTTCTGCTGGAGACTGTATGTATCGGCTTGCTACACCCTTTTGAGTGGCGTTGACGATGAAATCATTATTTTTGTTACTTTTCTCATCTTATTTTTTCTCATAAAATTTTTGTTGAATCCTTAGGTATTGAAGTACCATTGACTTGGACCAAACTGTCGGCCACAGCTTCTGCTGGTGACACAACTATCAGTCTGGAACACCCTGTTGAGTGGAATGTTGATGATGAAATCATTATTATTGTTACTTTTCTCATCTTATTTTGTGTAGTTCCTAGGTATTGCAGTACCGTTGACATGGACCAAACTATCGGCCACAGCTTCTGCTGGCGACACAACTATCAGTCTGCTACGTACATCCTGTTGAGTGTAACGTTAACAGTGAAATCATTATTATTGTTACTTTTCTCATCTTTTTATGTTTAATCCTTAGGTATTGAAGTACCACTCACATGGACCAAACTGTCAGCCACGGCTTCTGCTGGTGACACAACTATCAGTCTGCTACACCCTGTTGAGTGGAATGATAACGGTGAAATCATTATTATTGTTACTTTTCTCATCTTATTTTGTGTAATTCCTAGGTATTGCAGTACCGTTGACATGGACCAAACTATCAGCCACAGCTTCTGCTGGCGACACAACTATCAGTCTGCTACACCCTGTTGAGTGTAACGTTAACAGTGAAATCATTATTATTGTTACTTTTCTCATCTTATTTTGTGTAATTCCTAGGTATTGAAGTACCACTCACGTGGACCAAACTGTCAGCCACGGCTTCTGCTGGTGACACAACTATCAGCCTGCTACACCCTGTCGAGTGGAACGTCGATGATGAAATCGTCATTGCCTCTACTGGACATCATCACTCCCAGAGTGAGAATGAGAAAAAGACCATTACTGCCATTTCTGCAGACAAAATGACCTTGACCTTGGACTCAGCTCTGGAGGCTCAACATCTTGGAACCGAGGAGACGTTTGATGGAACGCTTGTGGAGTTCCGAGCAGAGGTCGGTCTGCTGACCCACAATGTGGTTGTCCGTGGCAACAGTGACCCAGATTGGAATGATGAGATTGAGGCTTGTCCTAAAGGTTTCAACACAGGTTAGAAAGCTAATTGAGAAATGAGAAAATCAACAATTTGGGTTTCTGACCAGGTTTGACACAAACAGGTCTGTACAGTAACAGAAGCAGGCTAGGAGCATTGAATTTCGGATTTAAGAAGTAGAGTGATTGTACTATACATAATTCACCATTTTTGCATTATCGGCTGGTTTTCAGCTTATAAATAATCAATATTAGAAATACAGGTAATCAAAACCACCCTGACCTTGAGGTCAGGGTGGTTTTGGTTACCTGTATTTTCTATATTGATTTTTTGTAAACTGGAAACCAGCCGACAATGCAAAATTGGTGAATAGTGAAAACAAAGGCGCTGATCAGCCTGACAGTTACCGCTTTGTTTTCACCTAAGCATTTTGTTGGTTTTCTTGTGTGGCGGCTCAATTATGAGTATAATAAACATACAAGAATCGGCAAGTCTGTCTTTGCATTTTTTGACAACGTCTGACACAGATCAATAGGGGTTGCAGTTTTGATCCCAGTTCTCTAGTCTGTCTAACCGAGGTCCCCTTGCCATATGACCTAAGTTGTTGGTGGGGTGTTCAACACAATCAACAAACAGATCATCAGGCGGACTGAACCTGAACCTAATGTTAATAGAACTTGTAGTAGTAGGCCAACCCCATTGTGCATAAAAAGGCAATAAAACATGTTTACACTATTAACCAACAGATCATCATAGAAGAAGTGTACTATGTCTGTAGACCAAATGAAAACAACAGTGCATTCTGATCTTTGTCTTTGAATGTAGAAATCCACATGGCGTCCCATCTGCGACTATACTCTTTACATAGAGAAATATCCTAGCAAACAGTCAAAAAAGATAAAACTGTTCTAACTCCCCTTTAAATGAAAGTGGACTAACCTAAAAGATTACGGTGGGCAAGTCCATTATCATTATAAATAGGTGTAAGATATATAATCTGTTGCGCTCTTTCCAGGTGAATTTGCTGTACAGACCTGTTTCTTGGGTCGCTTTGGAGATGAGATAGGCAGCAGTCAGTTTGGTGCTATGATCCTAGTCCATGCTCCAGAGAAAGACACCCACGCTGCCGAGGCGAGACTCTCCTATATTGAAGTTACATTTGCTGGTCAGGCTTTCAGACTCGGGAGATACCCAGTGCATTTCCATTTGAACGGTGACATGTCTACAAGCTATGTTCGTGGACTTGGTATTCATCATACATTCAACAGGGCTGTTAATATTCATGGTACCCATAATACTATGATAGAGAAAACAGTTATTTATAACATCATGGGTGGGGCCTTGTTTCTGGAAGACGGAATAGAACATGGGAATACATTCCAGTACAACTTGGCGGTGTTTGTACGCGAGAGTTCCAGTCTGCTGAATGATGACATCACACCAGCCTCATTCTGGTGCACCAATCCAAACAACACATACCAGCACAACGCCGCTGCAGGTGGTTCCCACTTTGGTTACTGGTATAGAATGCATGCCCATCCAGAAGGTCCATCATTCACTGAAGACGTCTGTCCAGTACATGTACCACTAGGGGTTTTCCAGAACAACTCTGCTCACTCATTTGGATGGTTTGGTTTGTGGATATTCCCTGATTACTTCCCCTTGCAGGATCCATGTGATAGTTCCTCTGCAGTTGAGCCGGCAGTTTTTAGAGGTTTGACAGCATGGAATAATGATAAAGGAGCCGAGGCGGTAAACAGTGGAGCCCTTCAGTTTGACGACTTTGTTCTTGTACAGAACCTAAAAGCTGGCTATGAAGGCAAACTACTCATTGATGTTCCACAATATGCAGACAATGGTGCAATGGTCAGCAACAGCTTGATTGTTGGCACGACAACGGTTGCCCCTGACGACACTCAGGGATGTACCCAAGGTGGCATTATATTTGCATATGGACAAGGATTCAGCGTCAAAAACGTTCGCTTTGTAAATTTTGATGACAGCTCATGTGCTACATTTAGGTGGGCAAGAATAGATGGTACTTGTAATTTCCTTTGTGGTGGCTATAATTATCACACAGAAGGCTTGTCATTTACCAATGTCCAGCTGAAGGCTATTTATGACTGGGAATGGGAAGGAATATTGGTCGACAAGGATGGCACTCTAACGGGCAAACCCGACAACGAATGGAAAGTTGTACCAACCACAGGTTCTCTACCAGATACATGTGAGGCAGCACCAGAATTTAGCGGCAACATGCCTGCTAGTATATGTCCACCACAGTACAAATTCCACAGATATTCATTCAATAATATTATTCCAGCATCCATAGAAGGAAAAAATCTTCTAATAACCAACCAGTTTGGGACAAGCACAGTTCAGTTTGCAAAGAAGCGTATAACTCACAAGTTTGGATGGATGTGTGCCCTCCTTGATGGAGAAACCTACCACTTTGAATTTGAATTCGCAGAACAGATTACAAATATCAGCTACTCGGGAGTATTCTATGAATTTGAGGTAAATAGCCTTAACCATGGTTTAGCAGCTTTATTTATGTGGATCGATCTTTTTCATTGTTAGCATTTAGACATTAACGGCATTATTGAAACAAAGAGTTGCACAAACCAAAGTACAATTCAATTGCAGTGCCAATATTCCATCAGATTTTAAGACTTTCAGTCAAGTCTTACTTTTCTGATCATTAAATGTTCAGCTACTAACAATTAATGGTTGGAAATATTTGACATTTTTGTCTTGCTTCTATGGTCCAGGGTCCTGTTGCATAAATTTAAGTTGTCTTTAAACCTTAAGCTGCTATTAAATTCAAGAACTCTATAAGTTAAGATGACATTAATTTTCTGCTGCATAAAACAATTTTTAAGTACCTCTGGAGCTACATTAGCTTATGGCAGACGTTGATGTTGATTTACATAGAGATTTATGCAACATGGGTAAAGCTGCCATTAGGCTAACTGGGACTTTTACCTACCATTAAGAGTTAACAGAGTTTTGTGGGCTGTCACTACACAAAAGCAGAGGGCATTGATACAATCTATAATGTAACAAAATCAATTGTAATCAGCCTCTTGGTTATTTTGCAGCTGACCTGCATCTTTATTTTTGCATATGCAAGAAATCAGACTTTCTTTTGAAGATGACACTTAATATGTTTTTCAGGCAGAAGATTATATAAAGGTCAGACTCAATGTGAAAGAATACCCAGATAGATTTAGTTTTGATGGTGGCAACACATTTGTTAATGACACTGTTGGAGGACTGGATCCATCCACTCATGTTCATGGTGACTGGGAATGGGATAATGTCAACTCGGAAATCAGATACCTGGGTAAGTATCAGCACCTCCCCAAGACAGGGCCGTCCTGGGAGAAAACCACCAAATATTTATTTTTATTTTTTTTGATAGCAAATTAAACAATATCAACAATGGCGGCCACAGCAGTGTGTTATCATTTGCAGTGTATAAAACCAAGCTACCTTCTAAAAGTTTAGACTTGATTGCAACACATTTTGTGGAGTTATTTGTAGCTTGAGTTCTTATTGAGCAAAATGGTAAATAAACACTTAAATGTTTAGCACATTTTAGGAAATTGATTTCATTTTCTATTTATTGTAGTACAAAGTTTTGTAGCACCTTTTGAAGAATTGTTATACACGTATGTACTAAACTTGTTAATTTGTCTTATTTATTCAGTCCATGGAACAAAGCGAGCTAAACGTGGTGGTCCTTCTATGTCAGTGTACGAGGTTGATCGTGGTGTTAGTTACACAAGCTACAAGTGTTATTACGAAGACTGTATCCCTCCACCAGACCCTAATACCGTACCTCCCAAGTCTGAGCGTCCAGCTGTGTTTGATTACTGGTCGTCATCTGGACTGTGGAACATGAGTGAGGATGGCTATGTGTCTAACACTGATGGATCTTATGGAGTTCCCCAGGACCTGGATAATGTTAGGATTAAAGAGGGTAGGTTGCACAAATGTCTTGATAATGTCAGGATTTAATTTGGTAGGTGGCACAAATGTCTTGATAATGTCAGAACTTAAGTTGGTAGGTGGCACAAATGTCTTGATAATGTCAGAACTTAAGTTGGTAGGTGGCACAAATGTCTTGATAATGTCAGGATTTAAGTTGGTAGGTGGCACAAATGTCTTGATAATGTCAGAATTTAAGTTGGTAGGTTGCAGAAATGTCTTGATAATGTCAGGATTTAAGTTAGTAGGTGGCACAAATGTCTTGATAATGTCAGAATTTAAGTTGGTAGGTTGCACAAATGTCTTGATAATGTCAGGATTGAAATTGGTAGGTGGCACAAATGTCTTGATAATGTCAGGATTTAAGTTGGTAGGTGGCATAAATGTCTTGATAATGTCAGGATTTAAGTTGGTAGGTGGCACAAATGTCCTGATAATGTCAGGATTTAAGTTAGTAGGTGGCCCAAATGTCTTGATAATGTCAGGATTTAAGTTGGTAGGTGGCACAAATGTCTTGATAATGTCAGGATTTAACTTGGTAGGTGGCACAAATGTCTTGATAATGTCAGGATTTAAGTTGGGAGCTTACACTGAGATACATTGATAATGTCAGGATTGAAGTTGGTAGGTGGCACGAATGTCTTGATAATGTCAGGATTTAAGTTGGTAGGTGGCACAAATGTCTTGGTAATGTCAGGATTTATGTTTGTAGGTGGCACAAATGTCTTGATAATGTCAGGATTTAAGTAGGTAGCACTACTGCAAAAAGGTACCATTAAAATCCTGTTAAAATACCATTAATGACCCATGAATATACCAAAAACCATTAAAAGGAGCCATTAGTCTTTGCAGAAAAAAAATAATGGGTAAAACCTTCAGCCATTAAAATGCTCACTTATGGCCATTAATTCAAGATTTTACCATTAAAAAGACATGGAATGCAGATTAATATAATGTTGCGGCATAAAAGTATAGGCATTAAAAAAGTAATGGGCCATTACTTCTTGTTTTAGCTTTATTCATGCCCATCAACTACCATGAACATTTATTCATGCCCATCAATCCACCAATGAATGATGGCCATTAAATACAAAAAAGTACCAAATAATGGCCATAATAAAGATTGCTAAAAGTCATTGGCATTAAAAACATATGGCGATTAATCATGGCCATAAATATATCATTGAATTCTGAATCAGGCCATTCATGGGGCAATAACTTTGTTTGTAATGGGGATGAAAGAAATACTGAGAAAAGTTTCAACTTCTTTCATTTTGATTTGTGCCCATTAACTACCATGAACATTTATTCATGCCCATCAATCACCAACTGATGATGGCCATTAAATACCAAACAGAAACAAATAATGGCCATAATAAAAGTTGCTAAAAATCATTGGCATTAAAAAACTCTTGATGATTAATTATGGCCATTAATATATCATTGAATTCTGAATCAGACCATTCATGGGCATTCACTTTGTTTGTAATGGGGATGAAAGAAATACTGAGAAAAGTTTCAACTTCTTTCATTTTGATTTGTGCCCATTAACTACCATGAACATTTATTCATGCCCATCAATCACCAACTGATGATGGCCATTAAATACCAAACAGAAACAAATAATGGCCATTATAAAAGTTGCTAAAATCATTGGCATTAAAAAACTCTTGATGATTAATTATGGCCATTAATATATCATTGAATTCTGAATCAGACCATTCATGGGCATTCACTTTGTTTGTAATGGGGATGAAAGAAATACTGAGGAAAGTTTCAACTTCTTTGATTTTGATTCATGCTCATTGACTACCATGAAAATTTATTCATACCCATCAATCACCCACTAATGATGGCCACTAAATACCAAACAGTAACAAATAATGGCCATTATAAAAGTTGCTAAAATCATAGACATTAAAAAACTCTTGACGATTAATTATGGCCATTAATAGTATCATTGGAATTCTGAATTAGATCATTCATGGGCATTAACTTTGTTTGTAATGGGGATGAATAAAATCCATAAAGGTTTTAACTTCTTTCATTTTGATTCATGCCGATTAACTACCATGAACATTTATTTATTAACTACCATGAACATTTATTCAAGCCAAGCAATCACCCATGAAAGATGCTCACTGATTACCCATAATCCCATGCCCTCTGACCTCACTTCCTTTTCCTGTTTCATATAATTTTAGAAAGTAAATAGATATCTAGTCTGAACAAATCTTCAAATATCTAAGGCATCAGAATGCCTACAAACAAGAAACTTGAAGAATAAACTGCAGACAGGCTAAGAGATGCTAACAGGAAGAGAAAACTGCAAAAACATTGATGGAAAATGTTCAAGGCAAAGCTTATGTAGAAAATTGTGTGGAATGAAATTCAATGAACATTTCTGGAAAGATAAATTGATATAAGCTAGGACTTGTAAAACGAGATTGTTACACTTGCTACCTTGCAGGTAAGCATTTTAGAAGAACTTTGATGCTAATTTGCTAAAATATGAACATATATTTGTACATGTTGCTCTTATTTATCATACTGCAGATGTGTCTGATTGGGGTTGGGGTTGTGAGATTCCATATTCTGGCCTGAATTTCATTTCAGAGACACTTTCTGGGTACATCCTTCCAATGCAAACAGGCCATTGAAACAACCAAATAGATGGCAGCAAACCCATCCCATCCCTTTATTGATTGCAACTGTGATGGTTGTTCTCAGTAGCAATTTGCTTATATGACTCCTTGCTCTTTATTAATAGTCCTAAGCTCTTGATAGCTCTTTCACCATGTTAAGATTTGGCAATTAAGTCTAGCAATAATGTGCATGAAAGCCATAACATGATTCAACAGTAATTCTTGATTCAGGGCTCTTGTCAGGGTCTACACTGCACAGCCTATGGACATGGTCTAGATTAATGGCCTATAACAGTCCCTTCCCCTATTTCATAATGGCCATTATTTTTTTGTTGCCATTATTTTTGACCCATTACTGGACCTGTCCCCCCACCCATTAACCACATTGTAGGGTTATGGTAATGGGCATGATTTGGATTAATGGGCATTAGAATAATGGGCATTAAAATTTTCAATGCCCGGGATTTTTCCCCATTGTTTGGCCATTAGAAAATTAATGCCCAATAACAATATTTAAGGGGTTTAATGGACATTAGAATAATGAGCATTAAAATTTTCAATGCCCGGGATTTTTACCCATTGTTTGGCCATTAGAAAATTAATGCCCATTAACAATATTTAAGGGGTTTACTGTAATGGGCATGGTTTTGCTATAAAAAAAAATACAATTACATTTTCATGGCCATTTCCAGGCAGATATTTTGACCATTAACTTGCCATTTTATTTTTAATGCCCATTAAATTTATTTGGATAATGATAGTTCGTCTCTCACTAATGAGAAAGACCATCATTATTTCTTGAATAGTGCTGATGTGTGTTGGTGAGTTCTTTGATGGCTGACTAGGCCAATTCTGGCTCTAAACTGTCGGTTGCAAGTAGAGCAAGTCAATGTCATAGAGTCTGATGGTGGCACATTTGTTTTGGCTTTGTGCTCTCTTCGCTTTCTTTCAGCTTCACAGATTCTCTTCTTTTCATAAAGAGCTGCTCCTTTGTTGATGAGACCTCGCCACTTTGATCGCTCCTGTGCAGTCTGTTCCCAGGACCCCATTGGTATTTCGAAATCCTTCAGAGAGGCTTTGAGGGTGTCTTTGTAGCGTTTCTTCTGGCCACCTTGAGAGCGCTTTCCCTCCTGTAGTTCTCCATAGAAAACTTTCTTTGGAAGTCGCGCATCAGGCATTCTTATAACATGGCCAGTCCATCTTAGCTGTGCTAGCTTTAAGACTGTATGCATGCTTTGCATCCCTGCTTTCGTCAGGACCTCTGTGTCTGGAATCTTGTCCTGCCACTTGATTTTTAACAACTTTCTCAAACAGCTTAAGTGGAAATGGTTAAGTCTCTTTGCATGGCGTTGGTATACTGTCCAGGTCTCACATGCATACAAGAGGGTTGGCAGTACCACAGCCTTGTAGACTTTCAGCTTGGTGTCAAGCTTGATTCCATTTCGCTCCCAGACATTTGCACGGAGTCGTCCGAATGCCACACTAGCCTTTGCAATTCTGGCAGTGATCTCATCATCAATATGCACTGCTCTGGAGAGAGTGCTTCCCAGGTAGGTGAACTTGTCAACAACTTTCAGTTTTTGCCCATTCACAGTGATGGTTGGTTCATTATATGGCTTTCCGGGCGCTGGTTGGTGTACAACCTCTGTCTTTTTTGTGCTGATTGTGAGATCATAGTTATCACATGACTGTGAGACTTGATCCATGGCTCTTTGCATTTTTGCCTCTGTGCTGGCATTCTTATCCATATCATCTGCATAGAGGAGCTCATCTAGCACATCAGTCTGGACCTTAGTTTTGGCTTGCAACCTTCTGAGGTTGAATATGTTGCCATCGGAACGGTACCTGATTGGAAAACCAGTGTCACTGTCCTGAAAAGCATCCATAAGCATGGCAGAAAACATCATGCTGAACAGTGTTGGTGCCAGAACACAGCCTTGTTTGACCCCATTTGTTACTTCAAATGGTTCAGAGAACTCTCCATCATTTTGCACACGTGCCTGCATGCCATCATGAAACTGCCGCACCATTGCTATGAATCTGGGTGGACAGCCAAACTTGGCCATGATTTTCCAGAGTCCATCACGACTAACAGTGTCAAAAGCTTTGGTGAGGTCAACAAACGTCATGTATAGATCTACATTCTGTTCTTGGCATTTCTCCTGAAGCTGTCTTGCTGTGAAGATCATGTCTATTGTCCCTCTGTCTTTTCTGAATCCACATTGACTTTCTGGGATAAGTCCCGTCTGATCAAGATGAACATTCAGACGATTCAACAGAATTTTCGCAAGTATCTTCCCAGCAATTGATAGGAGGGAGATGCCTCTGTGATTGTCACAGACTTGAGGATTTCCTTTCCGCTTGTATAGGTGGATTATGGATGCATCCTTAAATTCTTGTGGGATAGCCTCCTTTCTCCACATACAGTGAAACAACTCTGTCAGTTTCTCTGCCATGGGTAGCCCCCCAGCCTTGTAAACTTCTGCAGGAATTGCATCTGCACCTGGGGCTTTGCCAGATGATAGTTGTTGAACTGCTTTTCTTGTTTCCATAACGGTAGGAAATTCATCTAACAGAACATTGCACTCTATCTGTGGAAGTCTGTCGATTGCATCCTCATTGATGCTTGATGGTCGATTAAGCACACTATTGAAGTGTTCTGCCCACCTTTCCAAGATAGCTTCTTTATCTGTGAGAAGAGTGTTACCATCTGCACTGAGCAATGTGGTGGCTCCAGAACTCTTTGGACCATAAATGGTTTTCAGTGCATCATGAAATTTCTTCATGTCCTTTCTATCCGCAAAAGACTGAATTTCTTCTGTTTTCTTCCTCAGCCAGTAATCTTGCATGTCCCTAAGCTTGGTCTGGACTGTCTTACAAATGTTGCTGTAGGCTGCTTTCTTTGATACTGAGCTAGTATCATCTTGATGTGCCTTGTGCAATCGGTGCTTTTCTTCAAGAAGCCTCTGAATTTCATCATCATTCTCATCAAACCAGTCTTGATGTTTGCGAGATGGATGGCCTAAGGTGCTTTCAGCTGAAGAAAGAACTGTTTTATGGAAAACTGTCCAGTTTTCTTCGGGGTCCTCTGAACTGAGATTCATTGCATCCAGTTGGTTGCAAATGTCTGTTAAGAAATCTTGTCTCATGCTGTCTTTATTCAGCTTTGAGACATCCAGTCTCTTAGGAGCTTTCTTGCCTTGAGGTCGCCTCGCAGGCTGTATTCTTAGGTTGAGTTTGCTGACAACCAGTCTATGATCTGTCCAGCAGTCTGCACCACACATAGTCTTTGTCACTTTAACATCCTGCCTGTCTGTTCTCCGCACTATGACATAGTCTATGAGATGCCAGTGTTTGGAACGGGGATGCATCCAGGATGTTTTGTTCCTATTAGGTAGACGGAAGACTGTGTTGGTGATTAGAAGGTCATGTTCAGCACACTTCCTGAGAAGCAAGAGACCATTGCTGTTGCACTTTCCAACCCCTTCTGGACCTATAACTCCTTCCCAGGTCTGGTGGTCTGTACCCACTCTGGCATTAAAGTCGCCAAGAAGGATAAGCTTGTCTGTGCGGGGTGTTTCAGAAATAACATTGTCTAGGTCATCATAGAACTAAGTCTTGTCCTTGACCTCATCTGGATTGGTCATTGTGGGTGCATAAGCACTGACAATAGTTGCATGTTTATTGCCTGACAGAGGAAGTCTCAATGTCATTAGACGGTCATTAATGCCTTTTGGCAATCATGACAGCTTACCAACAAGTTCTGTTTTGATGGCAAAGCCAATAGTGAGGGTCGAGATGTAAGAAATATTGCTCCCGTGCGATTTTTGTGCTAAAATTGATATTTTTGCTTTAAATGGTTGTTTATGGGTTATATTGTTGAAAAATTATGGGGTTCAATTTTTTCGACCCCTTGACCCAATTTTGTGGGCTTCTTCTTAAGACCACGCCCATTTTATGATTTTTCTACACTGCAGACAATAATAAAGCTGTTTCTGAATGAAAACTTTACTTTTGTGTGGTATGTTGCATCGAATGTATCATATTGTGGCTTATGTAATGCCAGAGAACCAATTTATTACAGTTGTTGTTTATATTTTCTTCATTGTCTTCTAATTGAAAGGGGGTGGGGTAATTTAATGGGGAAATTCAATGGAATAATTCGTTCTGTTCGCTTACATATACTGGCAGAGTAAAAACCGACATTGAATCAGATGGACAAATATAAAAAAAGTTGCACGTGTTATTGTTTAAGAAGAAACCTACTTTTTCATTTTTATACGAGGGATATTCAATAAGTAGTGCGAACTCACATGCATTTTTCCACTAACATGTCAGAGAATATTCTTATATCTTCATTAACAACGCTATAAATAAATGTTTAAGAGTAAAGCAGGCGTGTGTGCGCAGTGCTACATTAGCTATACTTATACAGATAATGCACGAGGGTCGTTCAATAAGTAATGCAAATGCATATGAAGGAAAGTGAAACAGACCGAAACAGAACAAGCGTTCAACCGATCCTAAGTCCAGTTGCGTTAAGTATTAAGTTACTTATTTCGTTTTTATGGGTCATCATCACGGTCAATGTTAAACGAATAAATCACAATTTAAGGTCTTGGCGAAGCACATATTCACAGACATGGATCTAAATTACCTGAATGGACTTCCGAAATGGACATTTTGTACATGTTTATGTGTCCTGGGGGTACTTTTCGTTTCTTTTGGAAAGACAAGATGATCTTGAATATGACCAGAACGTGTTTCAGCCTGAGAATAAATGGTTAAACCTACATTCCTTGCTGTAGCAGAAACCTTGGTGATCTCTATTTATGACGAATCATGAATGAAATATAAAGGTTTGGTCCTTTGGAAGCAGTAAAACATTGCGCATATTGCGCAATTTCGGGTAATAAACCCTCATCGGTAGCCCCTTTTAAACCAGCAACAAAAACCAGACTATTGCACTGCAATTTCGAAACTTTACACGAGAAGTCTAAATAAAAGACATATTCCTTAACTGGGTCGAATAATTTAAATATTGCTTAGAAGTATGTTTCGGGGTCGAATAATTCAAACATTGCTTAGAAGTATGTTTCTAAACGTGAAACCTCTGAAATAATATAACAGAGTTATAACTCTCTGCACCCAATATTGTACTATCGTAATTGCAGCAAAATACGTTTCGGTCAACTTCGGAGAACAATTCTCCAGTACCAGTAAATTATTCCGGTGTTGAATTCTGACTTGTCAGTATATAAAGCGTCCAAATAAGGGTGTTGTATGAGAACAAAGAGGAACACTTGATGGCGACTATGCTTCTTAATCTCCTTATTTCAAAGTAATAAGCTCATAAATACAATTGGCAATACAGTACAGAGAGAATGAGTAGGAATGAGTGGGAGAAGGTGCTAGAGAGGTCAATAATGTAGTTTGCTTTGTTTGATTCAATGGTTAGCATCACATTTACAGCCATGGTTATGCCTTGAAGTTGTTTGCGACTGAATGGGTATATTTGGATTGCCTTCCAGCATCAGGGCGAGTCACAAGATGTCTCCCGCACAGAGCTGGTAAATACCTGACCACATGAGCAATTGTTAACGGCTTAGAGGGTCTATATGCTACGGTCCAATAAAATTGGTTATGTAATACTGATTGGTATTGAAGGGAAATTGTGTGCCATTTCACTCAAATGTCGAAAGGAAGTGACAAAGACCACCGACGCCTGTCACATGCCTTGACCCGGATTGGAACTGGACCGCGGCTGTGACATGTACATTTGTTATCGAATACGCTATCCAGGCCCCGACATATTTCTGCCAGCAATCTAGACATAACACTTTAATGCAATAGTACAATTCAAATGTTTGTAATAAAGTGAATGGGACAACAAATTGTGAAAATCGTGTGACCAAAGAAACACGTACAGGGCACTCCTTTTTGCATCAAAACGACACTATTTATTTGTTTTTGGAATATATATTTTGTGTTGAGTTGATGCTTTACGTCCAAACCAACAGCTATAGTCATGTTGGGGCGTTCATTGTATGGGACTTTACCCAAAATATGGATGTCATGACAACCAAAAAGTGCTTCAAATATAGCCACCCAACTCAGCCACTAAGGCTCATGTATGTATGATTCTACTTGAACCACTTTTTCTAGGCAGCTTAGACCAGTAAGCAGATGGTCAGTCATTACCGTAGAAGCTTTGTCTGGAGGCAAACGCAGCCCATCTATTTCTTTAGGCCCAAATAGGCTGGTGCCCATATCCCACCCGATCACCCGTTGCAAAGATATTTGTCCTTTCAGATGCATATTATTGAAAGTACAAATGTGTTTGCAGGGTTATTACCGATGTTGATGTAAGCAATACATTGCTATTTATCACTTAGAGTTATCAATTATGGACGCCTTTGCTGCTTTCAGCTAACAAGATGACTCTAATGCGTAGGTAGTCATTGCATATTTTTGTTAACTTGCATGACGTTTAAATCATTGTCGGAGTTTATTAACGATACTTTATTCAATAAAATGCATGGGCTTTCGGTTTATCCATCATTTGAAACTATCATACAATTATTAAAATCACAAAAATATCGCTTTGACATGGCACTATTTAATTCACCAGAAGTGTGTAATCTTACATTACATTAGCCAAGATCGATTCTAGCACAATTGTATTGTAATAATGTCATGTGTGCATTTTATGCATTACATGTACAGTGCAATGCGCGAAATTACATATGTATCTATACTACTTTTTTAACGACCCTCGTGTATAATATGTAAAGGCACTGCGTCGACACCATCAAACATGCAATAGCTTTATCCGAATTTAGCTTAATATATTTAGAAACAGGGTTAAGGGCATATAATTCTAACATAGAAGAAATTGCATGCCAATTCGCATTACTTATTGAATGGCCCTCGTATATAGTTAATTATGGGCAACGCAAAGATAATACCATGTTAACAACTTTTTATTACATAATATTCATTGGTTTGATGTGTTTTTGTTTTCTTTCAGTGACATTATACGCCGGGGATAGAGTATGATTAATTTTCATACTTATTTCCCCCATTAAATTACCCCACCCACTATGTTTTAGAGATATATTGTGCTTACATCGCTAATACCTATCATAAATGTTTTTTTTATTGTTACATATCCTTCTAAAGGGGGTCTCAGATGCAAAATACAAGGTAAAAAGCTAGTTTAAGTGGCAGAAACAACACAACAAGTGTCAACAGTGTAGTTAATGCGCAAAAATGGGCGTGGCCTAGAAAAAAGAGCCCATAGAATTGGCTCGAGGAGTCGGAAAAATTGAACCCCATCATTTTCCATAATAATAACACACAAACAATCATTTAAAGCAAAGAAATCAATTTTAGCACGAAAATCGCACGGGAATACATCTCGACCCTCGCTACAACTCCTGCTTCACGCCTCTCTTCACTTTTGCGTCCACTCCAGAAGAAGGTGTATCCAGCACCAACTTCTTTGATCTCCCCAACATCTGTGAACCGAGTCTCACTCAATGCAGCTATCTGTATATCATACCTCCCAAGTTCTCTGCCCACAAGGGCCGTTCTACGCTGTGGTCTATCTGACCCAGCATTGTCCATTAAAGTACGCACATTCCATGCGCCAATCCGTAAGGGGATTACTCTAGCTTTTTTCTTTGTATTTCAACCGCTTAAGGGGATCCCCGCTGATCGCGGTTAACCAGCCAGGGGGTTTGAAGCAGGCAATTGTTTAGGGCACCTTTTCTAGCCCCTTCCCCATGCTACGGGGCTGAGCAGTGCGGTCCTAAATAGGTCTGCTCAGTCGCTCAGCCGACTGCCGAATTCTGCTTACTGCTTCTCCTCACAGAAAACGACCATTAGAACTGAGCCGCCTGTGTGCAGGTCTGCAACTACAGCTCCCAGTGTGTCCTACACCTGCTGCTTCGCCACTCGCCCATCGCCACAGGACTTTGTAGGTATGTGGGTGCAAGTGTGATGAAATTGTTGTGTATGCAAGTGCTTGTGTGTTGAGAAATAAGATGACATGCGCTATGAAATTGGATTATAGTGAGGAAGAGGTGCGCAACGTCAACCTCACTCTAGTCCTCGCCCAGCTGCGCCCAGAGGCAAGACACAGGTCAAGACGTCTGGAGTTGGGTTTGGATGCAGTGGATGACCGTAACATCTTAGTGCCTTGTCACGCTCTGCATGTTCCACAACATGTTGCTGTATCGCTTTCTGAACCGTTGAATCAGGTGATTTCTTCCGCTCCATCTACCGAAACAGTCTTTGCATATCTGGACTAGGCATATCCAGACACACAGGTTTGATTTTGGAGTTTCCTTCTCCTAGATGAATTGCTGGCCACAGCTGAAGAGCTCCATCTACCCTTTCTTAGGTTTTGTTTAGAGACCTGTAAACTCCTAGGAGGACTGTCAACCAAGACTAATGAGTTCCCCCTGCCCAGCTAGATTTTTGTGTAGAGAACTAGCTTAACTCCTAGATGAGTTGCCTTCCAAGGCTAACGAGCCCCATCTGCACCGCATGACAACAGGTAGTACTGATTACATGTTACAGTAGCAGTTAAACTGACCTGACCTACTGGGCATGGTAAAACAGTGGAAAAAATTCTCTTTCCCATTAATCCAAACTCATGCCCATCACAATGTCGCTTTTAATGGCCACTGCCCATTAAATTATGCCATGAAAAATAGTAATGGGTCATGACTTTAGAAATTATAAAAAAAAATCATGGCAACCATTAAAAAATTAATGGCTACCATTAAAAAATTAATGCCCATGAGTATACATTTTTAGCTCACCTGAGCCGAAGGCTCACAAGGTGAGCTTATAGGATGGCCATGATCCGGCGTCCGTCCGTCTGTCCGTCGTCCGGCGTCCACAATTTCAAAGATCTTCTTCTCTGAAACCGCTTGGCCGATCTAGTTGAAATTTTATGTGGAGCCTCCTTGGGTAGTGGCATTTCAAGTTTGATAGCGAAATCCAGGTCACATGACCAAGATGGCCGCCACGCCCATATATGGTAAAAACCCTTCAAAAATCTTCTTCTCCAGAACCGGTGGGCCGATTTCCACGAAACTTGGTATGTAGCATTGGGGACTTCAGCCCATCATAGTTTGATAAAATGATGACCCTTGGATGACCTTGACCTATTTTACGGCAAGGTCAAATTTGGAATCATAGGCTTTTACATGGGAAAAAGTGAAAACTATGGATTTTTGGAAAACTATTGCAGCCTGAGGCCTGAAAAGTGGTAGATGCAAACAACTAATGGAGTAGATGAAGGTATGTGATTAATATAGGTCAAGGTCATCTCTTGACCTTGGCCAGTCTGTTGTCCATACACACTTTTCAAAGATCTTCTTCTCTGAAACTGCTTGGCCAATCAAAGTGAAATTTTATGTGGAGCATCCATGGGTAGGGGAGACGAAAGTTTGATCGCGAAATCCAGGTCACATGACCAAGATGGCCGCCACGCCCATATATGGTAAAAACCCTTCAAAAATCTTCTTCTCCAGAACCGGTGGGCCGATTTCCACGAAACTTGGTATGTAGCATCGGGGACTTCAGCCCATCATAGTTTGATAAAATGATGACCCTTGGATGACCTTGACCTATTTTACGGCAAGGTCAAATTTGGAAACATTGGCTTTTACATAGGAAAAAGTGAAAACTATGGATTTTTTGAAAACTACAGTGTATTGCAGCCTGAGGCCTGAAAAGTGGTAGATGCAACCAACTAATGGAGTAGATGAAGGTATGTGATTAATATAGGTCAAGGTCATCTCTTGACCTTGGCCTGTCTGTTGTCCATACACACTTTACAAAGATCTTCTTCTCTGAAACTGCTTGGCCAATCAAAGTGAAATTTTATGTGGAGCATCCATGGGTAGGGGAGACGAAAGTTTGATCGCGAAATCAAGGTCACATGACCAAGATGGCCGCCACGCCCATATATGGTAAAAACCACTCAAAAATCTTCTTTTCCAGAACTGGCAGGTCGATTTTCACGAAACTTGGTATGTAGCATTTGGGAATACAGCCCATCATAGCTTGATAAAATGATGACCCTTGAATGACCTTGACCTATTTTACGGCAAGGTCAAATTTGGAAACATAGGCTTTTACATAGGAAAAAGTGAAAACTATGGAATTTTTTGAAAACTGTTGCAGCCTGAGGCCTGAAAAGTGGTAGATGCAAACAACTAATGGAGTAGATGAAGGTATGTGATTAATATAGGTCAAGGTCATCTCTTGACCTTGGCCAGTCTGTTGTCCATACACACTTTTCAAAGATCTTCTTCTCTGAAACTGCTTGGCCAATCAAAGTGAAATTTTATGTGGAGCATCCATGGGTAGGGGAGACGAAAGTTTGATCGCGAAATCCAGGTCACGTGACCAAGATGGCCGCCACGCCCATATATGGTAAAAACCACTCAAAAATCTTCTTCTCCAGAACCGGCTGGCCGATTTCCACGAAACTTGGTATGTAGCATTGAGGACCTCAGCCCATCATAGTTTGATAAAATGATGACCCTTGGATGACCTTGACCTATTTTACGGCAAGGTCAATTTTGGAAACATAGGCTTTCACATGGGAAAAGGCAAAAACAAACTGTTGCAGCCTGAGACCTGAAAGTTGCTAGATGCAGACAACTAATGGAGTCATTGAAGGTAAGTAGTTAATGAAGGCCAAGGTCATTTAAATTTCAAAATTAAAATTATGGTTTTCTCAGAAATCACTGGGTTTGGAAACTATTGCAGCCTGAGACCTGAAACTTTGCAGATGCAGACAACTTATGAAGTCAATAAAGGTGTGTGAGTATTCAAGGTCAAGGTCATTTCATCATGACTTAATACTCCAAGATCAGGCTTCAGGTGAGCGTTCTCAGGACCAATGGTCCTCTGGTTGTAATGGTCATTATTTCCCTAGTAATTAACCCTGAAAAATTAATGCTCGCATCTGTCCATTTATGGCCATGAATGACTTCTTTAATGGCCATAACTCTCCCATTAACGGTAATTTAATGTCATTTTAATGGCATTTTAATGGTTTATTAATGCCCATCACAATGTCGCTTTTAGTGGGTGATGTTAATGGCTCAAGCCATCAGTTTTCATGGCTGATTCATGGTTGATCTGGCAGTAGTGTAGGTGGCACAAATGTCTTGGTAATGTCAGGATTTAAGTTGGTAGGTGGCACAAATGTCTTGGTAATGTCAGGATTTAAGTTGGTAGGTGGCACAAATCTCTTGATAATGTCAGGATTTAAGTTGGTAGGTGGCACAAATGTCTTGATAGCACTTGAAATTAGTTGGTTACTCTAAATATCCTGTATGAAGTTCGTAGGTTACACAGTAATACTCTGATAACATCAGGATTGAAGTTAGTAGGTTAAGATGTATAGCTTTGTGTGTAATCATGATTAAGTGAGGATGGCGAAGTGTTTAGTATTGTTGCACCATAAGTGCACCACAGGATCTAGATAAGGTCAGGATTGAATTTGATAAGTACCACTTAATGATCATGCTTTAAGTTTCTGTCCTTTTGCTATTTCATTGTATTGTTGTATTACATCATTTCAATTATATTGTAACTAACAAGAGTTTGCATGCTGGCCATTTTTAATAACTTTTGGAAAAGTTCTTTACTATATAAAGAGGATTCCTGCTACATTTCAGACACCTGGGTGGTAGTCAACTCAACAATAAACCGCCTGGGAACTCTTCTCCTGGAAGGTGTACTTGAGTTTGCCGATCATCCCTCGGCTGTTTATGAAATCAGTGCTGACTTCATCATCATTAAGGGTGGCAGACTGATCATTGGATGGCCAGAGGACCCGTTTGATGGCTTGGCTACTATTGTGCTACGAGGGGACCAGTCTACACCATACTATGTTCCCAGTGGGGATGCTCCAACGGTGGGGTCTAAGGCAATAGGTCAGTGTCCAGCAATTTGATTTTAGCTTTGTATCAAGTAAAATGAGTCTGTGTGTGAGAAAACCAACAATTTGGGTTCTGACCAGGTCCGACACAAACCAGGCTGTACAGTCACAGAAGATGGTTAGAGGCAGGAAATTTTGGATTTAGAAAGTAGAGGAATTATACTATCCGTGTAGCGAAAACAAAGGCACTGATCAGCTTCGCAGTTACTGCAAAGCTGATCTGGCCTTTATTTTTGCTTATGCAGATTGTTGGCTGTCCCATGTGGTGGCTCATATATGAAAAGGTTTGAGAGTATCAAGTTTAATTGTTAGAACTAGGCATCAGGAAAATGTGTCAATGTATTGTATACTCCTCAAACCCCACTTGCAATTTTTCTTATTTTTGCTTCAAACATAGATTGTGGGTATTTGTTAGAATCTGTTGTCATTTTCGTAATGGTTTAACAGAAGATAATCACCAAGCATCAACTTAATTTGTTTTTAATAATGTACTTTATCACTTGTTTTTGTACTAACAGTTGCAATTACCCATAAAGTTGTTTATTTTCTTGGGCACTTAATCTGCCACAATGTGTTCTCTCAAAATTTTATATTCAGCAGTCAGCTGAACTTAGTTTATTTATAAAACCCTATAAACCTTGTTGTATATTGCATAGTATCAGCATCATTTTCCTTTTTCCACAGCTGTATTTGGTGGCCTTGACCTATTTGGTAAAGATGTTGGTATTACATGGACAAAGCTTGCTGCCACGGCAACAGCAGGATCCAATCAGATTGTCCTGGCTGACAATGTGACCTGGTCTGTAGGAGATGAGATTGTTATTGGAGCGAGTCACTATGATGCCTGGGAGACTGAAGTGTTCCAGATTTCTGCTGTGTCTGGGGACAGCCTCACCTTGACCTTGAATGATAGTCTCAACTATGATCATATAGGTATGATAGCACTGAGATTTGTTTTTCAATTTCATTAATTATGTAAGATGTGTTAGGCCTTTATAAAAAGCTCTATTTTTACTTTTTTGCTGTATGAACAAATTTTTTTTACAAATAAAAATTAAAACTGAGGTCCTTTAAGAGCAGTGAGACAGGGGATGGGCCATAATATGGTTTCAGCTACTTAAGCCTCGTGAGTGACCCTTTAGATTTTACAACGTGGAGCCAAAGAGAATTACTGTAATTTTGCACCTTTCAACAGGATAGTCGATACAAAGACTATTATTAATGAGACCAGTTTTATCCAAACTAATATACAATAAATATATTAAATGTTGGCCAGTTCAATGCTGTCTATGATTTTGCTAATAGAATAACAAGGCATGCCTGCATATTTTAATACATATTTCGATAAAATTCTCCAGCTCACAGCGAAACCTTCTCCAATGGCCAGTCAGTTGAGCTAGCTGCGCCAGTTGGTTTGTTGACTCGTAACATCAAGATTATTGGTGGAGAAGACCGGGAGAAACTGCTCACAGAGAATTACGGTGCCAGAATACTAGTTGGTTTATTGTCGACCAGAGATCGGACTTATACAGGTAGTAATTGCTGCACATTACAATAACATGCCCATGCAATATATAGAATTTTGTGAAGCTGTAAAAATATTTTTCTTGTTTTTGCTCAGAACATGGATTGAAAAATTGTATACCCCTGTAAACCCCTGCTTTATTATACAAAAGTGGGGGTTAACATTACACAGGCTTATTATCCGATGAGTTTTTCTGCTTTTCATAGATAACTGAAAGTATGGTATCATTTTTGTTGAGCATTATTTTATTACATAAAAATTGAGGATTTAATTCACTTAACTACATTTTGCTTTTGAAATTTTGTGCAATAATCAATGATGTAAATTGAAGATTTGGAACAGATAGTAAGCTTGGTGTCTAAAACGGATTTATATACAGGTCAACCTCATTATAACGCTATCGTTGGGGTCATTGATGCAGGTCATGTTATAAGTGAAACTGTGTTATAGTGAGGTTACTTACTCTAGATATATAGTAAAATAATAAGTTTGGGTGCCATGACCTGGCCGTGTTATGTTGAAAACTGCATTATAGTGAGGCAGGTTAAAATGATATTTCAGAGTAAATAGAGAGATGATCCTGGCCTGGGATTAATTTCACACTGAAAAGTGCGGTACACTCCCGCTTGCGTAAATATACTCATTGATTACGCGTAACGTACGCGCGTATTACGCACGTAATGCGCACCTTATTTATACGCGTATGTTTCAATAGCCAATCATAATTCAATTCCTCTTACACGTATGATGCGCGTAACGTGTGTATATTACGTGTAATGATTTTAACCAATAAGCTGGCAATTCATAAAGCCAGTCGTTACGCATATTTAAGTATATACGCGTATTTTTGTAACCAATCGGGAGTGAAACAGTCTTACGCAAAGAATACGCGTAACATACGCGTAATGAATCAGCCAATAATGTTGAACTTGTATGGTTAAAGAAAAAAAACGGATTTTGCTTTAGACTAAAACAACAGATCTATCTAATCTTTTCTCAAACTAAGTTCTGCGGTATAAATTAATTGCCTCGAACGAATAACATGTCCGTGATCGCCCCAATGAGAAATATTTTCAGTGCATCTGTTCATCCCTACATCGGTTCCTGATCTGACACCGAGTTTCTGTAGTGTTCGCTTGCTTTTGGATGCAGTTGAGATAATTGAAAACAGATATATAAGAAGGAGAAAGAAACGTGGAAGAAAAACAAGTACAAACCTTACACCATATAGTGGTGCTTCTACAAAATAGAGGAGGAACTCTACGACTATTAAAAATTGAACATAACTGAACATGATGGCTACCTACAAAGTGTGAATTTTCACTCCACTGAAGGCTGGATGTTGACTTATCTGTCCACTTGTTTTCCCGAGACGCTTCAAATCTAAAATAATATTCCTGACTTCGTTTTTCTTTTTTGGTTCTTTTCGCCATCTTGGTTACAATGAAATTTTGATTTATTTTGAACGAAATCTTAACTCAGTCGGAAACTAGTTATTATCTGATATTAGGGTCAGAGACACATAAAAGATGTCACAATATACTTGAATAAATTCACGCCATTAATTTTCATCAATAAAATCCACTATACTTGCACATTTTTTATTTTCGATGTTATAAATCAACCGTTAGGTACTTTAGCTTTTGTATTCCTTATGATACGCGTAAATACGCGTATACGCGAAAACGTATTGACAATCTGATTGGCCGATCATTTATATGCGTAATGTCTGAACCTTACGCGTAGCGACGCTTTAATCACTGCTTATGAATATTAATTAGATACGTTACGCGTAAATGCGCGTATGTTACGTGTGAATGCGCGTAAATAGCATTACGTGCGTAATTCGCGCGTTATACGCGTATGATACGCGTAAATGTACTCTACGCGTAAATGGAGTACATTTACGCGAGCGGGAGTGTATGCATAAAATGTTTAAATATGAAGAACCAGGTTTAAATCTATTTTGAAGTGAAACCTGGAAGATGTGATTTTTGCCCACAGAAAGACTCAAATCAGCCCATGTCTAAAAATTGCTCAGTCGATATCTCAATGTTTCAGGTTATGCACGACTATCCAATGTTGAATTTATCCACACTGGTCAAGATGGCTTCACAGAAACGTATGATGCAAGATTTTCCGTTGCCTATATTGCTACTGGTACTGTGTCTAATGTGAAACCATCATCTGTGACTAAATGCTCGTTCCATGATAGTTTCAACTCGGCTGTTGGTGCTTTTGGAACCAGTGGTCTGAATATTACAGATAACGTGGCCTATAATGTCCTCGGCAATGGTAAGTACTGGGAACCAATTTAAGGAGCGATTTATTTTTCAAAATTTTTGCAAGAAAGAATTGTCCCTGTAGAACGAATTGCCATGAAAAAGCCTTTTCTTACATATTTACATTGTTCTTGAATAGGCCAGCACCACAGTCTACAAAAAATTATGAGCTGCCGCACCAGAAAACCAACAATCTGCATATGCGAAAACAAAGGCGCAGATCAGCTGTGCAGTAACTGCACAGCTGATCAGCGCCTTTGTTTTGGCTTCACAGATAGAAGAATTCCTCTACTTTCTAAATCCAAAACTTCCAGCCTATAACCATCTTCTGTGACTGTACAGGCTGGTTTGTGTCAGACCTTGCCGGAACCCTAATTGTTGGTTTTCTCATGCACAGGCTCTTATCACTATGAAAATATGTATGGAGACAAAATTATGAAAGTAACTATTTGTGCAAAAATAAGATGCTTAGAAAAATGTTTTGGAAGATTGATGTGCAGAAAGTTGATAATGTGTTGACTTTAAATATCAAAAACATTCCTATGTCAGACTGAATATTAAATGTATCAGAAAACTTTTGATAATCAATTGAAAAAACTTGAATTTTTACTTTGAAGGAATTAACTCATAGTAGCCTGGCATCATATTTATGGAACATAGGCAAGGAGTATAGCCTCAGATGAGATGCCGCAGAATGCCTTGAAATGTATGTGTACTCACCCAAATGATAATGATGGGCAAGAGCATTCATCACATATTGGGTTAAGTTACAGTGTAACTTGGGAGACTATCAGTCAGTCTCTATTCTGATTAGTACGGTAAAGTACCATTTTGTTAACACAGTCATCTGTCGGATCTATGTTTGAAGTTTTCTCCCCTGCTTTCCAGGTATTGTAACAACCTCCGATGACACTAGGGTAACCAACAATCTGTTGGCTCTGCTCGTCTGGACTGGCTCGTATCAAGACAGATTTGAGACTTTCAATTTCCGATGGGAGTCTGGTATCGAGGCTATAGAAGCAAACAACCTGACGCTACAAGATAACATGGTTGTAGGTGCAGAGAGAATGGGATTCCATGTGAAAACATTGGACTGTGATGATACATCTGGTCGCTATAGCAACAATCACGCCTACAGCAATCTAGTGGGGGTGGGAATATTGCCCACGGATGATGTTGAGTGGGAGTGTGCTCTGTTCACTGGGTTTACTGTATGGAAGAGCCACGACTTTGGGCTATATTACCAGAACGATCCCAGCATTAGGATGGATGACAATGTTGTCGTTGAAAGTCGTCAGGGAATCTATACTGCAGTGTTAGGGCCACATGCTTTATCACATCAAATTGTAGATAAATATGCAAACATTTCTAATACGCTAATCGTTGGAACGACATCGTCATTTGACTGTAGTAAGGATGTTACCCCTGTGAATGACAACATGCAGTTGAGTGCCCTAGCCAGACCAGCGATGGCTCCCAATGGAGGAATGATCGGCATGGTGTTCCCCAACTTCATGTCGAAGAGCAACATGGCACCTGGGAAACCATTCCCAGGCATCAAGGCTTACAATTCCCTAGCAGGACTTATGAGCATCAAAAGTAAGTAGCTGGCTAAAATTTATTATTATACCTCAATAATATACATTGGCTGAGTGTGGATTTTGATTGGTCCAGAGTAGGTCACGCGGAGGGTGCTATTCTGTCATGTCGCATGATCATATTACCCTTTGACGTCATATTCGCCTAAAGGTGCAGTTGCACTTGTAGTCACATGTGTTTGTCCTGTGGTATGTCGCTAATTTGTTTAAAAAAGGGTTCGATATAATAAAACAATTGTTGCCCTTTAGTGAGGGTGGCATGACGATTTGTTCACCCTCGGGTGAACAAATTGTCATGTCACCCTCACTAAAGGGCAACAATTGTATAATAGGTGTTGGTTTATAAAATTGGGTTAATATTGGACCAGTACTACAAATTAAAAAAATAAGATTAAAAAAAAAACTTATGAGTTTTATACATAAGAATATTTCTTTCTGCCAGAAGATTCTGATTTGTTAGATAATTTAAAACATTGTAAATTAAGCGGCTTAGTTTTACCGTGGTTCATTACCTTTTGCTAGCAGCTCATGAAAAAAGAAAGACAAGCCTGCTTTACAACAACCACACAGTTGATAAGCAACTTCGTTATTGTGTTTCTATAACTTAATTTCCTTAATCCAGATATTTTTTCTTTTGGATGCCTTGTGTGGTTTTACACCCTGTTTTTTGACAGACCAAGCTATAACCCTTAAATGACAGGAATAGCATGAGACGCAAAGCTAGAAAACCGGTCTTCAGGGTTTCCGACCAGGTCTGACACAAACTGGCCTGCGCAGCTACAGGAAGTGGCTAGAAGCTTGAAATTTCGGATTAAGGAAGAAAAGGAATTGTTCTATTTGTATTGCGAAAATGTTTTTTTTCTCACGATGCAGCTCACATGATACAAACTAAGCTCTTGACCGATATGAGCCTTGTCATGAGAAAACTGGATTTTTGCCTATGCAAAAGCAAAGGCACCGATCAGCTGTGCAGTAATTGTACAGCTGATCTGCGCCTTTGTTTTCACTTCACACATAATGCAATCCGTCTTTTTCTTTTTAAAAATCCTAAATTTCAAGCTTCTAGCCTTTTTCTGAGACTGTATAGGTCGGTTTGTTTCGAACCTCTAGAAGACCGGTTTTCTCGTGTCGCAACTCATACATAACTTTACAATGCATTGCAATTTCTAATTTAGACGTGACATTTGCCCACTATGGCGACTCAGCATGCAAAGGAGACTATGCAGTGGCCACTAACGGCAAGAACGATGATCTTCAACATCCCATTGAATCGGAAGGAATTATTTTCGATGATGTGCAAGAGGATTTTAAGATCATTTATCACAGACCCAATGTTGTGTAAGTCTGTCGTTTACTTCAGATGGCTGATTAATTTTGTTTTCTAACATTACAAAAATTTGCCCATGCAATATACAGAGATTTTTTAACTGTAAAAATTGAAAATTCATCAGAAAAAAAAAAATCAATATTACTAATAATTTACTCAAAATATTGATTGTGGGTACACGTTAGAACCGTTTCGCCAAGGTGGTCCTGACAAGGACCCACAATCTAGGTTTTGGATCAAAAATAAGAAAAATAGATATACCCCTGTACCGGTAAACCCCAGTTTTACTACATTAAATTGGGGTTCAAGGGGTGTACATTTCAGGATTTCACGGACATCATGTTTTCATTATGAATAAATCGTGTATTATTTTGAGTGATCCATTACGAAAACTTGCCCATGCAATATACAGAGATTTTTTTATCTTTAAAAATTGAACATTTTCATCTGAAAAAAAATGATATTTTTTTCTTATGTTTGCTCAAAACATAGATTGTGGGTACACGTTAGAACCGCCTCGGCGAGGCGGTTCTAACGAGTACCCACAATCTGTTTTGTAGTAAAAATAAGAAAAATAGGTAAACCCCTGCATACCCCAGTTTTGCTAAAAAAAAGTGGGGTTTAAGGGGGTATACATTACACGGACATGTTTTCCTGATGCACATTAAACATCACAAAGAATAAAAAGTGAAGTTTCTACAAAACCTCCATTTTGGGGCTGAATTTACCAGTCTTCAGTATATTTTTAAAGCAAATGTAACGACATAAAGATGGTATTATTTAAATTATTATTTAAAATGCAAAGTACCATAATTTTGGGCTAGAAATCACTTAGTTTGAATTTTAGAATGTCTACTGCAACTTATGTGGCTAATTGAAGGTTTACCAACGTTACGTATAATCATATTTTTCAGTAAAATCAATGGTGCGGACTGTGTTGACATGGACTGCGATGCCATGAAAAAAGCCCTGTTCAAGGATCTTGATGGGTCATTCCTTGGACATGTAGGGTCCGTGATTCCGGAGTCAGAGTTTGAGTGGGACGAAAACCCAGTTAGGGGCCTCGGTGATTATAGGATCCCTAAGGAGATGGTCACGGATATGGATGGAAATAGGATCCCTTACGAGGATATTGTACCCTATAAAGGTATTGAAATATGATTCTGCCGTAGAAAATTGTGCTTTATGGCTCGATACAACCTTTCATCAAATATGACACTTGGTTGAATGCACAATTTTGTGAAAGAAACAACAAAAAACCCATCATTCAAAACTGTAAATATTAACAGAACAAACCTTTCGAAACGCATACATCTACTAATGCAACACTGGTATGGAAATAGGATCCCATATGGTGATACTGTACCTCTTAAAGGTGTGGATATAGATTCCCATATAAAGATATGGAAATAAGATCTCTGACTAGGATATTTGTACTTCATAAACATATGGAAATGGGAACACTCATGAGGATATTTGACTCATGAGGATATTGTACCTCATAAAGGTAGGAAAATAGGATCCCTTGCAAGAATATTGTGCCTTATAAAGGTAGCAAACCTTATAACAGTATTATGACCCTCAGATGACCCTCATAATGAGATACTTACTATGTGCTCTTGGAAGGCAACTGATTTTACTTGAGTAACTAGGCTGTAAAACTTCAGTGCAAAGATAATTTAACACATCTGACTTATGAAAACAAGATTTATTGAAAAAAAAAGAAAAATCAAAACAAAACAGAAACAATTATGACAACAACAACAACAAAAAACAACAGAATTAGAATAGTTTACTGGTGAAACATCAAACTGACAATACCACACCAATACCATACGAGACATCGTGAGAAAACAGGATTTTTGCCTATGCGAAAACAAAGGCGCAGATCAGCTTCGCGGTAACCGCGAAGCTGATCAGCGCCTTTGTTTTCGCTACACGGATAGTACTATTTCTCTTCTTCTTAAATCCGAAATTTCAAGCTTCTAGCCTGCTTCTGAGACTGTACAGGCCAGTTTGTGTCAGACCTGGTCGGAAACCCCGAAGACCGGTTTTCTCGCGTCGCGGCTCATACCATAACAACAACAAAAAACAAAGACAAAAAAAAAAAAAAAAAAGAACAAAAAAACAGCAATAACAGAAAAAGAAAAAAAAAGTAATAAAAACTTCACAAAAGTGTGAAAAAAATATCAAACTATTTTTGCCTGAAAATTGAGGAATATATATCATGTATAAAAACTTAACTGATTATCTACTTGCAGGTGTAATTCGCAATGAGAACTGTGTATACAGAGAAACCTGGCATGCCTATGAATGTTTTGACGACCTCAAATATGAGATGTTGGTTATAGAGAGTATGGACGCTGACACCGAGACCAGACGTCTCTCTCCTGTTGCTGTCCTGGGTAACGGCTATGTCGACCTGATTAATGGACCCCAGGATCATGGCTGGTGCAGCGGATATACGTGTAGAAAGAGAGTCTCGCTGTTCCATGCTCTAGTTGCCACAGGTATAGTTTAGTCAGAGGAATCTACCGTACATAATGCTGTGATTGTCATGATAGTTATTACAGTAATATGTAGAGTTAGAAGGTTAGGCAAATAAACCAGTTTCAAGATATTGCTGATTTGTGTCAATAGTGGGGATGACTTTAGTGATATTTTGTTAAACCAAAACTTTAGAACTCTTGAAGTTTATTCTCACAGAAACTTGTGTAAGAACACATTGTTTGCTTGAAAACGAGTTTCACAGACATTTTATGTTTTAACACTTTCATAATTACGTCAGGATAACAATTCAGTAAAATGTATGCTCCCTTAAATCCCACTTTTATGTAGTAAAACTGGGGTATGCATGGGTTATACAATTTTTCTTATTTCTGATCCATTGAATAAAGATAACAGGTTCTTGTTAGAGCCACCTTGCCAATGAAATTCTGATGAAATTCAGATTTTTAAAGCTGAAAAATCTTTATACATTAAATGGGAATGTTTTCGTCTTTACAGATGAAGATTACCTTGTTCACTTTACGAGTGTAACACCAGATCATATGCGCTACATGATACTGAATGCTGATGAAAGTGACGCAATCAAGTTGACAGTCTGGTACTCCAAACCTAACAGACTGGATGTATTTGTTGACGGAGATTATGTAATGGCCACTAATGCCCGACTGACAGATGGCGGGCAATATGTATTGGATATGCCTCAAGGTAATTGAGCCTCGACGCCAGAAAGCTGGTCTTCAGGGTTTCCGACCAGGTCCGACACAAACAGACCTGTACAGTCACAGAAGCATACTAGAACATTAAAATTTCGGATTTAAGATGAAGAGATATTGTACTATCCGTGTAGCGAAAACAAAGGCGCTGATCAGCATCGCAGTTACTGCGAAGCTGATCTTCGCCTTTGTTTTTGCATAGGCAAAAAGCTGGTTTTCTCATGATGTGGCTCAATTGGTGAATTTTAACAAACTTTGAATTAAAGAAATGGAAATAGAATTTGCTTCGTTTTGAAATGTTTAAGCGGATAGTGTGTCATATTTCATATTGACAATTGAGCAGCATCATAATGCAAGCCCATACTTACCTGATCATGGTAAAATCATAAAAAGATTTTAAGTATGATCCAGATATACTGTATATGTTCTATTTAGCACATATGCTTTAATAAGGGCACTCCCATGTCCTTTCCGAAAAATGTGCTTAAGGGCAGACTTTGTGACTGTATTGGTATTTCACATCTATTTTGTCACCCTAGATATCATAATACCTTATTAGGAGCCTTAAAAATAGCCTTAAATGCTCTTAAAATATTTTGCAAGGATTGGAACACTTAAATTACATCATCTACATTTCTGACAAGATTACTTCAACAGTATAATGTGTTGTTAAAAGTTTTGGCATGCCCTTACTAGAAAGAATTTTTACTAGATTAACCTTACAGTGTACTAAATAGAATGAATAGGGTATGCAGTAAGAATGAGGAATTGTGTTTTTAGTAACAGCCTTATTGGTTTCCAACAACAGGATTAAAATAATAGAATTTATTCAATTCCAGGTGATGAGTTTACCCCCACCCTAGAGGATGCTGCGGGTACAAACTTCTTTGACAAGGATAAAGGCTTGTTATCTATCATCATAAAGGGACCACAAATCATTGAGGTCAAGTCGTCGGAGACTATCATAGTATCATTCTCTATCCCTGCTTTGTCTGTGGAAGACTTCTTCGGTGACAGTATAGTGGAAAATTTGGCCAGTTTCCTCAATATTCCACTGACGAAGGTGAGAGTGGTGAACATTTTGAGTGCGTCCGGCAGTAGACGTAAGAGGTCCTCACTCAGTGGTAGACCTAAGAGATCAACAGGAATTGTGGTTGAGATTGAGATTGGAGATGAGCCTGCTAGCTGTAAGTTCTGATTGCCAATAATATTTTGCATTATTTTAGTTATGACTGTTTTATTTCTAGGTTATTGCTTGTTTTTACCTCCTGTATAAAAAATTCTGTCTTTTTTATCTTGAAAGCATGGCATTGCAATAGCCTTGTTGTAAAACAAATGACAATATTATGTGTAGTTGTCTATTAGACATTCTAGTGTGAATAATATCTGCATTAAATATTAAAGGAATAATTGTATTTTAGCCGTTAATGTGACGGTATCAGACACCCTGGACTATTCCTCTCTGCTTGAACTTGCCGCAGAGATTGTCAGTGAGTGTCAGGTCGGCGACATCTCTTCGTCCTTCAACATCAGTGGTGGCTGTAACTCTGTCACGGTACCCGCTGGTGACTTGGGCGAGGAGCCCATAGTTTATAGTACACCAACACCAGATCATCTCATGTTTGACACAGAATTAGAACCAGAATACGAGGGTGTACCACTGAGGATTCATCCTAAAATACGAGTCAGAGATATTGCGGTGAGTTATCTTACCTAACATTGATACTGGGGATTAGCCCAAATAGTATATATGATACATCCTAACACATGAGCCAGAAAAATAGGCATAAATCAGGAAAAGGTCATGGTCAAGTTTGTCTCTGGTTTGAAATTTAACAAACGTTTACCGTCTGTATTCTTAAACGTTTTCAAGCTTGTACATTCAAAGCATTTCCTCTGTCATCGAATGAATTCCTTGTTTCTAAATATAGCATATTTAACTCTAGGCATCATATTTTTACATTCCAGAATGCTTTCATCACTGACTTGGGGACCAGTGAGTATCCATGGCAACTGACAGCCAGTCTGCAGTCGGGTACCGGCCACCCCAGTGCTGTACTGAACGGTACCCTGGAAGTCAGCGCTACTGACGGCTGGTTCAACTTCACCGACCTCTCAGTCTCACACATGGGAACCGGCTATATTCTCAACTTCAATGTGACGTCCCCTGCCGCGGCAACAAACTTCAGCATCAGTTCTCAGTCTTTTGATGTAGAAGGGAGACCAATCAAGGCCAATGTTGCTGCCAAGACGGCGGGAGATATCACCAAGAATTCCAGGTTCTCCGTCTGCTTGGATCTGAGGGATGAAAATACTGATGATATAATTACAGATATTGCATGGAGGGTTGGTAGCAGTTGTTTATTATGAGATATGATGTGAAAATCTAAAATGGCATTCTCATTTTCCCCATTGAATTGAAAGTAAGAAATTATATTGCATGCAAAAATATGCTTTGTGAAAATGCAGAAAAACAATTACTACCTTGCTCTTCTACAATAGAGCTAAAGTATTTTATTTGCTTTCATTGAAAAAGTGCAATATCACAATCTAGACTTTTAAGGACTACAGTTGCTAACTTTCCTATTTTCTTTGTTACATATGTTTACTTTCAGAATCATACCTGGACAGCTGAAGCGTCTGTTCTGGGTAATCCCAAGTATGGCAGCCTGAACGGAGTCCTCACTGCGACCTTTAACCCCGCCACAGGACAGGCTCTGTTCCCCGACCTCAACATAACGGGCTTCGGTATCTTCTACATACAGTTCCATGTCGTGTCTTCCCCGCCAGATTTTGATACGACTCTGAACTACAAGATGAATATCATGAACCCGGCTCATGTTGGAATGGTTCCAGAGGAGGAATATGAAATACAGGTACTGGGCAGTACCCTTAGTTTATAATACTTTATTTCAGGTCAGTAAAACTTGTGAGTCACTTTATAAAGGAATACTAATTTCTTTACAACTTTACTGTATTAGATGATTATCATATGGACCCGGCTCATGTTGGAATGATTTGGAGGAAGAATATGAAATGTAGTTTGATGTGGACTGCAGCAAGTTCTGTCAGTCAAGGACAGACAGAATGAGAACACCAACCTCTGGCACCTCAATATTGTAGTATTGGTTCATTTTTCAAATAGTAATGTTATTCACTGTCTTACAGGTGAATAAAATATAAATGTTAGATCCTTTGGAATCAGTAAAAACATTGAAAGTGAAAAGGTGGGCCATATTGTACAATTTCGCGTAATGAACCTTCATCAGTGACCCTTTGTAAAACTGGCAGCGAAAGCCAGATATTATTGCTGCAATTTCAAGAATTTATACCAGTGTAGTCTTAATCAAAGACTCATATTCCCAAAAGGGCCAAATAATCAAAATACTGTAAAGAAGATTATTCTTAACGTACAAAAAATTTGAAATACTCCAAATATTCTCACTGATCCCAAAGGATCAAAAGAAAAATATAATCTGCACTATGGATGATGTACGGGGAGACTTTTTAAGGCCGCCACACGGCACAACACCAGCTGCAGCAATAAAATATAAATGTTAGATCCTTTGGAATCAGTAAAAACATTGAAAGTGAAAAGGCGGGCCATATTGTACAATTTTGGGTAATGAACCTTCATCAGTGACCCTTTGATGTAGACTACAGCAAGGTGCTGTCAATAGAATAAGTATGCCAACTTCTGGCACCTCAATATTGAAGGTTCAGTTCTCAAATAGTAATGTTATTCACTGACTTACAGGTGAAGTTTGATGTAGACTACAGCAAGGTGCTGTCAACCGATGACAAACAGAATGAGTACACCAATCTCCAGCACCTCAATATCATTTCTCAAACAGTAATGTTATTCACTGACTTACAGGTGAAGTTTGATGTAGACTACAGCAAGGTGCTGTCAGCTGAGTACAAACAGAATCTGTACACCAACCTCTGGCACCTCAATATTGTAGTGTTGGTTCATTTCACAAACTGTAATGTTATTCACTGACTTACAGGTGAAGTTTGATGTAGACTACAGCAAGGTGCTGTCAACTGAGGACAAACAGAATGAGTACACCAATCTCTGGCACCTAAATATTGTAGTGTTGGTTCATTTCTCAAACAGTAATGTTATTCACTGACTTACAGGTGAAGTTTGATGTAGACTACAGCAAGGTGCTGTCAACCGGGTACACACAGAATCTGTACACCAATCTCCAGCACCTCAATATTGTAGTGTTGGTTCATTTCTCAAACAGTAATGTTATTCACTGACTTACAGGTGAAGTTTGATGTAGACTACAGCAAGGTGCTGTCAACCGAGTACAAACAGAATCTGTACACCAATCTCCGGCACCTCAATATTGTAGTGTTGGTTCATTTCTCAAACAGTAATGTTATTCACTGACTTACAGGTGAAGTTTGGTGTAGACTACGGCAAGGTGCTGTCAACCGACTACAAACAGAATGAGTACACCAACCTCTGGCATCTCAATATTGTAGTGTTGGTTCATTTCTCAAACAGTAATGTTATTCACTGACTTACAGGTGAAGTTTGATGTAGACTACAGCAAGGTGCTGTCAACCGAGTACAAACAGAATGAGTACACTAATCTCCAGCACCTCAATATTGTAGTGTTGGTTCATTTCTCAAACAGTAATGTTATTCACTGACTTACAGGTGAAGTTTGATGTAGACTACAGCAAGGTGCTGTCAACCAAGTACAAACAGAATCTGTACACCAATCTCCAGCACCTCAATATTGTAGTGTTGGTTCATTTCTCAAACAGTAATGTTATTCACTGACTTACAGGTGAAGTTTGATGTAGACTACAGCAAGGTGCTGTCAACCGAGTACAAACAGAATCTGTACACCAATCTCCAGCACCTCAGTATTGTAGTGTTGGTTCATTTCTCAAACAGTAATGTTATTGACTGACTTACAGGTGAAGTTTGACGTAGACTACAGCAAGATAATGTCAACCGAGGACAAACAGAATGAGTACACCAATCTCTGTATTGTAATATTGGTTCATTTCTCAAATAGCAATGTTATTCACTGTCTTACAGGTGAAGTTTGACGTAGACTACAACAAGGTGCTGACAGGCGAGGACAAACAGAATGAGTTTGCCAACCTCTGGCACCTCGATAATGGAGTGTTTTTGGTCACTTAAACAATGATATCATTAACTGACTTACAGGTGAAGTTTGACATGGAATACAGCAAGGTGCTGTCAACTGAGGACAAACAGAATGAGTATGCCAACCTCTGGCACCTCAATATTGTAGTGTTGGTTCATTTCTCAAATAGTAATGTTGTCTGACTTACAGGTGAAGTTTGATGTAGACTACAGCAAGGTGCTGTCATCCGAGGACAAACAGAATGAGTTTGAACAGATGATTCTGTCAGAGTACGCCAACCTCTGGCCGGATGTCAGGATCAAATCAGGGAGAATTTCAGAAGGTACAAAAGTTAATCAATTCATTGGCCCTGATGTCTGATCATATCACGGTAATTTCCAAAGGTAAATCAGTGGTCCTGGTCTGATGTGAGGACCAAATCAGGAAGAATTTTGATTATTTTTCTTACTCCGCTAGCTTCTGAACATATGCTTAACTTTATTTTAAAAATTATTTCCTGTCATTGAAATGTGTACTTCCTTTACATTACGAAAACTTGCCCATGCAATATATGGAGATTTTTTAATTTGGAAAAATTGAAAATTTTCAGTAGAAAACTTTTGATATTTTTCTTATGTTTGCTCAAAACATAGATTGTGGGTACATGTAAGAACCACCTCGCCAAGGCTGTTCTAACGAGTACCCACAATCTATGTTTTGGAGCAAAAATAAGAAAAATAGATATACCCCTGCATACCCCAGTTTTTCTATATAAAAGTGGGGTTTAAGGGGGTATTCATTGTATGGGCATGCTTTCCTGATGAATTGTGCACTTCACCAAAATATTTTATTCAAATCGCACCAAAATTTAAGATATTTTGGCAGAGAAATACTTTCAAAAATATGCAGAGAGCAGCAGCCCTGTTTACTAAACTCTTGCAGCAACATTCTGATTTGAGCTGCCACATCAGAAAACCAACAATCTGCATATGCAAAAACAAGGTGCAGACCAGCTTCGTGTTAACTGCGAAGCTGAACAGCTGTACAATCCCTCTTCTTCTTAAATAAAAAAAATTCAAGCTTCTAGCTTGCTTCTGTGACAATGCAGGCTGGTTTGTGTCGGACCTGGTCCGAAACCCAGATTGTTGGTTTTCTCACTTGAAGGCTCATTTGTATGTTAAATCTGTTGCCCTTACATCACTGCACCAAGTCAATGGCAACACAATTGTTCATTTGTTTTTCCAGGCAGTATAGTTGTCACCTTTGTAATTGATGGTTCGGTTGCTGATGTTAACGCTACAGCCTACTCAATGTGTGATAGCATATCTAACTCAACCGTCTACTCCTTTGATGGCTATGACCTGACATTGACATCATACATGACTATTGACAACCAGACTTTCTATGGTGTCACCTGTGGAGAAATTGTAAGTGATTGGCTACGGTTTGCTATCTTTATCAGGGGGTGGGGCTATGACCTGACATTGACATCATACATGACTATTGACAACCAGACTTTCTATGGAGTCACCTGTGGAGAAATTGTAAGTGATTGGCTACTGTTTGCTATCTTTATCAGGGGGTGGGGCTATGACCTGACATTGACATCATACATGACTATTGACAACCAGACTTTCTATGGAGTCACCTGTGGAGAAATTGTAAGTGATTGGCTACTGTTTGCTATCTATATCAGGGGGTGGGGCTATGACCTGACATTGATCTCGTACATGACTATTCGAGTGGGGAAATTGTAAGTCATGTAGTATTGTTTACCATCTTTATCTGGGGGGGGGGGGGGGGGGGGAAGGAGATGGAGCTGTGACCTGACATTGATACCATACATGACTGGTCTATGGCATCACCTGTGGAGATATTGATAGTGATGAGGTTCTTTTGGTGCTAATACATTTGCTCACTTTTTTCAAAAAATTTGTTTGCGCACAGTTTTTATTTGCGCGCAGAAATGTAGATCTATATCATTTGCGCACAGTTTAAGTGTTACATTTGTGTGCATGTTTTTTGCGCCTTTTCCTTGGCCAGCCGCTGGTATTTTATTTTATCAAGGTACGATAAATAAAACATCAGCCCTGTTACCCCTGTTCACCGCCCTGCATTTGGAAGAGTTCGAACAGGTTTGCACAGTCACTTAAAAGTCAAATTTTAGTTTTAGATTAACCGCGACATATTTACATTTTCGGGCACTTTGTTTTCTTCATTTGGCATCATCAAGTGCTGTCTTTATACTTTCTCAAGTTTTAATTCACATATTAATCACAGGCTGTGGCTTGCATGCCATCTGTATAATGAAATGACCAAGAAAGATAAAGCTTGGAAGGGAAATGAGGGCTTGGCTTGTCCATACAGTCTTGCGATGGCAAACCTACCATTTACCTGAGAAAATCTTATGTGCGCAAATGTAACATTTACCTGGGGAAGTTGTGCACGCAAATGAACCAGATGGGGTGTGGGGGTACTCACATATACAATGGGTATGTATGTGCCACCCTATGTTAAAAAGAAGGGGGCTTACGGAGCTTATCAAACTGAATAAGTGGGTGCCTTCAGAGCTGAAAGAATGGTAAAAGTTAAAAGTTGTACCTTTAGAGCTGATCGAACTGGGAAAAATGGGTGCATTCAGAAAAAGTGGGTGCTTTTAGAACTAATCGAACTGAAGAAGTAGGTGCATTCAGAGCTAATAAAACTAAAAAAAGGGGGCTTTACCGCGGCACATACCTGTTCTGCTTTAATATGGAAGTACCCCCCTTTGGGATGAATTCACAGCAAATATTCTTGATTCACGCTCGTCTTGAGATAAAAACAAACCAAAACAACATCTATGTCGACTGTGACAATGATTTATTTATATTTGACGTCATTTCCTCAATATACACAGCATTACTAGTGGTAAAGCACGGTACCAGGTGATGTTACCAGTAAAAGAAATTTAAATGGAGTATGTAAGAAAAAGAATCCATCCAAGGTGTTCAGAAAGGAAAATCCCAATCCTCCTGTCCACCGTTCCAGTGGGAAACGAGGCGAGCCTCATTTCCCACTGGAACGGGTGGACCCTCTGGTTGGGATTTTTCTATCTCCACTGAACATCTATGATGGATTCTGTATATCTTATCTTAGTTTATAGGCAGAACTGGAGTTTCCACCATTTGTTTTCTTATATATTATATTGACACCTATTTCTTGTTTGTATTAGGAGACTTCAGAAGACTCAGCAACAGAGGAAGGCCTGAGTGTCACTGTCATCGTTATAATCTGTCTAGTGTGTTTGATCATGGTTATCGTGACTATTGGTGTGACAGTCTGGTTCTGTAAGAAACAACAGATGAAGAAAGCTGAAAAAGGTTGGTAGTATGTCATTGTCACTTAGTTCAGCAAGTCATTTTGTCTCCTACACAAACCATTTCATCTGGTGAAATTTTTTAATAATTCCATTTTAAAACCAACTGTTACTGAGTCATTTAACATTTACAAATGATAAAAGGATGACAAATTGCTTTCTTAAATGATTTATCTCTTTTAAAACCTATACAGCCTGATTTATTATTTATAACTAAGCAGCTGACAAACATCTTTGTTTCGCTACCTAGCCAATGTATTACCCTTTAATTTAAAGCCTTTCATTATAGCCCCGCTTTGAAAAAGTGGGGCTATACTGGATTCACCATGTCCTTCCGTCGTTCCGTCCTTCCGTCATTCCGTTATTCCGTTATTCCGTCTAAATTTCATTTCCACTCAATATCTTGAGAACCAGTTTACAGAATCTGACCAAATTTTGTATGTACATTAACATTGACAAGATCTAGCTTGGGATTGTTGACCGTCATTTTTCGCAAAATTTTGACAGAGTTACTGCCCTTGATTTACGTAAGAATTTCGTTTCCGCTCAATATCTTGAGAACGAATTGACAGAATCCGACCAAATTTTGTATGCACATCATCATTGACAAGATCTAGCTTGGGATTGTTACCCGTCATTTTTCGCAAAATTTTGACGGAGTTACGGCCCTTGATTGACGTCAGAATTTCGTTTCCGCTCAATATCTTGAGAACGAATTGACAGAATCCGACCAAATTTTGTGTGCACATCAACATTGACAAGATCTAGCTTGGGATTGTTACCCGTCATTTTTCGCAAAATTTTGACGGAGTTACGGCCCTTGATTGACGTCAGAATTTCGTTTCCGCTCAATATGTTGAGAACGAATTGACGGAATCCGACCAAATTTTGTGTGCACATCAACATTGACAAGATCTAGCTTGGGATTGTTACCCGTCATTTTTCGCAAAATTTTGTCGGAGTTACGGCCCTTGATTGACGTCAGAATTTCGTTTCCGCTCAATATGTTGAGAACGAATTGACGGAATCCGACCAAATTTTGTGTGCACATCAACATTGACAAGATCTAGCTTGGGATTGTTACCTGTCATTTTTCGCAAAAGTTTGACGGAGTTATGGCCCTTGATTGACGTAAGAATTTCGTTTCCGCTCAATATCTTGAGAACGAATTGACAGAATCCGACCAAATTTTGTATGCACGTCATCATTGACAAGAGTTACGGCCCTTAATTGACGTCAGAATTTTGTTTCCGCTCAATATCTTGAGAACCAGTTTACAGAATCTGACCAAATTTTGTATGCAGGTCATCATTGACAAGATCTAGCTTGGGATTGTTACCCGTCATTTTTCGCAAAATTTTGACAGAGTTACAGGCCTTGATTGACGTCAGAATTTCGTTTCCGCTCAATATCTTGAGAACGAATAGACAGAATCTGACCAAATTTTGTATGCACATCAACATTGACAAGATCTAGCTTGGGATTGTTACCCGTCATTTTTCGCAAAATTTTGACGGAGTTATGGCCCTTGATTGACGTAAGAATTTCGTTTCCGCTCAATATCTTGAGAACGAATTGACAGAATCCGACCAAATTTTGTATGCACGTCATCATTGACAAGATCTAGCTTGGGATTGTTACCCGTCATTTTTCGCAAAATTTTGACGGAGTTATGGCCCTTGATTGACTTCAGAATTTCGTTTCTGCTCAATATCTTGAGAACAAATTGACAGAATCCGACCAATTTTTGTATGCACGTCATCATTGACAAGATCTAGTTTGGGATTGTTACCCATCATTTTTTCGCAAAATTTTGACGGAGTTACGGCCCTTGATTGACTTCAGAATTTCATTTCCGCTTAATAGCTTGAGAACGAATTGACAGAATCCGTCCAAATTTTGTATGCACATCATCATTGACAAGATCTAGCTTGGGATTGTTACCCGTCATTTTTCGCAAAATTTTGACGGAGTTATGGCCCTTTATTGAGGTCAGAATTCTGTTTCCGTTCAATATCATGAGAACAAATTGACATAATCAGACCAAATTTTGTATGCGCATCAATATTGACGAGATCTAGCTTGTGATAGTTACCTGTCATTGTTTTTTTCACCCTGCAAAAAAGCTGAGAAGCGGGGCTATAGTCAGATTCTCTGACAATTCTAGTTACTTTCTGTTACCATGAGCCCAGCTTTTGTTTTCGTTTACTCACAATGTGACACATCTTTTACAGCTCCACTTGCTGTCAGGCCATGTAAACTTGGGAGTCAGTCAGACTGTAAGTATGAAGGTGTTATATTAATAAAAAAAACAACTTGATTTTCCACCATCAAACCTAATACATTCATCTATATTTAAACCATTGAGAATAACAATTGTTTGAAATCACATGTATGTCTGCCGAGAATGAGTCAAAGACATTCGAGAAAGGACTCTGTGGTTTGAATGTTTGTGCTGGTTACACCTTGTCTTTATAAGACATTATATATACAATAGACCTATATTTCCCATGATAACCTCCAGTTTGCGTAACCTGATAATGTGTTTCATGGTCATTTTGGTCATCGCCCTTAGTATCAACCCTCAACCATAATTAGCCCTCAAGCAAAGCTCTCAGGCTTGATAATGGAGTCTTGGGTTGATAATGCACCCGATAACTAAAATGCCCATGTGGTAAGCTCTGATTAGTACACCAGCAACCAATGTGTCTGTGAAAGTATGAGCCAAAGATACTTTAATGATCTTGAAATATGCTCACTGTCTTTAAAAGCCTCTCTTAATTTGACAATGTAGTACATATGTTCACTACTTTATATTTTCAGTACTGAAGGAAGGCACCTACTACATTGGTCATTCTAACGAGAAAGCTGGCATCTTGTCTAGAGAGAACACCTTCACCAGCATGGGCAAAGCCCCCAGTGAAGTGGGCACCCCCAGGAACCCCTATTTCCTGGACCCATACCCTAACAGCCTCACAAACAACCCTGTGGCTCCCACGGCAACTGAGATGTACAAAGAACCCCTACCAGGAACCCCACCCACCCCCAGGTTGATTGAACCTTTGGAAGCTGAGGAAGACAGATTCTCCAAGCCAGCTACCCCACCCACTGGCATTGACACTGGTCGACGCCCATCAAAGGCTACGTCTCGCAAGGGCAGCACTCCATACACTGGGGCACCAATGAGGATCATCAAATTCCCTCGCTCTTCAGCTGTGACAAATGGCAAGCAAGGGGCAAGGTCTAATGCAAGGGCAGGTAACCAACGCTCCAACAGCCACTCTCCCTTCCCTGACGGTGATGTTGAACGATCTATGACCCCAGTAGGCATAAGAGAGGATATGGAGATTTAGGATTACAACTACCTTATTCGTTCCAATTAGCACACAGTGTGCTTAACTGTTCAAAATAACTTAAGGTAGCATTTACAAAAATAGCATTCTAATAAGCGCACACTACGAACAAAAACAACACATAAACTGCTGAAATAACCAAGTCATAAGTATCATTGATTATGATATTTAAGAGTTCCAATCGATTCAAAATATTGATTGATGATTAAGGTTAAGTTTTAATATGGTATCAATGTGTAAAAATTGGTGAAAATATCAGTATACTAGTCGAGCACTGTGCGCTTATGCACATGTTTTTTGGAAACAGTCAAGGTGTGCACTTATTGGATCATGTGCGCTAATTAGAACAAATACAGTATATAATTATTAAAAGACCGAAGTGCTTATGAGGAGAAGTTTAGTTATGACTCTGGAATAATTCTCTTTATTGTAGATATGCTAAATTTAAAAACTTAACTAATCTGTTCCACCATGATATATGTTATAATGAAAAACAAATAATGACATCCTATCCTTTTATGACATCCACATATAGCATCAACGACACACTTTGTGATCCAATGTATTTTTAAATGCAATTATAATCTTCTTTTCTTAGTGTTGTAATTGACTGTGATATTTTTTTTAATCAAATTTTGTTTTTGTTTCTCATAAAACGCAAAAACAAAAAATGTTTTTCAGTTGACTCATTGTTGTGTGTTTTGAAGTTGACTTAATGTTATATAAACTGACTGTGATACTGTCTGCTTGTGGAATTGTTTATTATTTGCATTTTTTTTCTACTGTCATCAGGAAAACATGTCCGTGAAATGTATACCCCTTGAACCCCACTTTTATATAGCAAAACTGCGGTATTTGGGGGTATACCTATTTTTCTTATTTTTGCTCCTAAACATAGATTGTGGGTACTCGTTAGAACTGCCTCGCCAAGGCGGTTCTAACGTGTACCCACAATCTATGTTTTGAGCAACAATAAGGAAAATATCAAAATTTTTCCAGTGAAAATTTTCATTTTTACATGTACAACAAAAAAAAATTCTGTATATTGCATGGGCATGTTTTTTGTAATGTCTAGATGTTTTATTTTATCCTTTTTACGCAATTTACTTGTCTGAAATTCCAGCATTTCTTTGAAATTTCTTTCATCTTATGTAGAAATAAAATTTGAAAACCTAGTGCAAATTATTTGTTTTCTTTTGATTTCCCTGGAAGATTTATAAATGAGCCACGTGATGAGAAAACAAGCTTTTTGCCACTGCGAAAACAAAGATGCAGATCAGTGCCTTTGATTTCACAACACTGATAGTATTAACCCTCTTTCTTCTTAAATCCTGATGTTCAGTCTTTTAGCCTTCCACTGTGGCTGTGCAGACAGATTTGTGTCAGACTTGGTCGGAAACCCTGAAGACCAGTTTTCTCATGTTGCGACACAAATGCAGTTTATCATTGGTTTGTACACACTGGGCAGGAGCAGTCTGACAATTGTCTTATCAGTTTTCATTTAATAATAATATTAATCAATTGGCATTGAAGCTGCACTTCAGATATCATACACAACAAACTTTTATTGTGTCCAAAGCATAAGATACATGAGTTGAGATATATGGTGTTAATAAATAATCAAGATTCAAGGCAACATTTTCACATGACCATGGTTATGTGTAGCTTTTCTCTGGGGCTGGCAAAATTTGAGGCAACATTCTGACAACTTCGACCATGTAAATAGCTATTTACTAGGCAGGACAAACATTGAAGCAACTTCTTGACATGACCATGCAAGTAGCTGTGCACAGGGTCTGATAAGATTTTAAGCAACATCCTGACATGATCATACATGCAGCTATTTACAATTCGCATGCGCCTAGAATACACCCGTGTAAATATACTCCGCAATCCGGTGTCCAAATTTTACTTGGGGTAAGCAAATGGTGCATGCCAACGCAAATACACACCAGAGTATATTTACATATGGGTAAATTTACTCCTGGGTCTGACCAGATGCAAATTTTATTTTTACAAATACATGTAAATTTACTATTTTGTCCCATGCGAACGAAAAGTAAAATTTACCCATGAGTATTTTTATTTCAAGTCAATATTCTGCTTTTAGATAATGAATTTTCACATTTTTTTGTTCTTAACTGATTATATGACAGTTGCTGAAGCTGTGGACATTGTTGCTAAATAAGTGTTTATTGCCATTCAACACATTTTAGAGCCTATTGAGTGCAAACAGCCACACTATTTCTTCATCATTCTTGGTTAGGTATCTTGGGACATTTTAACAGTAATTCCCTGTGAGAGGATGATTAAAGGGAACTGTATAACTGTAAAGGTTAAGTCTGACCATTACATGATTCTCCTCTGCTGCCAAAGTCCTACATGATTCTCCTCTGCTGCCAAAGTCCTACAAGAACACCTTGAAGCAGCCTCTCCTTGTTTGGCAAATACAGAAGACTAAAGTCCAATTCGCATGCGCCAAAAATACATGCATGTAAATATACTCCGATGTTCAAATTTTACTCGGGGGTAAGCAAATGGCGCATGCGAACGCAAATACACACCGGGGTATATTTACATATGGGTAAATTTACTCCTGATGCTAATTTTATTTTTACAAATACACGTGTAAATTTACTATTTTGTCCCATGTGAACGCAAAGTAAAATTAACCCATGAGTATTTTTATTTCAAGTCAATATTCTTCTTTTAGATTGTAAATTTTCACATTTTTGTTCATAACTGATTATATGACAGTTGCTTAAACTGTGGAAAGAGTTTATTGCCATTCATCACATTTTAGATCATATGGAGTGCAGATAGCCACACTATTTCTTCATCATTCTTGGTGAGGATTCTTGGGACATTTTAATAGTAATTCCATGTGAGAGGATGATAAAAGGGAACTGTATAACTGTTAAGGTTATGCCTGACCATTACATGATTCTCCTCTGCTGCCAAAGTCTACAAGAACACCTTGAAGCAGCTCTTCTTGTTTTGCAAATACAGAAAACTTAAATGAACAGGTTTTAATCCAGAAATGATAAATTTACATACAAAAATACTCCTGGTGATAAAACCCATGCGAACGCAATTTAAATTTACTCACAGGTTGATTTGCACACCGGAGTATATTTACACACCGGAGTATATTTACACGTGTGCTTTTTTTGCGCATGCGAATTGGACTTAAAATGAACAGGTTTTAATCCAGAAATGATTTATTTACATACAAAAATACTCCTGGTCATAAAACCCATGCGAACGCAATTTAAATTTACTCACAGGTTGATTTGCACACCGGAGTATATTTACACACCAGAGTATATTTACACGCGTGTATTTTTTGCGCATGCGAATTGGACTTTAGGCTGCCAAAATTTGAGGCAACATACTGACATGACTAAACAGGTGGTATTTACTGGGTCTGACCATACATGTTGCTGTATACTGGGACTGACAAAATTTGAGGCAACATCCTGACATGACCATACATATAACTGTTTACTGGCCCTGGCAAAATTTAAAGCAATATCCTGACATGGTTATACAAGTAGCTGTGCGCTTGGACTGACAAAAGTTGAGACGACATCCTAACATTACCATACATATAGCTGTTTACTGGGACTGACAAAATTTGAGGCAACATCCGAACACTACCATGTTTACAAGTAGCTGTTTACTGGGGCTGACAAAATTTGAGCCAACATCCTGGCATGACCATACATTAATTTAACTGTTTACTGGCGCTAACAAAATTTGAATCAACTTCCTGACATAACCATACGTGTAGCTGTTTACGGGCACTGACAAAACTTGAGGCTACATCCTGACATGGCCATGTTTATGTGTAGCTGTTTACTGGCACTTACAAAATTTGAGGCAACATCCTGACATTACCATGTTTATGTGTAGCTGTTTACTGGGGCTGACAAAATTTGAAGCAACACAGTCTAGCATAACCATACATATAACTGTTTACTGGCAATGACAAAATTCGAAGCAATATCCTGACATGACCATGTTTACCTGTAGCTGTTTACTGGCACTGACAAAAACTGAGGCAACATCCTGGCATGACCATGTATACATGTACATGTAGCTCTATTCACTGGTTCTGACAAAATTTAAGGCAACATATTGACATGACAATACATGTATATGTTTACTTAGGCTGCCAAAATCTGAGGTAACATACTGACATGACTAAACAGATACCATTTACTGAGTCTGACACAATTTGAGGCATTGTCCTGACATGATCATACATGTATCTTTATTTCGGACTGACAGTCTACAGCTGTTTACTGGCATTGACAAAATATGAGGCAACATCCTGACATGGTCATACAAGAAGCTGTTTACTTGCACGGACAAAATTTGAAGCAACATTCTGACATGACTAATAGCTGTTTACTTGCACAGACAACATTTGAAGCAACATCCTGACATGACCATACATGTAGCTATTTACTGATACTGACAAAACGCGAGGCAACATCCTGTTATAACCATACATGTAGCCACATCCTGTCATGACCATACATTAAGTTGTTTACTAATACTGACAAAATTTGAAGCAACACCCTGACATACATGTAGCTATTTACTTGGACTGGCAGCATTTGAGGCAACAAACTGACATGGCCATACTTGTAGTGATTTAATGGAACAAATAAGTTGTAGCATCTTCCTGAAATGATCATACATGCAGATCTACTGGGTCTTTTTTGTGGGGACCGACAAAGTTTGAGGCAACATCCTGACATGGCCATACATGTAGCTATGTACTGGGACTGAAATCATTTCATGGAACATCCTCACATGGCCATACATGCAGCTGTTACCTTGGACTAATAACTTTTGAGACAACATCCCAACTTGACCGTACATACTCGTATAGCTGTTTACTTGGACTGACAAAATTTGAGTTAACATCCTGACATGACCATACATGTAGCTGTTTACTGGCACTCATAAAATTTGAGTCAACATCCTGACATGACCATACATGTAGCTGTTTACTGGCACTCATAAAATTTGAGTCAACATCAATATCAATGACAAAATTTGCATCAATATCCTGACATGACCATACATCTAGCTGTTTTCTGGGACTGACAGAATTTGAGAAAACATCCTGACATGACCATATATATAGCTATTTGCATATTTCCTGGGACTGATAATGTATAAGGCAACATCCTGACATGACCATACTTGAAGCTGTTTACTAGGTCTGACAAAATACGAGGCTACATTCTTACATGACCATTAATGTACCTGTTCACTGGCACTACAAAATATGAGGTAACGTAGCTGTTTACTGGCACTGACAAAATTTGAGGCTGCATCCTGACATGACCATACACGTACCTATTTACTGGCACAGACAACATATGGGGCAACATCCTGAAGTGACCATACATGTAGCTATATATTTATTCGGACTGACAATCTTTGAGACAACATTCTGGCATAACCATACATGTAGGTGTTTATTAAGACTGACAAAATTTGAAGAACCATCCTGTCATAACCATTCACTGTGCATGTATCTGCTGACCGACTGACAAAATCTGAGGCAATAGCCTGACATGACCATACATGTGGTCGTTCGTCTCTCACGAATGAGAAAGACCATCATTATTTTTTGAATAGGTTCGTGTGTGTTGGTGAGTTCTTTGATGGCTGACTAGGCCATTTCTAGCTCTAAACTGTCGGTTGCGAGTACAGCAAGTCAATGTCATGGAATCAGCTGGTTGCCCATTGGTATCCCAAACAAAAATAAATGGACCTAAGATCACCCCAATGAATCATACTTGAACCATAATTCATTAATGATCTGTTAGTGATTAAATTTGCCATGCTAACGGATCACTTATTTAAATATATTGGGGCGGTCGTTTTGCACAACGGATCATCTCATAATCACTAACAACACACAAAACAATCACAAACGGATCATTAATGAAACACAAATGAATCACCAACAGATCATACTAACGAATCGCCTTTAGATCACATTGTAACAAATCATTACTGGATCATACTAACGGATCACCTTTGAATCACATTGTAACCAATCATTACCGGATCACTAACTTTCAGCATAAGATTAATGCATAATCGTGTACTACAGGGTCACAAATGGATCATTGGAAAAGGTCCCTCAGGACCTTTTCCACAGTGTTTACTTTGAATATGAAGAAAATTGTACCCATGATCGACTGCTCTCTCTCAATTACGCGTTGTGTCACATAAAGCGCTAAATAAAAACTAGTGAACCCGTCTATGTTGACTAGACAGTTCACCTCAATTTAATTTATCCATTGTTGACACTCCCTGTCAAAAAGTGTTAAATATCTAGCAAGCAGTCTCGATCGTGGCGACTTCTTATCATAGCGCATCTGAGTTAAGATCGTAGATAACCTGATGAGGGGTACATAAACTATAGGAACTCTAGATGGCTGACTTTTAGTTCATCACATCGGACCCATGGGTCTCTCTCCGGTAGTGTGGCTGCAAGTCAAAATTCAGAACTCTGTCACAAATTGACTGCACTGCAAAATGGTTTTCTACACTGTGACATATCGACATACATGTATTTGATTGTAATCGTGTTCTCTTTAGAATTAGCATTGATTCTGTAACATCAGAAATTTTAGTCAATGCCTTGAGTGACAGATACACACACTGGTCAAGCGTTCATAACATGAAACGATATTTATACGAAACTGAAACGTATGAGAATCGAAATTAATGACAAACCAGAGAATCAACAACACTGAAATCTGGAGCAAAAGGAAGCTCTTATTCACCATTTTTGCATTATCGGCTGGTTTCCTGCTGACAAAAAATCAATATTGGAAAAACAGGTAACCAGAACCCCCCTCAGGGGGGTTATTGGTTACCTGTATTTCCAATATTGATTTTTTAAGCTGGGAACCAGCGGATAATGCAAAAATGGTGAATATCAAACTGCTGCTGACCTTTCCATTGGTTTCTTTTTAAAGAAGCCAACTTGTTATTAAATCACTTGGAACAAAGAACACTTTTATGGCCAGGTCAAGGGCATACATAGTACACACATTCGTTAGTCTACACCTCTAAGTTCAACTATTTAACAATCTTTTGTGTCTAGTACTAAAATATAGAGCCGAGTTACTGGGCTTTGCTGAGAAAATCAAATACTTTCTCCTAATTTTGTCCATTAGAGAAACATATAATTGGGCAGCATGCATATATATATATAAATGTGTACAGACGTATCAATGTCTGCAGAAAAATCGAAATCTCTTTAGGTTTAGTATACATATTCATCGCATGGTATAAACGTACATTGCAAAATGTAACCAAATGTTTATTCAGATTCAAAAGACTGTTTTTGTGGACGAATCATTTGTTCAAAACCTCCCAGTAAAAAGGTATACATAAATCAATGAAAATCTACCTGGAGATGTCTGCGGTAAAGTATATGAACTTACCAGTCAAGGTTTATTCCAACATATAATTCACTTTAACAATCAGGCAAATGTATTCGATCAAACTTTACATTACCACTCTCACATTAACAATACAGGGTAAAAACATAAAATGTTGGGCTGATACAGAATTCAAAATTCTGAGGGAATTTGTTTATGCCAATCAGAACGGTCATAATGAAGAGCATAATGGTTACCCCTTGAAAGCGGATGAATTTATTGAAACAAATCACAATGATTCCATTTTCAGCCCACTGAATTCTGATAATGAATCGGATGATGACACACTCAGTGAAATAATAGAACAATTACCTTTGAATCAGCAAGAGTCTGAACCTGATCTTGAACAAACAAGGTTAAAAACCATCGATCTTAGTCATAGTGAGCAGCCAAAAATAAAACAGTTGCCTACAAACACAGAAAATGAACTGGATATAAATGAGCAAACAAACCTCAAAAGTGTATGTGCAGAAAGCAGACCAGTGCCTGAGCTGTTTAATAATTCCGATAAACATAAAAACTCATGCAAAGTGATCAGAAAGGATAATCAAAGTTCTAAAACAGCTATGCATACAAATTGTGGTGGCAGTGAGCAATCAGAACAGAACATTGATTTGTCCAAGTTTAATGAATCTTTGAACACAATCAAAACAACTATTCATTCTCTAGAATCACAAATTACAGAATTAATAAGTTCATCCACTCTCATTCATGATTTGAATGACAGACTCAAGACTGTAGAAAATGAAATTAAATCTAACTGTGACATTGAGAAAAGGTTAACAGAAATAGAGACCAAAACCGGTACATGTACTTCACAAGATATGAATAACAGACTTACAGCGGTCGAGAGCCAGATGAAAGCTAATAGTAACATTTTAGAACAATTAGAATCCAAAACATGTACTTGTACTTCCCAAGAGCTGTTGTCATCTGTAGACAGGAAATTCAAAGCAGTTGAAATAAACTCAAATAGAACTCAACAACATGTTTCTTCCTTTGATGATAAACTTCAAGAAATGGAAGTTCAATTAACAAACAGATCCCAAATGCTGGAGGACAAAATTAGAATGATAGAAAATAAAGAAGCTCAGACCTCATCAGCAAACAAAGACTTTATTGAGTACCTGAAAAAGGAAAATAATGAACTCAAAAATCAAAACTCAATGCTTAAAAGCCAAAACGATAGATTATTGCTTGAAAAATCAAAAGAAAACTGTACAACTCTTCAGGAAAATAGATCATTTGCTGATACTGCACTCAGTGATAGGACACTTGAACCTAGTCTTAGAAATGATAAAATACCAACTCCCAATATGGAAAATTCTTATTCAAAAGGAGCAAGTGCTGTCGTACCCAATGACCAGAATGGAGATAGGGATGAATTGGTGTATGTCAAAACCTCAAATAGGTTTGACCCATTATTAAGTGGGACAGGATCAGTTAATAAGTCACAAATAAATATAAACAATCCTAACAGCACTAGAGACCAAGCTGAGAGAAAGGATAAACCCAAACTGAACATCATCATTGATAGCCAGGGGAATCTTTTGGATGGGACCAAAATGTACAAACATATGGAAGTTAAAATCAATGTTCTTGGCCAAGGTCAAAAAAACATCAAAGGAGCCCGTTCACATATTAGCCAACAGTATTATACAAAACAGGACCATGTTATTATTGGTGTTGGGTCGAATGATTTAACAAACAGGCATCCAGATTGGTGTACCAATGAGATGGAGCTTCTTATTAAGGATCTGCGTCTGCAGGTCCCAGAAACCAACATTCATATTCTACCAGCCTTTGAACGGTTAAATAATGATCCTTTTAATCAGGATGTGAATGTGTATAATGAAAAAATCAAGTTATTGTGTGCAAAACATGGCATAAAATATATACAAAATAATTCTATAAATACAACAAACACACATCTTTACAGGGATGACGGTATACACCTAAACATGAAAGGGTGTATTGCTCTTGTGCGTTTGATTAAAACCCATATGAACACAAGCTTGAACATGAAACCATACGAAGAATACAAGGTTCCAGGAAAGCAGAGACTTACACAGAATAGAAATGCTTCAGGTCCAAGAAAACAATCTGGTCAACCTAATCTCTTGGAAAATTTCATAAAACTTTTGCTGAAAAATAACTAAAACTAAACTGAATGATTGAATTCATTTAATCACTAGTGTGATTACATAACCTTATCAGGGTGGTTGCTTTGCAGTGGTTGAAAATTGAGTAGGATCCTTTTCAGTGGAGATACAGGACCTTAATGCCCACAAGAGTCACCTTTATGAGATGCTACTTGTGGGCAGTAAGAGCTTGTGATTTTTGAAATGATGTGAGGTCTATGATGGTTGTTCTTCAGCTATTGCTTGGTTCCTGTCTTGATTTGACTACTTCTATGAACAATTTGCATATATTTAGTGTCAAAAATGATCTAAATAGAGGTTTCTATATACATACAATATGATGTCATGCAAGTATTTCAAAAACTGCATTGATTATGGCACATAATGGTTCATGTTACTGGTGTAACAAATACATTTGACCCTCATGGAACATTATATGTTATGTTAATACATGTTTTCATACTTGGGTAGTTTTAATATATCATAGAACCCTATCATAGGATGAAGAGATGTTTCACAGCTAAAAGTTAAGGTGCATGTCAGATTAGGATTGGCTCACTTTATTTACTTGTGCTTTTGGCAGAATAACAGTAAAGAAGATTGTTTTCTTTCGAAACCTGCCATTGTTACAATTCTTGAATCAGGACTTGTGCATTATATTTTGTAGGTTGCAAACTTTGCAATTTTGCCTATTAAATGGTACATAATACTAAAATTATGTTTTGTTAAGTCTAAAACTTTTGTGACTGTTGTGAATTGGTAAACATTTTGCCTAGAAATCTACATTACTTTAGATGGAGATATGTTATGTTTGAATTATCTCCCTTACATCATATTGATGTACTGTGAATTCATGTAGTTTTGATGGAAATACATGCATGATGATAGAAAATATTATTGTGGCAATTTATCACAGTCAAGCCATGTCATTTTTAAATTGAATTATCTCCCTTAGACCATAGCATTAACTAGTTTTGATACAAACATATTCTATGGTGATTGTTATCAAATTAAATCAAGATTATTATGTTATCTTAAATATATTAAGAACTTATCCATTCATAATTTAGAATAGAAGTTTAATTGATTATTACATACATAAACCTCCTTCCAAATCAAAGATAAGCTAATCAAATGCAGCGTGTATAGCCAGTGGTAGAGAGAGACCTTTTTGGTCAATGATTACTGGTTGGGATTTTATTAAATCTTTGTCGAATCGTGACTGGTTGCATATTGTCAAATGTGGGAAAGTTGCAGTCAGGGACCATGCTTATTATGTTTCCAGTTCATGTTGATTGACTATTGGTTGATGATCAGTGTGTATACTGGAAAGCTAATGTCTGTGCTGCCTTTTTAATTCTCAACTTTTTAAGTTTAAAATGTAAATATGTTATCCTTTTGTAGTTAGATGTGTTTATATTGTTGAGTTAGCATTGATTGTTACAGTAAATGTTTTACTTAGATCTAGTCAAGTGATGCAAGTTTAGAAATAAACAACATAGAAAGTTTTGCCTGATATATAGAACAATTGGTGAATTTATGGTCATGCATTAAGCTAATGAAATAGCTTATCTCAAAGTAATTATTAACCACACACTCCTCAAATTACTATGATTACATTTTGTAGTTACATATATGTGCTGCCATATATTTAAAACTGACTGATATTTTAGTTGGCACTGCAGATCTATTTGATATTGGGTTTTATTAACAAGAATAGGAATGACCTAGTCACATACATTTGCATGTACAGTTTTCCATAGTGGGGATCAATACACAGTTGTAAATGTTATATACTGAGATCTTCTAATGAGCACCTATGACATTCTTTCTAGGTCACGTCTTTTACTTGTCAGCATAAGTGGTTTTGATTCTAAATAATGCTTCTATAAAGCAGCTCTTTTTAATTGTTAAATGACAACTTAAAATTTGAATGCCCTGTTGAAGTACTTGAATTCATTTTTTTCTCCATTTGCAATGCAAATTTTGATATGGATGCTATGTTAAGGATTGCATGTTGGAATGTACGAGGCTTAAACTCGAAGAAGGTTCAAGACAATGAGTTCTTAAACATTGTAAATAAGTTTGACATTGTTAGTTTAGTTGAATCATGGACTCATAAGGATTCTCCAATTGATATTCCTGGATTTTGCCATTTTCATGCACCTGGTAAGAAAGTTAAAAAACGAGGTAGAAGATCTGGAGGGATTATTATTTACTTCAGAGATCAATTTCAAAAAAGTATCACCCTTGAAAATGTTTCAGACAATATTGTATGGTTTAAACTAAATAATTTATCATTCAATTTAGACAAACCCTTATACATTGCTTCAGTATATATGCCACCTAACAGAGGTTCAACATTTAATACAGAATTTTATTCCAAGCTGATGGATGATGTTCTTCGATATAGTAATTTGGGTAATATTATCTTAACAGGTGATTTCAATGCGCGAACTGGTAAATTACTTGATTTTGTACTTCATGACGATAGTTCGATTGACAAAAACTTTTGTCAAATCCCAGACAATTACATACATGACCAAGCTGATCTTCGTAATAATGTTGACTGTGTTATAAATGAAAGTGGCAAGATGTTGACCGCTTTATGCGTTGAATCAGGTTTAAGGATTTTAAATGGCAGAACTTTTGGAGATTCCTTAGGATTCTATACATGTTTTCATGATAATGGTGGAGTTAGTTCTGTTGATTACATTTTAGCGCCTGAACAAATATTTGATAAAATCCGGTTCTTTAATGTTCGTTCAACCTCCAAATGAGTTTTCAGATCACTGTCCTATATGGATGGGTTTAACTTGTAAATATACTTTGGCTGAAGAATCTGTTCCAATTAGTCAACTCGATGGAAAATTTATCTGGTCTGAATTCTCCAAATCTCAATTTATTCAATCAATTAACAGTCCAGTTTCTATTAAAAGACTGTCTGACTACATGGCTTCAATAGATGTGCATGAATTTAACTGCACTGATGAGGCAGTTTTGAATTTTAACAAGATTGTACTAGAAACGGCTAAAGAGTCAGTAACTTTCAAATTTAGGAGGAAACATCATAAAAATAAATACAAAAAATCTTGGATGGACCAAGACTGTTTTAGCTTAAGACGATCATTAAAAAGCTTAGGCCGAAAAGTATTAAATAACCCAAATAATATTAATTTACGTAAAACCTTTATTAAGGTGAGAAATGATTATAATAAACTTCGAAAAAAGAAACGCGCAGAATACATAAAAAAGATCACATCACAGTTAGAAGACACACGTAATAATAATCCGAAACTTTTTTGGAAAACTTTAAATGATATGAAGTCTCCTAACAAACAAACTTGTAATGTGAAATCCATATCAGAATGGACAGATTATTTTGAACAACTATATAAGCCTAATGACAATGAACTTAATTTTGATGAGGAGATAGCGTCTTTCTTGTCAGATGAGTCAACTTCACATGATCTTGACTTTCCATTCACTTGTAAGGAAATCAGACAGGGACTCTCTAGGCTAAAGATAAATAAAAAAGAAGGTATTGATTCTATATCGAATGAAATGCTTAAATATGGCTCTTCAGTCCTTACTCTTCCCCTTGTAAAATTATTTAATTTTATACTAAATAGCACAAATTTTCCAGTCACATGGAACATGTCCTTAATATCCACTATATATAAGAAAGGTGATAAAAATAACTGCAATAATTACAGAGGTATAAGTCTATCTAGCTGTCTCAGTAAACTATTTACTGGTCTGTTGCAAAACAGACTAATAACACATTTGGAAAATAATAATTTTTTCAGTCCTTTTCAGGCAGGGTTCAGACCAGATCATAGAACAACGGATCATATTTTTGCTATCAAAACAATAATAAATAAATATGTGTATAAGTTAAAGAAGCCTGTATATGGATGTTTTGTTGATTTTGCTAAAGCCTTCGATTCAGTTTCAAGAAATTCACTACTTTATAAACTTACAAACACGAAAATCGGTGGAAACTTTTATAATCTTATCAGAAACATGTATTCAAATACAAAATTTCGATTTAAAAAAGATGATAAATTAGGACCTGAAAGAACTTCATACAGGGGCGTTAAACAAGGTGATGGGTTAAGTCCCTTACTTTTCAATATTTTTATCAACGATTTGTGTGACAGTTTTGATGAAGATTGTAAACCTGTTTTTATTGAAGATATTGGCATTAATTGTTTGTTGTATGCTGATGACTTACTTATTATATCTGAGACAGAGAAAGGGTTACAAAATTGTATATCTATTTTGGAACAGTACTGTAGCAGATGGAAGCTTGAAGTTAACTTAGACAAAACAAAAGTAATTATTTTCAATAGTAGAAAGAAAATATAGATTAATGATATTCAATATAAAAATTCATCAATTGAACAAGTGTATAATTATCAATATTTAGGTGTCAATATATCTTATACAGGCAATCTAAAACAAGCCTCACTTGATTTATCAGCAAAAGCAACTAAAGCTTTGTTCAGTATGAATTCAAAAATTAAAGAATACAGCACCATGAATATAGAAACTTTATTGAAACTCTTTGATTCTATCATTCAACCAATATTAACCTATGCAAGTGAAATTTGGATTTCTGATTATAAGATTGATTTGATGAATGATAAATACCCATTTGAACTTGTGCATTTGAAATCTTGCAAATTTTCCCTAGGAGTTCACAACAAAACTTCTAATTTAGCGACAAGATGTGAACTAAACCGACTCCCAGTTTTGATATCAATACTTAAACTTATGCATAGTTATTATTGCAGGCTCGTCAAACTTCCATCTGGCAGGTTGTTGCAAAAGCTATATCAAACAGACAAACAGTTGTTTCGGCAAGGTGGAAAGTCATGGCTTACAAATATCAAACATATCGAAAAGCTTTTGGGTATGCAAGACCTTTGTAACTATAGTAAAGACAAGTTTTTAGATGTTCTAAAAACATTTTATAACAAAAAAATAGATAATAATTTGGCACATATCAAAGCATCATCTGATAGCAAACTTGAACTTTTTAGTACGCTTTATAATTCCAATATACCATGTTATTTAAACATGAAATCTAGTAAAGATAAGAGATCTTTAATTACCAAATTTAGACTAAGCTGCCATACCCTTAATATTGAAACATTGCGATATTGTAGACCAAAAGTATCAAGAGACAGAAGATTTTGTCCCTTTTGTCCTGAATCTGTAGAATCAGAGGAACATTTTCTTTTAGAATGCAAGAAATATGATTCCTTGCGCATAAGTAATAAATTTATATCAGAAACGATACATGTTTTGGGAAAAGGGGTTGAAGCAATTAAACATATTCTAAACCCACAAAACCAACAAAATAGCAAAAATATTACTAACTATATCAATGATGCTTTAAAAGTTAGGAAGTGTTCCGTAAATAAGTAGATATACTACTATTTTCATGATTTTAAGTATTTCTATAGCCTGTCGAAACACCTGTTTTTCCTACAGATAATTCTAGCTATAAATCTTTAAATAATACATGTTTAACACTGTCCTGGGGTAGGATATTACAGTTTATCTCCAGTTTACCACTGGCAAATATAGTCAAAATTATATGAAATCATATATGAATACAGACCAATCAAAGAGAAGAATACCCTGCCAAATGGCAATGTTAAAATCATAACAGGCATGTCCGTGTAGTGAATATCCCCTTGAGCCCCAATTTTATATAGCAAAACTGGGATATGCAGGGGTATACCTGTTTTTCTTATTTTTGCTCCGGGGCATGGATTGTGGGTGCTCAGTAGAACCGCCTCGCCAAGGCGAGTCTAACGTGTGCCGGCAGTCTGTGTTTTGGGCATAAAAGGGAAGAATATCACAAAAACTCTACTGAAATTTTCTTATTTTTCATCTGTAATATCCTCTGTTTATTGCATGAACATGTATTCGTAATGCATAATTGTATACAAAGACTATAGCCTGAGTGAACTGGGCGCCCTGTTTGATTGCAACTTAAACCGATGGCTGGTAGGCACGGCCTATATCAAGGATACTTGTATGTATGACTGTATAGGCACTGCACCAGTTTTTCCTATGATGTTCACATTCTGGTCGGCCAGTTTGCACTATCAAAACCTCCTAAATTTAGTGTGTAATTTGTAATTGTTTGATGTCCTTTTATTACATGTTTTGTGGATGCGCTAAAATGTATTTGGCAATCTGAATAAAGAATTGAATTGAATTGAATTGAATCTTTAGCGTTCTCCCTGGATGTTTCACTCACTGACTTTCAACCTAGAGTTTGAATGGCGCGCGCATTTGGCTGTTACAATTTACACTTCGTTGAGTCAGGTGACACAAAATGTTACAGGCTATTCCCGTTATCCATGTATTTACATGTTTGTACATTATGCAATATTCACTTACAGTTATGAAGTCCAATCAGTAACGTATAAAACAAGACAAAATGGTCCATGAGCTATTTAAGATGTCGGTACCACCTGACCTGAACAGATCCCCCCGCACTTTTTCACAATTTTGGCATGTATAGAATTAGATAAAATCCGGGGGACCTTTCTAGGTGGTAGCTTTATGGTTAAAATCTTCGAGTTTATTCTAGTATACCCCCTTCATTTGTCTGTGTTTTTCTCTTATATCTTAAGTTTTCTTCAATTTTTGGAACAAGATAGACAGTTTGTTCATATGTCTTATTATATGACATGGCTATCAATTATTGTCATATCAATCATTTGATACCAATTTTAGCTCTCTAGGACTTTTGGCTGCTGAGATATAAACGTTTCTGTTGGTATACCCCTTCTATTTTTCTGTCATTTTCATCTAATATTTTAAGTTCTCATCAATATTCAACACTAAGAAAGCCTAGTTTTTTCATAAATCTTATCCTATGATTATAGAACAATACCATAGCAATCATTTGATTTTGGCTCTCTATAACTTTTGGTTGCCGAGTTATAAAGATGTTTTGGGGGTATACCGCCTCCACTTTTTTCTGTGATTCTTCTCTAATATTTATAGTTTTTATCAATATTCGAAAAAAATAAGTCAGGTTGTTTGTGTGTCTTACCACGTGATTTTAGAACATTATCTTAACAATTATTTGATACCAATTTCAGCTTTCTAGAGCTGTTTGTCATTGAGATAGTAGCAGTTTTATTGGTATACCCCCTTCGTTTGCAAGTGATTTTTCTCTTATATCTTAAGTTCTTTCAAATATTTGAGAAACAAGAAAGTCAGCTTGTTTATATACTTGTTGCATTACAATAGAATATTGTCATAGCAATCATTTTATAGCAATTTCAGCTCTGTAGAGCCTTTGGTAACTGAGATATCAGCAGTTTTATTGATATACCCCCTTCTTTGCCAGTGATTTTTCTCCTATATCTTAAGTTTTCTCAAATATTTGAGCAGCAAAAATTCAGCTTGCTATATACCTTTTACATGGTCATAGAATATTGTCATATATCAATTATTTGATACCAATATCAGCTCTCTAGGACTTTTGGTTGTTGAGATATATATGTTTCCTTTGGTATACCCCCTATATTTTTCTGTGATTTTTTTTTCTAATATTTTAAGTTTTCATCAATATTCAAACACTAAAAAAGTCTAATTTTTCAATTTTTCATAAATTTTATCTTATGATTATAGAACATTACCATAGCAATCATTTGATACCAATTTAAGCTCTCTATATTTTTTGGTTGCTGACGTATTAAGTTTTTGGTGGTATACCCCCTCAATTTTTCTGTGATTTTTCTCTAATATTTAAAGTTTTTATCAATATTCAAAAAAAAGTAAGTCAGATTGTTTAAGTGACTTACCAAGTGGTTTTAAAGCTTTATTTGAGCCATTATTTGATACCAATTTTAGCTTTCTAGGGCTTTTTGTTGATGGGATATTAGCAGTTTTAGTGGTATACCCCCTTCGTTTGCAAGTGATTTTTCTCTTATATCTTAAGTTCTTTTAAATATTTGAGCAACAAGAAAGTCAGTTTGTTTATATACTTGTTACATGGTTATAGAATATTGTCAAAGCAATCATATTATAGCATTTTCAGTCTCTACAACTTTTGGTTATTGAGATATATACGTTTCCGTTGGTATACCCCCTACATGTATATTTTTCTGAGACTTTTTATCTAATATTTAAAGTTCTCATCACTATTTCATCAATGAGAAAGTCAAATTATTTATGTTTTTATCACATGATTAAAGAAAGTTATTCTAGCAATCATTTGATACCAATTTAAGCTCTCTAGCTCTTTTGGTTACTGATATAGTAGCAGTTTTCTTGGTATACCCCTTCGTTTGTCGATGTTTTTTCTCCTATAGCTTAAGTTCTCTTAAATATTTGAGACACAAAAAACATATTTTGTTTATATACCATTTACATAGTTATAGAATATTGTCATAGCAATCATTTGATACCAATTTTAGCTGTCTAGGACTTTTGGTTGCTGAGATATATATGTTTCCGTTGGCATACCCCCTATATTTTTCTGAGATTTTTATCTAATATTTAAAGTTCTCATCTATATTCCAACAATGAGAAAGTGAAATTATTTGTGTTATTTATCTTCTGTTTATAGAAAATTATTCTTGCAATCATTTGATACCAATTTTGGTCACTGATATATCAGCGGTTTTATTGGTATACCCTCTTCGTTTGCAAATGTTTTTCTTCTATAGCTTAAGTTCTCTTAAATATTCGAGAAACAAGAAAGACATTTTATTTATATACCTTTTACATGGTTATAGAATAGTGTCATAGCAATCATTTGATACCAATTTCAGCTGTCTAGGACTTTTGGTTGCTGAGATATATACGTTTCCGTTGGCATACCCCCTATATTTTTCTGAGATTTTTATCTAATATTTAAAGTTCTCATCTATATTCCAACAATGAGAAAGTCAAATTAATTATGTTTCTTATCTAATGATCATAGAACATAATTCTAACAATCATTTGATTCAAATTTTAGCTCTCTAGAGCTTTTGGTCACTGATATATCAGCAGTTTTATTGGTATACCCTCTTCGTTTGCAAATGTTTTTTCTTCTATAATTTAAGTTCTCTTGAATATTCGAGAAACAAGAAAGACTTTTTATATATATACCTTTTACATGGTTATAGAATAGTGTCATAGCAATCATTTGATACCAATTTCAGCTGTCTAGGACTTTTGGTTGCTGAGATATATACGTTTCCGTTGGCATACCCCCTATATTTTTCTGAGATTTTTATCTAATATTTAAAGTTCTCATCTATATTCCAACAATGAGAAAGTCAAATTAATTATGTTTCTTATCTAATGATTATAGAACATAATTCTAACAATCATTTGATTCAAATTTTAGCTCTCTAGAGCTTTTGGTCACTGAGATATCAGCAGTTTTATTTGTATACCACCATCGTTTGCCAGTGATTTTTCTCCTATATCTGAAGTTCCCTTAAGTATTTGCGCTACAAGAGAGTTAGCTTATTGATATATCTAATTGTATAATTATAAAATATTGTTATAGCAATCATTTGATACCAATTTCTGTTCTTTATGACTTTTGGTTCCTGAGAAATACACGTTTTCGTAGGTATACCCCCTCCATTTTCTGTGATTTTTAATATTTAAAGTTTCCTCAATATTTGAACAGCACAAAAGTCTGACTATTAATGTATCTTATTCTGTCGTTTTAGGATGTTATCATAGCAATCATTTGTTACAAACTTCAGCTCTCTATGGCTTTTGGCTGCTGAGTTATAAACGTTTCTGTAGGTATACCCCCTACATCGGTCTGTGATTTGTCTCTAAAATTGAAAGTTCTCATCAATATTTGAACACCAAGAAGGTCAAAATCATTCTGTATTTTTTCACATTAATATAGAACATTATCATACTTATTATTTAATACAAAAAAGTCTTTTGAGTTTTTGGTTGCTGAGATATCTGTATTTCGTTGATTTTTCCCCTTCGTTTATCTGTTATTTTTCTCTAATATCTGAAGTTCTTTTTTAATATTTGAGCCTTAAGATAGCCAGCTTGTTTATATATCTTATTACATGGTTATAGAGCATTGGCATAGCAATCATTTGATACCAATTCAAGCTCTTTAGAGCTTTTGGTTGCTGAGATATAAACAACTGTGCTGGTATTCTGCATTTTCTGTGATTTTAGTCTAATACATGAAGTTTTCATTAATATTCGAACACCAGGAAGTCAGTTTGATAATTATATCTTATTACATAGTTATAAAGCATTGCAAAAGCAATCATTTGATACCTATTTCTGCTTTCTATGTCTTTCAGTAGCCAAGATACATGTGGTAATATAGGTGTATCACCTTACTAACTGCGCTTATTAGGGATTGTATTGAACACTCTGTGATTTTAGGTGACACAAATGGGCATTAAAGTGATCCTCTGACCAAACTGGTACACTTGAGCATTTGTTCTAAGGGTTCAAATTACATCCTATAACCCAAACCAAACCCTTCAAATGGCAATATAATTATTTCCCTTTGCAAATCCTGATTTTTCGTCATTTTCATTAATATTCATGAAAATGCAAATGAGATGATTTTCATTTAGGCCCATAGCATCAACAAATTTGTCAAACAGAATATTTGATACAATAACATGGAGCCACAATGATAGTTTAGGCCTGAAATTAGTTTTTTATGGGATAATTGATCTTTAACTTTTTTTTTTTCATTTTAATGTTTTAATGAAAATTCATGAATATGCAAGTAAGATAATTTCCATTACTTATCATAGGATAAAAGGGATATGTCTAAGCTTACGAATGAGACCAAGTTCAATGGTCTAGGATAAAAAAAAAACAATTGAGATATTTTCAATTTTCTATGTGTACCCCCATTATTGACGCAAAAATTGAATATTTAGAGTAATTTAATAAAACATAGCGTAAAACGCAACGCCTCGACTTTCAGATGGCAGAAAACAGGATTTGATAGCTTTTTCAATGTACTTTTAGAGAATAATAGTGTAGAAATTTCCCTCTGGGAGGAAAGGGGGATATGGATAGCTAGAAGACTATTCCCTACCGTTTTTTGTGTTAAAATGACGTTGTTTTTTAATTATGGGGTATCGTACATAACGTGTCGTTTCACCATTAAAGCTACCAGCAATGCAAGTCCCCCCGATTTTTTACAAGTCTACAAACATAGTCCTACATGAAAATCATAAGGGGATTTGTTCAGGCCAGATGGTACCGACCCCCAAATTTTACGGTATTGGCTCATGGACCAAAAGCATTTAACACTTAGTACCAATCGACATTGTCGGATGTAAGTTAGACCAAGAGAATATTTCCGGTCATTCTTTCTGTGGGAAAAATCATATAACAGATCACTAACCGATCACTTCGAAAATATCAGTTATACAACATATCACATTAAAGACAAACCTAAGATGTAACAAATCATTATCAGATCACTTTTCCTTGGCCCAGAGAATAAAGCTTAAACGGATACCAAACAAATCATTCAAATAAATCATTAACGGATCACTTTTAAAAAGTGTTGTGATCTATTAGTTATTTATTTAACGGATCACAAATAAATACTATTAACGGATCACAAAAAGTGATTCAAACATGATCTAGATATGATTTAGATGTGATTCATTTCAGAATATTTTTGTTTGGGATATATTGGCTTCTCTGCGCTTTCTTTCAGCTTCACAGATTCTCTTTTTTCACAGAGCTGCTCCTTTGTTGATGAGACCTCGCCACTTTAATCGCTCCTGTGCAGTCTGTTCCCAATAGGGTCTTGCTACATATATGCAGCTGTTTACTGGGACTCAGACTTAATTTGAGGCAACATCCTTACTTGACCATACATGTACATATAGCTATTTACTGGAACTTACAACATTTGAGGCAACATTCTGACATGACCATACATACGTATATAGCTGTTTACTGGCACTGACAAAATTTGAAGCAAAATCCTGACATGAGCATGTATGTAGCTGTTCACTGGCACTAACAAAATTGGAGGCAACATCCTGACATGATCATACATGATCAGCGCCGTTGTTTTCGCTACACGGATAGTACAATCCCTCTTCTTCTCAAAACCGGAATTTCAGTGTTCTAGCCTGCTTCTGTGACTGTACAGGTCGGTATTTGTCGGGCCTGGTCGGAAACCCCGAAGACTGGCCGGTTTCTCGCGTCGCGGCTCTATTTATACCCCCCACCAAAACGAAGTTTTAAGGGGGTATACTGTTTTCACGTTGTGCGTGCGTGCGTCCGTCCGTCCGTAACGTTTTGTTTCTTTAATATCTTGAAGACCCATTGATGGAATTTAATGAAACTTTGCAGGCATCTGCATATCTATGGAACAAACATGTACATGCAAAAATTAAGGGCTAGGGGCCAGTCTCTTTTGAGTTACTTCCCTTAATAGTTCTTGATGGCTTTTGTATACAGCGAAGATAGTGTATTTACGGGCCGATCAACTCCTACCACAGTTTTTGTTGGAACTTTTTGATATTATGCCTTAATGATGTAGACCCATTGGACATTTGCATGAAGAAATGTTATTGCGAAAAAATAATTTTGGACAAAATGACAGCTATGAGAACTTAGGCAATTTTCTTAGTTTTTTTTACAGGTAACGGCTTTCACAGGCCGATCAACTCCTACCACAGTTTTTGATGGAACAATTTGATATCATACCTACATGATGTACACCCATTGGACATTTGCATGAAGAAACTGTATTGCCAAAAATAATTTTTGACAAAATGACAGCTATGTGAACTTAGGCAATTTTTCTTAGTTTTTTTTTTTACAGGTAAGGGCTTCCATGGGCCGATCAACTCGTACCACAGTTTTTGATGGAACAATTTGATATCATGCCTACATGATGTACACCCATTGGGCATTTGCATGAAGAAAATCTATTGTGAAATAATAATTTTTGACGAAATTACAGCTATGAGAACTTAGGCAATTTTTCTTAGCTTTTTACAGGTAAGGGTTTTCACGGGCCGATCAACTCCTACCACAGTTTTTGATGGAACAATTTGATATCATGCCTACATGATGTACACTCCTTGGACATTTGCATGAAGAAATGTTATTGCGAAAAAATAATTTTTGACAAAATGACAGCTATGAGTACTTAGACAATTTTTATTAGTTTTTCTTACAGGTAAGGGCTTTCGCGAGCCGATCAACTCTTACCTCAGTTTTTGATGGAACAATTTGATATCATACCTACATGATGTACACCCATTGGACATTTGCATGAAGAGATTATATTGCCAAAATAATTTTTGTGGTAAACAGTCCCCCTGCGGGGGGTATTTAATAAGCATTGCTTATTGACTCTTTTTTCATTTTGCAAGATCCTTGAACATATAATGGCTTCCAATATGGTAAAGCGCCTCAACAAGCATGACCTTCTGTATGATCTACAACATGGATTTAGAGAAAAAAAGGTCATGTGAAACCCAACTTACCATGTTGTTCGAAGATCTTGCTAGGAATGCAAGTGCAGGCAAACAAACTGATCTGATACTGTTGGACTTCGCAAATGCTGGGGTACCCCAGGGGTCAGTTTTGGGACCTATCCTGTTCCTTGTTTATATTAATGATCTCCCTGAAGAATTGTCATCACAAGTGCGCCTGTTTGCTGATGACACGGCCGTGTACCAGACAGTCCGGGGCTCGGATGACGAGAGGGCGCTTCAGATAGACCTTGGCAGACTATCTGTGTGGGAGGACCAGTGGGACATGGAGTTCAACCCCTCTAAGTGCCCCTAGATACTAATGTAAGTTTGAGGGGTTTTCAGAAATGGATGTAGTTATCGTTAACACTGCAGGCCATATCTACCACAGCGACGATAAAATGTCCACAATGGAGAGAAATGGTTGAAAAATCAACGTTGACTGTCTTGTGGAAAGTTATCGTTGCGGCTGCAACGACAATTGTTAATGTTGGACAGTTGTATTTGATGGATAGTTATCGGCACTACAGCTACGTGTGCGTAAATATATATTAAAAAAACATATTTCAAATTCTATTAAGGTAGCATATTTAGACCACAGTGCTTTTTAGCTCACCTGAGCCGAAGGCTCACAGGTGAGCTTATAGTATACCCATGCTCCGTCGTCCGTCCGTCGTCCACAATTTCAAAGATCTTCTCCTCTGAAACCGCTTGGCCAATCAAAGCCAAACTTCATGTGGAGCATCCTTAGGAAGGGGGAACGAAAGTTTATATAAATGGTCCAGGTCACATGACCAAGATGGCCGCCATGGCTATAAAAAGCAAAAACCTTTAAAAATCTTCTTCTCCAGAACCAGTCGGCCGATTTCCACGAAAGTTGTTATGTAGCATTGGGAACGCGGGCCCATCATAGTTTATATAAATCATGACCCTAGGATGACCTTGACCTTTTTTACAGCAAGGTCAACTTAGGTCGCCAATGCATTTGAATGGGAAAAAATGGTAAAATGCCATTTAATGGGTAAAACTTACTGGGAATAGGCAAATGGACAGAAGATTAATGTTAATGGAAAATTTAAGCCCATGGGGGGTTGTTTGCCCCTGCCCCGGGGCTATATACATGTATATGACCATAATATTCAAACATCTTCTTCTCTGAAACCGCTAGGCCAATCAAAGCCAAACTTTATGTGGAGCATCCTTGATAAGGGGGAATGAAAGTTTATATAAATGGTCAAAGTTACATGACCAAGATGGCCGCCATGGCTATAAATAGCAAAAACATTTAAAAATCTTCTTCTTCAGAACCAGAAGGCCTATGATTTTGAAACTTGGTGTGAACCATCTGTAAATGGAGCTCTACAAAGTTTATATAAATCATGACCCTAGGATGACCTTGACCTATTTTACGGCAAGGTCAACTTAGATCTCCCATCCATTGGAATGGAAAAAAATATGAAATTGTAATTAAATGGCAAAAAACTTGCTATAAATGAGCAAATGGACAGAAGATTTATGTTTATGAAAATATTTTGGGCCCAGGGGGTTGTCTGCCCATGCCCCGGGGCTATATACATGTATATGACCATAATATTGAAACATCTTCTTCTCTGAAACCGCTGGGCCAATCAAAGTCAAACTTTTTGTGGAGCATCCTTAGGAAGAGGGAATGAAAGTCTATATAAATGGTCAAGGTCACATGACCAAGATGGCCACCATGGCTATAAATAGCAAAAATGTTTAAAAATCTTCTTCTTCAGAACCAGAAGGCCTATGATTTTGAAATTTAATTGGCATGAACCATTAAGGAACGGAGGTCTACAAAATTTATACAAGAACTCCACGGAGGTCGATATCGCACCTGCATCGGGCAAAGTCAGTGGACCATGAAATATAGGTCAAGGGCACCGGGTTAAGGTGCGTGCTTGAAGGGTATGTCAAGGACAATTACTATGCAAGGTTTCAGACTCACAGCTATCTCTGATGTTGAGAAAACCAAACTTCGACGTAAAAATTTTCAAAGTCAGTGGACCGTGAAATATAGGTCAAGGGCACCGGGTTAAGGTGCGTGCTTGAAGGGTATGTCAAGGAAAATTACTATGCAAGGTTTCAGAGTTGCAGCTATCTCTGATGTCGAGAAAACCAAACTTCGACTTAAAAATTATCAAAGTCAGTGGACCGTGAAATATAGGTCAAGGGCACCAGGTTAAGGTGCGTGCTTGAAGGGTATGTCAAGGACAATTACTATGCAAGGTTTCAGACTTGCAGCTATCTCTGATGTCGAGAAAACCAAACTTCGACGTAAAAATTTTCAAAGTCAGTGGACCGTGAAATATAGGTCAAGGGCACTAAGTTAAGGTGTGTGCTTGAAGGGTATGTCAAGGACAATTACTATGCAAGGTTCCAGACTCGCAGCTATCTCTGATGACGAGAAAACCAAACTTCGACGTAAAAATTTTCAAAGTCAGTGGACCGTGAAATATAGGTCAAGGGCACTGGGTTAAGGTGCGTGCTTGAAGGGTATGTCAAGGACAATTACTATGCAAGGTTTCAGACTCGCAGCTATCTCTGATGTCGAGAAAACTAAACTTCGACGTAAATGTTGACGGACGGACGAACGCACGAACGAATGAACGGACGAACGTACGTACGGACGGACGGAAATTTGAACTCCTATATCGCACCCTGCTATAAGCAGGTGGGATAATAAATCATGACACTGGGATGACCTTGACCTATTTCACGGCAAGGTCAACTTACATTGCCCATGCATTTAAATGGAGAAAATTGTTAAATGTCATTTGAAGGACAAAACTTGCAGTTAATTGGCAAATGGACTGAATTTTAAGACATTGACTCCAGGAGTTATTCTGACCCTGCCCTAGTGTTATATACATGCATTGTACCATTCTAGTCTAACAAGTTTATTGGTACATGTATATATCTCGGGTCTCAGGTGAGCGTTTACAGGACCATTGGTCCTCTGGTTTAATAGTTGGGCTCACGTTATAAACTTCATCAAAGTTATTACTTAACCGTATCTGTGGACAGCTATATGCACATGTTTAAAAGGACTCTGTTTTCTCCTATAGTGGCATTTGGGTTTGATTACACAGCTTTTAGAGGGTCCATATTTCCCCTTCTTTTAGGCAAGAATATGCCACATTAATGTTCATAGTTGTAAGTATCTTTCATTTGGATATCTATGAATAATTAATCAAATATATCTAGTCAAATTATCAAAACATAAAATTATGAGTATTGTGCAATCTTTTAAAATGTTGCACTAATGATGCACTGATTTGCTTTATATCATTTCAATTTGATGCAGTTATTGTTAATTACATATTTTGACACTGAAAGGTAGAATATATAATGACTAGGGGGTGACTTGCGAAATCTAATATTTTAATATTATTTCTGTATTTGTCAATATCAATTTAACCTGCAATTTGTAAATGAGCCGCTGCATGAGAAAACCGACAAACTGCAGATGCGAAACCAAAGGCGCAGATCAGCTTCGCAGTAACTGCGAAGCTGATCATCGCCCCTTGTTTTCGCTACACGGATAGTACAATCCCTCTACATGTACTTCGCAAATCTGAAATTTCAACCTTCCAGCCATCTTCTGTAGATGCACAGGCAGGTTTATGTTGGACCTGGTCGGAACCAAAATTATTGGTTTTCTCACGCACAGGCTCAAATTTAATTCTAAAGTATCAGACGTATGATTGTGCATTCATTGCACCGCGTTTCAAATTTAAGTCTCGACTTTTCATAATTTATTTCTCATTATTTAAACTGCATTATTTAATAAGCTTTTATGGTTGTTAAAATGAAAAGCCCATTATACGTTATTTTGAAGTATGCGTGCTTAATTTGCATTGCCATGCAGAATTGTAATTGCAGCTCAAATATTTGGTTACAAGTCTTTTCGTTGAAACCTTGAGTCAAAGTATTCATGTGCCCACTTTCATTAATGCATATATTGTTGCCTTTGGCCTTGACGAGAACGATTATGTGCAAAAAATGGTAATGTAAGGGCTACTCATTCCTGGCGGTACTGAGATGATATGTTTAAATTTGCTGGCCGTTCCAAGGTACTACACTAAAGATAATTGTCGGGCTTACCCTGCTTAGGTTATGTAGTCACGTTTTTGCCTTTTTGCATGGCTGCTGCTTTTGATGTTTGATGGGTTTCAGTACCTTGTAGGCACATTAAAGTAAAAGGAAAGTATATATATATATATATATATATATATATATATATATATATATATATATATATATATATATATATATATATATATATATATATATATATATATATATATATATATATATATATATATATATATATATATATATCCTCTTTGCATTTTATTGTTACTGAGTAAAAGAAAGTTTCCAAAACATGTATGGCTATAGCATACAATCACAAATATATCAATCAATATAACAAATCTATAGAATAACAAGAAGATGACAAGAAAAAGATGACCAGCAAACGATGCAATTAAAGCAAGCCCCAATAGACATTGAAACCGGAGTACACACACACACACACACACACACACACACACACACACAGTATCCCAGGCCTGCCGTGTGCCTTTACTTCCGATTTACGGATAGTAGGATCTCTTATCTTAAATTTGAAAGACTTTCAAGCCTCTTGAGTAGCCATCATTAGGAAAATAGCCGCTCACTCAGCTTACAATAGTACCTGATTTTCAATTTGGGTTTTCCACTTCGGATTTATGGCGAGGATTTGGATTCTTATTGCACCAGTTCCTGGTCATTCATCATGAAAACATGTCCGTGTAATGTATACTCCTCCAACCCCACTTTTATATAGAAAAACTGGGGGTTGCAGGATTATGTATACTTATTTTTCTTATTTTTGCTCCAAAACATAGATTGTGGGTACTCGTTAGAACCGCCTCGCCGAGGCGGTTCTTACGTGTACCCACAATCAATGTTTTGAGCAAATATAAGAAAAATATCAAAAGTTTTCTACTGAAAGTTTTCATTTTTACAACTTTAAAAAAATCTCAACATCTATTGCAAGGGCAAGTTTACTTAATGTCTTACTGTTACCCTTTCATACCAGAGTCCCAGTGTTTTTGACGTGTTGGAGCCTAAAAAGTCTCCACGCAAATTAATGATCTTATTTCACCAATCCTCAGAGATTGCATGCAGTCACTTTGCATTTTCCTATCCATAACCACCAATATCTGCTCATTTTGCTTAGGATACGTTCCCTTTGTATCAGTACCTGATTGTCAATCAGGTTTAGTGGTACTTTCCAGCAGGTCCTGTTCTTTGCGAACTTTTATCTATCCGTGACTATAAAAACGTGTTAGTGTCGGATTTGGTCTAAAACAAGTTAACAGTGTTTGTGTGACGCAGCTCATATACAATAATAAAGGACTAGGGTTGATAAGGCCCATTTTTGGCCTCACCTATTGAGAAAAATCCCAAATTCTTATTATCTTAATAATTTTCTTATAACTGAAAGATATTATGCTACAGTCCTTGGAAACATATTTAAAATTATTATAAGGCACCCGGTGTTGCCATGGAAACCCGACAAATTCAGGTGAAATGGCGATTTTCAGATTTTTTTCTGTCATTTTCCAATCTTTGAATGGATATTTAAATATCGCACCGCCAAAGAACCAATACAAGACTTTGAATAAATCAAGATTTTACATTGATTTACTTAAAACTGAAGTATGGTGTTGGTTCTCGAGTGTTGCGATATTGTATTTTTTTTATTCAAAGCTCGAAAACTAACAGAAAAATTGTTAAAAATCTTGAAAAATAGCATTGTCTTATTTTTGCCAGTGTCTCCATGGCAACGGATGACACGTAAAAAGATGTGTGAGCATGCAGTTTGTTACTTTGTCACGCCTTTGTAATGTGTGTGGAATCTACATAAAATGTAGAACTTCATACTTTTAGAAAATTTGAGGCCAAAAAAGCCTCTTATAGACTTCAGTCCTTTGATGTATTTCATAAAATGATTATCTGATGTCAGTGTAAAATTTAAGTTGACATGTTCCTGTGATAATGATTCTTAAACCTTTCTCATTTTTTTTCTTAAAACAGCATTACAACGTTTCAAAATATACATGTACATATGATCTAAGTAAATAACTGGAAAATGATATTTCTATAGTAAAACAAATTTCAACCTGTCAATATAAAGGGTTGACAGATGTTGGAAAAACGATGAACAAAGTGCTGCCTTATATGTTTAAATTTAATGCAATGTAAACGAAAAAATCTTTGTCTTCAATTTCGTCCATTCAGGAATACCATTTATAATGTCCTTCTTCAATAAATGAGCCGCTGCATGGGAAAATAAACAATCTGCTAGGCGAAAACAAAGGCGCAGATCAGTAACTGTGAAGCTCATCAGCGCCTTTGTTTTCGCTATACGGATAGTACATAAATCCAAAATTTCCAGCCTCTAGCCATCTTCTGTGACGGTACAGCCCGGTTTGTGTCGGATCTGGTCAGAACCCAAATTGTTTGTTTTCTCACGCACAGGCTCAAATAATTAATGACCACAAGGCTGTTTTTTACACCCAGCACTTCAACTTAGTGACATTTCACGCATACAAGCATCTATATCTGTTACAGTTCGATATGTGTCGAACCTGTTCAGAAACACACTGGGCAGATAACTGAATAGTTCTTGTCGTCAATGGAAATCATCAGGAATAATATGACTGTTAAACGATAAAAAAGACATTAAGATGACACATTTCATGTTTTTCTTAATTCTGCTGAACATTCACGAAAACTTCGTCATGACAATACTTATACAATCTTTCTTTCTCCGAGAAGTTCCGCTGGTTCAAGAACAGCACATCTGTCAGTAAGTGGTGCAAGTGATGTGCAATAAGTACTGGTAACTTTTCATGGAACTGTGTATATAGAATAATCGCCCGTTCCGAAATGACCTTGGCTGTTGACTGTGGAAGTAAAGCACCGTTTTAAACAATGTTAAACCTATATATCCACAATCCACAATCATACATGTACATGTAAACCTCAACTAAGCAGGTTTAAAGGTTATGTATATAAGATAAGTACAAGAACAAATTATCAAATATGGTACCAGTCCTTTCTAACTCTGTTGTCGTCGTATGGAGCGAACTGTTGAGAACGAAAGCAACCAAAATACCCTGGGCGAAGAAGTCATAACATGCGACGGGGTTCAACTGACCACTGTTTCATATTTGTGTCCTTCGAGGTCTTTGTGTCATATGTACGTCTTTTATTTTCGTTGCTCATTCATATATCATGGATCGAAGTCAGTTGTGCAATTTTGGCATTGAATGTCAAAGGTCATTACCATTTTGGGCTTCTCTGTTTCGTTTCTCGTTTTTGTAATCTAACCTAATTTTATAAACTATGTCACGTTTACCATCTGATGACTATTATTTTATAATAATAACTTTGTTTTTCTTTTAATACATTAACTAGCATTCTGTTATTACTCAGTTCATTGTTTGATCTCCTTTTCACTCAGTTTGTGGTGTGCTCTCATCATCCACTAACTACTACATTGACTAACATTGAGTTCGCCGTTAATGAGGTGGTCCATTACTTCTGGTGATGTTGAATCACCAAATATAAACCATGTGTACCATGTGCTGACTATCATTTTTCATAACTTGGTTTCTTTCCGAGTTGATTGTTTTTATCTTTTCCCACTTAGTTAGATCTAGTGTGTTTTTCTCGTCATAATTCAACCATGTCAACAATGTGTACATCCTGAATGAGGTAGTCCATTACTTCCGGTACAATTAAGTATAAACCACGTGTTATCATTTTTCATAAGTTTCTCAGTGTTATTGAGTTTCGGATTACTATTCTCGTCAGCAGGTAGCCACCATGTCAACAATGAGTACACCCTGATATAGTTGGTCTATTTTTTGTATTGCTTAACCGTTTTCATGGGTACATGGTATGTTATGACTTGAAATTAACATGCCATAACTTCCACCAATACGTTCTTTATATCCAAATAAACTGGAGCTAGTGGTATCCTGCCGTCTTCAACTTTCGCCAATACGTCCATTATATCCAAATGAATTGGGACTAGTGGTATCCCGCCGTCGCTCCACAACAATTAAGTCTCAACGCATTTCAGTGTTAAGGCGTTATATAAAGTTCCTCTATTTTGTCGTGAAGTTACCGAAAGAAAAACTGGAAAGGTTTATCTAATGTGCATGTCTATACGAATACGTTTTGACATTAAAGGATAAAAGTTATCCAGTACTCCCACAGCCAACACATAGGAATTCAGTTAAACCATGGAGTTCTAAGTTGGTTCTATGACACGGGTTTGGATGTCATGAGTTTTCTTCCCATAGTTTGAACAGATTAGTATGATATATTCCGCCGTTGCTTTCACTGAATCAGTAACTAGTTTTGATCAACGGCGACGATGTTGTCTTGTAAGTGGCCAGTTTCTTCCCATCGCACTTCAAGGTCAGTTATATAAATAGTCCGATTACAGCATTGTCACTTGTGTTTTGTAGCTGATGTTGTATTTCGTACGTTTACATGTCCATTCAAAACTTTTTCTATAAAGCTTCTTCAAAGGACGAAATGAACAGATAGAGATGATCTGATAGATATATAGATTAAAAGAATCTCTGATGGGATTGAGACCGAGACAAGGAAATATCAGGCAAGTTTTCAGATTATTAGTCTCATCCGAGGCTGAAGTTGTTGAGGCCTTAACACCATCATTGATATTTTTCTATCATTGATATTTTCTCAATCAGCCCATCGATCGTTTTTACCGTGAATTGGTTTCAGGTGTTGTTTTTTTTTTCTCATGAAATAAAATGAAAACTTAAACATTTCACAAAATTGAGAAAATAAAACCAATTTTGCATTTGCACTCACCTGGCAAAAAATCAGTAGTTCGTTTTGCGAAATCAAATTTAGATATTTTCATTAAAGCAGCAGACCTAAATTACTCTATATCACTTGCTGAAACCATTTATTTTTGTTTCCGACAGTAATCGTTATGGAAAAAAAAACATAGCCAACTAATATAGATATGATTGGCATTTTGAGGCAGCTGAAAAGTACTAGAACTGCTGTAGAAAAACATCTCTAACAAAGGGATTTATAGGTGAGATGATTATATCCTTTATAATTTCTATATTTTTAGTAATGCCGGGATTTTACCTAAGTTTCCATACATATACATTTATCAAAGATACAATTATTCTTCAGTTAACATACAAATACATTTTCTGTTCCAATTATTTTATAGCAAACCAGCATACATGTTTGTATTAAGTTGATTTTTTACATACATGTACTTAGATTTACATGAAACAAACAATATATTTTATTACATTCATCTATAAACTTTCAAATACATTTGTGTGTGATTTTAACAGTATAATTTTGAAACAAGACTAGCAATGACATTCTCACTGTTTTGAAAAGAGCTTAGGATACTTTGTGCTGTACACCACTAGAGCGATCTCCCGAAAGCAGATTTAACACTTAATTTAGAAATATGAACTACCAAAGTTGCCTTGTTCAAAACGTAAGAAATATCATTACACAGTAACAAGGTATGTATCAATATTCAAAACGTGAAACAACGAACCTAATAGGTCACAAATTTAAGCAACCCGTTAAGTGTATGGAAGTAAGTTCAAAATTATAACATTTTTAATATGTGACCTTCCCGTTAGTTCAATGTGCATATTACCATTTCTGTGATTATTTTCTGTATGTTGTTGTTTTTTGTCATGCATCTACATGTATATGTTTTCTATACATATGCTCAAGGTAAAACCAATCTAGAAAAACGAAAACAAATATCCATGGACCCATAAGACAAGCTACATAACGTTAGCAAAGACAAGTGTTAGATGGGCAAGACACCATAAATCATCTCACATTAAACTATTCCCAGTAATGTGCATCAATCAAAGGGAAAGATAGTGAGTTCAACAGATAGACAAACCACACCAGAACTGCTTTTGAACAGCATTTTGAACAGCATTTTGAACAGCAACCCTCTTTCTTAGCCTGCTGAAATCAAACAACAAACGTTTGTTCGGTTCCGATAAAATCGTCCGTGGAAGTTAATGGATCATCTAAAAAGCATTGTGAAGAAACAGAAAAGACGACTCAAAAGTAACACAGACTCTCTGAAAATAGAATAAAGTTAATGTCCAAACCCTAGTGGACCGAATGAGAGACAGCAGTTTAGACCGTTATCCATCAGGAAAACATGTCCGTGAAATACGTACCCCCCCTCAAACTCCACTTTTATATAGCGAAACTGGGGTATGCAGGGATATACCTATTTTTCTTATTTTTGCTCCAAAACATAGATTGTGGGTACTCGCTAGAACCGCCTCGCCGAGGCGGTTCTAATGTGTACCCACAATCTATGTTTTGAGCAAAAATAAGAAAAATATCAATTTTTTTCTACTGAAATTTTTCATTTTTTTAAACAACTTTAAAATTCTCTGTGTATTGCATGGGCAAGTTCTCATACTCAAACGCCTTCCATTTGTTATCCAGTTTTAAGTCGGTGCCGTCATTGTATCAGAGGACAATGCCTAAACATCGATCGCTGATATTGTTCACAGCTACGCAGACGTCGTCCAGGATCTAAAACATACTGAAATATAAAGAGAAAAGACATTCTGATTTACAAAATAAAGATTTAAATAATAAAAATGTTGACATGTAAATAGCCGTTAATAGTCAGATCATTTCTTCTCTCTGATATCGTCATTTGATTGTAATGAACGATACCATGAAATGATTTTAATTGTATCAAGACCTGGGCACAGAATTACAATGATTACTTAAAGTTAAGACCCATCTTTGTTAAGGTGGCAAATTTCGACTCATTAACTGATTTATCGAAAATGAACATATTTTATGGCAAAATTTCCTTCATACAATAAAAACAAACGTATGATTTAAGTATGTTTTAAATGTCTGTTTTGGTTGTTGAACCCCTTTGTCATCCTTAACTATAGAGAGGTATTGTAATTCTGGGCCATAGACTTTCTACATATTAACTTCATCAGGAAAGAATAAATCTTTGCAGACATTTACAGTGAACACCATTTCTTTTTTTAGCATTTAAAAGATCTTAAAAAGGCCAAAATGTTGCCGAGTGGGATTCTGTTAACAACCTACTATTCACTTGGGATTTAGGGAACTCTGACATAGCAACTGGCCCAGTTAGCCCTGTGTATTTATATTTGAATGTCTGTAATTGTTACTCAGTAGTATTGTCCATCATTTTACAAAAAGAAAGATCCTCCTTGAGCACCAGCCAATCAGAATAATGAAATGCATTTGAAAACTCCCCAGAGTTTGGAACTATGCTTCAGAGATATGGGGCTTGGCAAAACAACGCATACTGAACGAGTCCACCTTGAATTTGTAAGAAATTATCATGTGTTAAACAATGTAAAAATGATTTATCTATAATGGTGAATCAGCTCTTTTTTCTTTAACATATAATTAAGTACTTGGACAAATATTGCCTGTTCAAGAAACCATTTGTATGGAAGTCGTCTAAAATAATAAAAAGGTAACAGTAGGCAATGATCAGGAAACAGCGCAATCAGAAAGAAATTTCCACTCCAAAAACCGAGGTAGGAAAAACAAATTGACAATTAGGTACTTATACTGAGGCACATTCAAATATATGATTACATCATCTTCTTACTTTGCATGAAACGGAAAATATTGTTTTGAATCATAATTTGAAATGAATTATTATTATTATTATTTTTTTTTTTTCAGACAAATTTGGTTTCAAAATTGCTAGGTATACAATCAGAACAAAATAAATGGAAGTTGCTTAAACTTAAGAAGACGATGTTAAGTTTCTAAACAGGTAAAAGGTCGTCTAAGGTTTTGGATTTCTAAAGAAATGACATCAAATGGAAAATCTGTGAGCTCTTCATGTTATATACTAGTCTGAAGAATTTGCGTTTCTCACAAAGATAGTATGCACTGATCTTGATCGTGTTGGATTTCAAAATTGCCAGTTATACAATCAGAAGAAAATAATTTGTAGTCTGTCGAAGCGAAATGTTAAGAGTTGATAAAGAAGTGAAAGGTCTACTTGGTGTTTGGATTTCTCAGGCCTGAGAGTCAGATTGAAATGTTGCAGTTAAAGTCTATAAGTCATTGTGGTGGTTTTCATTTATGGGGCTATATCTCCTTAGCATTTCACACGATAAAAGTACACACTGAAATGTACAATTTCACAGGAATAGGATTACATTTTAACTGGGCAAAAATAATAATATGTAAAGAAAATGCTGACTTTTCAGCATCGTTTATTTATTTATTTATTTATTTATTTATTTATTTCAGAAAAGTAAAAGTATCGATGAAAGAGAGTTTAAAAGAACAGGCCAAGATTTTACCAGAAAGGTAAGTCATATTATTCTTGATCTTTCATGTAACATTTAGAAATAGTGTGTTACGGTGGTGGAAGTATCGTTCAACAACAATAAAAATAAGACTCATTGAACTGCAGAATGACAGGAAGGAGTACTGTTAATTTATTCATTTATTTATTTATTTATTTATTTATTTATTTATTTATTTATTTATTTATTTATTTATTTATTGTGATTCAGCTCACTATACGCATAGTACGAGTAGCAGCATGTTTGTTCGAAAATCTAGAAATGACCCAGGGAAAGGTTACACGGTGGAATATTGGAGTTTGTAGTATCAGTGGTATTCTAGATTTTAGCGAGAACAAGAACGCATACAGGACCGATACTCTTGGACTCGGATTCGAATATGTGGACTGTGACCTTAGACGATGTAGTGTGGCAATATTATTAATCGGACCGATTAAACTGATAACTTTCGGAAAACGAGTGGAATCCTCAAATTACATTTAACAAAAAAAAAAAAAAAAAAAAAAAGAGATTTGACAAAAAGGAGGGGAAAAAAAGAGTAAAAAAAAAAAAAAAAAAAAATCCGACTCGGACTGACAAGACAATGTCACAAAAATGAATATAAAGCATTAGCATTTCCAAAAGGTGACATTTAGAAATAAGCATTTGGTACTTTTTGGTACTTTTTCTGTTTCCATTCATTGGAAAGAATTTATATGGCCAAACTCCCATTTAAAGAAACAAAACCTTAATATTAATATGTTGCAGTGCTATACGAGGGATTGTCATAGATTGTCTGAGGGATTTATTTATTTATTAAGTTTATTTATTTATTTATTTATTTATTTATTTATTTATTTATTTATTTATTTGGGACAACTGCTCATGATACGGATAGTGCGAGTAGCAGCTTTTCATATGTTTGTTCGAAAATCTAGAAATGACCCAGGGAAAGGTTACACGGTGGAATATTGGAATTTGTAGTATCAGTGGTATTCTAGATTTCAGCGAGAACAAGAAAGCATGTAGGACCGCTGCTCTTGGACTCGGATTCGAGTAGGTGGACACTGAGCTTAGACGACGTATTGTGGTAATATTATTATTAATCGGATCAATTAAACTGATATCTTGACGACGACAAAACTTCCGGAAAAACGAATGGAATCCTTAAATTACATTTAAAAAATGAAAAATGATAAAAAGAGAAAAATAGTGAAAACAACTAGCCCAAGGGTAACGATCGTTCACCTGAGAGTCAACAGGTACAGTAACTGGACAAAGGAAAAGAAGCTGGGATTTTCCATATATGGGCATGGTGGCCATCTTGGTCATGTGACCTGGATTTTCATGTTTACATTGGTTTCCCTTTCCTATTAATGCTTCATATAAAATTTTGCTTTGATTGGCCAAGCGGTTTCTGAGATGCTTGAATATTATGGCAATATATGCATGTAAAATATGAAAGCTCTGGGCCTTGCAGTTTCCGAGTAGAAGATTTTTTATGTTTTTTTCCTATGGGAGCTAATGGGCCCCGGGGCGGGGTCATTTTTGACCCCAGGGGCATGGTTGGCAAGTTTATAAAGAGGACCACTATACATTGCTACATACAAAATATGAAAGCTCTGGACCTTGTGGTTTCGAAGAAGAAGATTTTTTTAATGTTTTACCCATGAAGACCCCGGGGCGTGGCCTGTATGGACCCTAGGGGTACGGTTGGAGGACCACTTTACATTGCTACACACAAAATATGAAAGCTCTGGGCCTTATGGTTTCGGAGAAGAAGATGTTTTTTTTATGTTATCCCATTGAAAGCTATGGGAGCTAATGACACCCCCCCCCCCCCCCGTAGCGAGGCCATTTTTGACCCCAGGATTTATAAAGAGGATCACTATATATTGCTACACACAAAATATTAAAGCTCTGGGCCTTGTGGTTTCGGAAAAGAATACTTGTTTTAAGTTTTTCCCTTTGTAAGTCTATCGGAGCTAATGACCCCCGGAGTGGGGCCATTTCTGTGCCTTGTGGTTTCGGAAAAGAAGATTTTTTTTTTATGTTTTTCCATGACGCCCCCGGGGCGTGGCCTGTAATGACCCCGAGGGCACGGTTGGCAGGATTTATAAAGAGGGCCTTTATACATTGTTACATACAAAATAGGAAAGCTCTGGGACTTGTGATTTCGGAGAAGAAGAATGTTTTTATGTTTTTCCAATTGTAAGTCTGTGGGAGTTAATGACCCCCGGGGTTGGGCCATTTTTTGACCCCAGTGGCATGGTTGGCAGGATTTATAAAGCGGACCACTATACATTGCTACATACAAAATGTGAAAGCTCTGGGCCTTATGGTATCGTAGAAGAAGATTTTTTTATGTTTTTCCCATGACGCCCCGGGGCGTGGCCTGTATTGACCCCAGGGGCACGGTTGGCAGGATTTACAAAGATATACATTGCTACACACGGAATGGGAAAGCCCTTGGCCTTGTGGTTTCGGAGAAGAAGCTTTTTTATGTTTTCCCGTTGTAAGTCTATGGGAGTGACACCCGGGGTGGGGCCATTTTGACCCTAGGGGCATGGTTGGTAGGATTTATAAAGAGGACTACTATACGTTGCTACACACAAAATATGAAAGCTCTGGGCCCTGAGGTTTCGGAGAAGAAGATTTTTTCATGTTTTCCCATGACGCCCCTGGGGTGTGGCCTGTATAGACCCCAGGGGCACGGTTGGCAGAATTTATAAAGATGGCCTTTATACATTGCTTCACACAAAATAGGAAGGCTCTGGTCCTTGTGGTTTTGGAGAAGAAGAGTTAATTTATATTTTTCCCATTGTAAGTCTATGGGAGGTAATGACCCTCGGGGCGGGGCAATTTTTGATCCCAGGGGCATGGTCGGCAAAATTTGTAAAGAGGACCACTATACATTGCTACATGCTAAATATGAAAGCTCTGGGCCTTGTGGTTTCGGAGAAGAGAATTTGGCTCAAGGGCAGTATTGGGGACCATATGTAAGAACCCCCCCCCCCCATCCCGAAGCATACCATAATACCACCTCTACCCAGAAGTAAGTAAGTAATTATCATAGTCTAAATAACACTTCTATGATTAATTTACAGTCCCGGTAAAGAAAAAACAACATATTTCTCGTTTCTCGTAGGACACAAAGCTTTTTTTTCTCGGAGTTCTCTTTTCATTTAAATATTTCGAGTTTCATGCATTCCGATTTCTCGGAGAAACACCGCGAAATTTCACCGCGACCGCAGATATTTACCGGTGAAAACAGGTAAGTCCAGATATACCTGTTCGCGGAGTTTCTCGGCGAAATATTGTGCACGATTATGAACATCGATTTTACCTTTATGTAAGTTTTTCATAATCCTGTTAAATATTCTAAATAGAAAGACGTGATCAGCGCCTTTGTTTCCGCTACTCGGATAGTGCTGTTCCCCTTCTTTTTTAATCTGAAATTTCAGGTTTCTATCATCTTCAGCGTATGTACAGGCTGGTTTGTGTCAGAACTGGTCGGGAACCCTGCAGGCCGGTTTTTCTGACGTCGCAGGCTCAGGTTATTATAGTACAACTGGGATGAACCAGTGTACCCACAATTAATGTTTAAAGCATAAGTATTAAAACTACAATTTATTTCCTACTATGAAATTTATCAAATTTTGCAGCTGGAAAAAATCTCTTATTTATTTATTTATTTATTTATTCAAACAATATTTAACGAGGGTGACGCTCTCTGTATATCGCATGGGCCATTTTTCATAATGCTAGATCGCCGGACATTGAATTTAGGGATCCTAGTAGTGGAAGCGGGCTTCAATCATATCAGTCGATCATGCTAGATAACAAAGAATCAAAGAAACAATCAGCATTTGAAATTTCGACTCCATGTAAAAATTGCATGTTTAAATATCCGAAACGAAACAAACATTAAACGATAATATTGCGATTACGGAAGCTAATTTGCGCTTAAACTTTGTTTGCGTAGAAAGCAGGAACGGGTACACTCATTTTATACGAAAACAAATGCATGACATTATATTTTGGTGTCGGTTTAAAAAAAACCGGGACCGTCTACACAAACTATGTATGTGTATCAATAGAAAAATCACTGTTCAATATTGCTAGTCCACAGCCACGGTTATGTCGGTACGTTTTCACCGCTTTATGTGACTTCTATCCAAGTTTGGGATGTCTTGACATTCAAAATGGGCTGTACTGATACAGAACCGGTGCAACAGCAACCACCCTGAAAAGTGAAGAATATAAATCTCCCCTCGCTGCACAACATTCGTATTTGCTAGCAAACCCGTCACTTACAATAACTAGCGAAACAGCAACCGACACGCTATGAACTGCAGATACATGAGTATGTACGTTTGGTACATCTACATTTATATATCGATGTCGTATTAAAACAAAAATGACGGCAAAATACGTAGTGATGTATACGTAAACGCAAAAAAAAAAAAAAGAAGAAGAACCGACATTGTCCCTAATTCATGTACATGTAAATAAAAGTAATTATGTTTCAGCAACTTACTTTAAAGTACTGTGCGAAATATTTAAACAGTGTGTCCTATACAAATGTGTTTGTTGCACAAAATGCATTTTTCTTGTCTAATACAATCATTGTGATTTATAGAAGGAGCAAAATAAAAGTTAAAGACAGTTAAAATGTTCTTGACTGAATATACATGTACATTTACAATGTTCCGCACAAACCGCAATTCTGCACAAGAAATAACATACATGTAAATATATGTTTAAGGTCAAACTGTCAAATTAATTGTCAATCTCTGGTCTTAACGACCAAAACACTATTCGTTTCAAAGTACATGTATATATGCAACTTGACAGTATCGAATCCTAAGAAATCTTTAGAAGCGGATGAAATCTCTCATTCCGAAAGCGTTTCTGCCATTTGTGTCTATGATGTTATAAAGAAATTATGCCATATAACGTTCTAATTCGTGGAATAAAATAAAAATGGAAACTAAAAACTTATTACTCAAGAATGATTTGAGCCGCCTCATGAGAAAACAAACAATCTGCATATGCGAAACCAAAGGCGCAGATCAGCTTCGCAGTATCTGCTCCTTTGTTTTCGACATACAGATAGTACAATTCGTCTACTTTCTAAATCCGAAATTTCAAGCCTCTAGCCAACTTCTGTGCTTGTGCAGTGTACAGCCCGGTTTGTGTCAGAACTGTTCGGAAACCCCATTGTTGGTTTTCTCACGAGACGGCTCACTTTTAATGATGCATGATCGTCAATAAAAATACATGGACATGTACATTCATGTTTAGGTGATGTACAAAGCCGTCAGTTGGGTAGAACTCATATGACAGTGTTCGCTCCACGGTCGGCATTTTCTATTTGCTTGATTTTTATAATTCACTTTACGGCAGACAGCTTTCCAATCATGTGAAGGGGCAGTGTCACCTTCGTGTTTATAAGAGAATAGGACACATATAAGAGAATACGTGTATGCGGTAACACATCTCCTGGTGATTCTGTCTGCCCCACTCTACAACTATGCCACATCAGTCAAGAGCGAATTTTGTAATTTTTGTTGACTATTTTTGTATGTTTATACCCGGCCATGCATGGATGAGGGCGAAAAGGCATCAATTCAGGCGATCCCATAAGTTCATGATTATAACGGCTTTGTGGTTGTTCATGGAGAATAACTTTTCATGCAAATTCTTTCCTACTACATGTAGTTTCGATATAATACGTACCAATATACATGTGCGGATTGTCAAATTAAGTGATTTATATTGAGACATAATCTTAATATGTAATTATGGTTAGTACGTTAACAGCTTACAATGTAATGCTGGCAGACGACTTAGGTACGAACATTTAATAAGATTGGTCGCAGTGGTCTTAAAGATAATGTGTTCGATTCTCAAAGAAAAGGTTGCGGTCGGTATATGCCTGTCATTTTGATGACTCGTGTATATCCTGACATGTATGTAATAAAAGCAAACCGCCTATTAAATCATTTCAACTGTTCAGAATCAAATACCTTCGATCAAATATCATTCACATCAGGAAAACATGTCCGTGAAATAAATACCCCTATATACCCCACTTTTATATAGTAAAACTGGGGTATGCAGGGGTATACCTATTTTTCTTATTTTTGCTCCAAAAAATAGATTGTGGGTACTCGTTAGAACCGCCTCGTCGAGGCGGTTCTAACGTGTATCCACAATCTATGTTTTGAGCAAACTTAAGAAAAAAATCAAAACTTTTCCAGTGAAAAATTTCAATTTTTACAACCAAACAATTTTCTGTATATTGCATGGGCAAGTTTTCGTAATGTTACCGAGGCGGTTCTAACGAGTACCCTGTCCCACAAAATATTATTTGATCAAAAATAAGAAAAATAGGTATATGTGACCCCTGCAAACCCCAGTTTTTTTGTATATTTCACGACGTTTTCCTGGATACTAATTATCCACATGTTCACTGGAAGTGTGATAATTTCATTCTTCGTCGGAAAGGACAATGCTCAAGGTGCAAATCTCTAATGAAGCCCTTAAATATTAAATGAGTTTCGCATCCATGCTTCTCTTCAAAGATCGGGTAATCGTAGATGGTGTAAAAAGCAACACAGGTGACAAAGGTCATTATAAATATTAATGCAAACAAAACATTAAATGTGGATCTAAATGAACCATCTAAACAAATACGTAACATCCGTAAGTTCCATACTTGTAAAAACTTAAATATTAATTGTTTTATATTTATTCAAAAATTATCATACATGTACTTATCTTTTTAAATTCCTCCGAGAAACTCCGCAAAACAGACTTTGATCGACAAATCCAGGTAATTACCTTTCTCGGAGAAACACCGAGAAATTTCACCGAGAAACACCGAGAAATTTCGCGCAGACGATTTTGTCTACCTGGCTTATTTCGCGGTGTTTCTCCGAGAAATAAAAAATTCGCGTTAGCAATGGTTGCGGAGAAACGCGAAATATGTTGTTTTTTCTTTACCGGGAGTGTAGATCCCTGTAACTCAGAGACGAAATAAAAGCATATGTATTATGTGACGAACACTAAGATACTATGACCACAGTTACAAATCAGAAATCGGCTATGGAGATGGATCCTCTTGTCGACCTATGAGATTTGGAGAAGGGTTCTAATTAATGGTCATTATTGTCCGCATCTGTAGGTCGTCTAGTTACAAATCAGAAGTCAGTATTGTCTAGAGAGATGAGTCTTTTTTATTGTCCACAGCATATGGAAGTATAGGTATATGCAAAGCGGAAAGACAAGGGCTAAATGCATGATAAGAGAAAGGAGTCAATACGGTAGATATGGTTCTTTATACATAATAATGATCATATACCGGAAGCTTAATCTCATATGACCCCAGACTTCCAAGCTTAACAATCCTCCACATCTATTTATCTAAACTCATTTGTCGACTTGTCGACCTGTCGACGGGTATTTAAAAGGACTAAATGCATATACTGATTATTATATAAATAGAAATCCACATCAGCAGGTGGGCAAGTAGACAAGTCGACAAATAAGTATTGGTTGTATATATATATGGAAGTGTAGGTATATGCAAAGCGGAAAGACAAGGGCTAAATGCATGATAGGAGAAAGGAGTCAATGTGGTAGACATAATAATGATCATATACCGGAAGCTTAATCTCATATGACCCCAGACTCCCAAGCTTAACAATCCTCCACATCTATTTATCTAAACTCATTTGTCGACTTGTCGACCTGTCGACGGGTATTTAAAAGGAATAAATGCATGATGTGAAAGAAAGAGAAGGGTCCCCATTAATACACTTGACCCGAGTGAGCTAAAAACATTCCGATTCGGACTGACAAGACCATGTTTATATTTCCAAAAGGTGACATTTAGAAATACTGCAGCATGTGATACTGTTTTCTGTTTCCATTCATTGGAAGGGATTCACATGGCCAAACTCCGATTTAAAAACAACAAAACCTTAATATTGTAGTGTTGCAGTGCTATACGAGGCATGGTCAGAGATTGTCTGAGGGATTTATTTATTTATTTATTTATTTATTTATTTATTTATTTACATTACGAAAACACGCCCATGTGACATACAGATTTTACCCAAGTTGTAAAAATTGAAAATTTTCAGCAGATTTTTTTTTTATTTTTGTTCAAAACATAGCTTGTGGGTACACGTTAGAACCTTCGACGAGGCGGTTCTAACGAGGACTCACAAGCTATGTTTTGGAGCAAAAATAATAAAATATGTTTACCCCTGCATACCCCAGTTTCTCTATATAAAAGTGGGGTATAAAGGGTCTATTTTGTGCTAAATACTTGGCTGTAAAATAAGTAATTTTGTAGGATACAATACTCAGGTGTGAAAGAGATAACCCAATTACACTGTAACAGTAATGGATTTAGCAAAACATGGGCGTTGGTTTGCTTTATAGGTTATTTTTATTTGGGCAGTCAAACCCTAAAAGTACAGGTGAAAAATTTGATAATGAAAATTATCTTATAGGTATATTACAGAGCCTGTGATTAAATCAGATAACGAAAATTAAACAGTATTGGTTAATTTTTTGCTACAGTCAGTTAATCCACACTTTGTTTAGACCAATCGATATGAGCATCTCATATAAATGAAGTGTCCAACTTGAAACATAGTTGTGTCACAGCAAAACTTGTCTTAATGTACAACTTACTATTTATAAAGTTACAGTAAGACAAAGACGCTGATCAACTGCACAGTTGTAGCAAGCTGATCTAAATTTTACGGCCTATATGATAAAATAGAACATCAACTGATTTTTGCTTCAAAAACAGGGTTTTGAAAATTAATTCATACTTTGAGTGATCTTTCATCAGACCCCTTTTACTCGCCTTCGGCTCGTAAGATCCTGATGAAAAGTCATTGAAACTATGGGTTAATTTACAAGGCCCTGCACTTGAAGCAAAACTCAGTTGATTTTCTATAATTAAGGCACTAATTCTAAAAGAACAAAAAGAATATCGAGGTAGCAGCTATTTCCCTAAAGGTGGGCACTCGGTTACACGAGCTTAACTAAATATATGAAACGACACAAGAAACGACAATTTAACATAAAGTAAATAAAACCACAGCGGAACTTACACCTTTGGACGTTCAGTTTACGAGGGTCTTAGTCAACATATATCGAATTACAGGATAAAATATCTTGATTTAAGGGAAGAAAATGTTTAACCTTACCAACTGTTTCAAAACGTCTTAATATCGATACAGTGGAACTAAAGGTATAATCCTTTGGGGGTCTCTTTTTACCCTCCGCAGAGATGTGACAATCACCTCATTATGACAGTCCTCTGATCTAAGAAAAATACATTTAAAGGGAGAAGTTCTGAAGGAGCTAAAGTAGTACCAATGCTCATTCAATTCATGACCCTTGCTGGAGCAATTATATCCAGAAAACAAGGACTGCCATAATGACGTGATTATCTCATCTCTGCAGGGGGGTGGGTAATAAAGGTGCCCAAAGAGGATAATACATATTATGTCCAGCCAAACTGTCTCCGTCTGCAATCAACAGTGATTTCGTTTTTCTTTTCGGAGCTCCTACCTGTAGTCAGAGTCATTGTCAGGCCACCGGGTTTTCTAGTGTCATGGCCCTTATCAGTGATAAGATAATGACTCTCAATAGTAATAAGTCACTTTGCAAGGCCGTACGTTGCCAAACAGCGTGTGATAAGGGTTTCTTAATGTCACAATTCACGTAGAAAGGCAGCTTAATACAGAGTACAATGTACCATGGTAATGGTTCATTACTAATAAAGGTGCCCAAAGAGGATAATACATATAACACCGTGTCCATTCGAAACGCATGAAAAGAGGTCGTAACGCATGATCGGCGGCATTTTCACGTATGATTGCGGTAGTTTCCTTCGGATTCGCCGCCATTTTTGGAGGAAACTTTAGCGGTAAGTTTTTACAAACTTTTATTTGAATTATTTAAATAGACCTTTCCAACGAACGATCTAGCCTATCCGGATCTACATACATGCCTCTAATTGCCGAGTGTTCTACTGATGCATAGGCTTCGATAGGACTCGCAAACATTCGAGGAGATTATTGTTTTGCAAGTTCGGCCATACACGAAAATAACATTCGCCCAAAAACGTTTCGTACTTTTCTCATTTTCTTCAAAGTTTTGACTAACTGTTGGATGATTTTGCTTTTTGACATCACACTTTAACTTAAGAAGCCAATTTCTCATGATTTTTTTCCCGAACAACCACGGGTTAAAACAAAATACGTCAAAATTAAAGTAACGCACGATAATACGGCAACCTGGTCTTTCGAACTTTGCAAGTATTTACAATGAATAACATATTTTAAGGGGTAAAAGCAAGCCAAACGCTCATTTGTCTCCAGTTTACACGTTTGGTGCTCGTCAATTGTACAAAGCTGAATCCTTGCTGTAAAACAGTAATTTGCTGACCATGTTGCTCGGTAGCTCTGTTGGCTTAGCTATCAAAGAAGCAGAAGAAGAATGTGGCACGACCAGGGCACGAACCAAGGGTCTCTCTCTTACCGTTTGAGCATATAGTTAGTCCATTACTTTGAGACTGTCAGTAATAAATTACAGAGAGATTAAATCAAATATATGGACAAACCTCCTCCCTTTCTACAATTTATCTATATTCTGATGTTGACCGAGTCATATAAATTACTGGAATGACCCCGAGTGGGTACTCTGACATTTTCGCCATCTCTATACATAGGCATGGCCTATTTTTTTTTGAGTCAACATTTCGAATTTCGGTATTTTTGGGGTTTTCAGAAAAAATGGCTATCTTGGGGGTAGGGAGATTTAAATGGATACTTTGTTGCCCATTGTTTATTTCTTTTCTTTTTTTTTTTTTTTTTTTTTTTGGGGGGGGGGGGGGTTGTTTAATGTCAAATCAGATTTAGTAGCCATCTATTATCGGAATGCTAGTACCGATTGATTATCGAATGATTAATCATCAGAAATCCCAGTATTACTTTAGGCAAAACTTTGTTCAGTTCTCCCCTTGTCTGCTCTATCGTGCATGTTATTGCAATACCCTATAGTTGCCCTTCAGTATGTAACATAAAGATTACGCCTTAATGGCTCCCTGCTCTCACCTTGGGCTTGGCGGTGTCATGGTTACAAATTACTCTCATGATGCACAATGTTACAACAATCTTGTTTTGGATATTGAACAAACCGGCAACTTGCAAACAATTAACCATCAGTCAATCAATTGTACTTGGGAGGGATTTAATCATTGCTCAATATATCAGTATTTACACAGAAGTGTGCTACTTTCGTTTTCATGAAAATCGTCTTTTTTCTCTTTTCTTTCTTTCTTACTATATATACTGACTTACTGACTATCGATTGTGAATTCTTTTAATCGATTGCCGCTGTTGACTCGCCGCATAACACTTCTAGATAAGGCTGTAGCATGTATGTATAGGTGGTACCCCCCCCCCCCCCCACACACCTTATAATACACCATCCTGGCTGCGTGAAAGAAACATTGAAACAAATCTGAAACTGTTTTATTATTTGGGCATAAATAGAATACAGTATTCACAACTTGTGGTTAAACGACCACCGACTTCTGGCCATCTTGATTGGACCATGCAATTGCAGTAGGCCATACGCGCATGCCGAGAGATCTGCCCGAGCCTTTCCTGATCTTTGACTATTCTGCTATTGATGATGGTTGACACATGATCAGACACTTAAGATAGCGATGTGAGATTGCGAGCATCTCTTGGAAACGCTTAACTTTTGTTGAATATACATTGTGCAAAGATGATTGAGCGTATATGCGGCGTGACTATTTATGCAATGCGCTCTAGACCAGGGGTCCATAACCAACTCGCACATGCACCTGGCACATGAACACACTATGTTAATATGACCTATGTTTATCTCATCAAGATTGACACAGAGATTGACGAAAAAGAGGACAAACAAAATTTACGCGCATGCCTCTTACAAAGATTGGCTTTTGTTCTATTGGCTACCGACCTCAGACCTTGCTGCCCTCATAGTCCAGAAGCACATGATACGGTATTTTATTTAAGATTAAACTATGGAATGTTAATTAATGTTAAAATAAATAAGACGTCGCGCAGAGTCAACATTCATAAATTGTTGAAGCCCTTTTATATGCTGTTTATGGACAAGGGATGAAATGCAACTTCAGTAAGATATTACACCTGGAAATGAAGTAACCTGGACCTTACTTCAAACTACAACGGGACTTGACAACAAATGAGCATTTGGCTTGCTTTTACCCCTTAAAATATGTTATTCATTGTAAATACTTGCAAAGTTCGAAAGACCAGGTTGCCGTATTATCGTGCGTTACTTTAATTTTGACGTATTTTGTTTTAACCCGTGGTTTTTTCGGGAAAAAAATCATGAGAAATTGGCTTCTTAAGTTAAAGTGTGATGTCAAAAAGCAAAATCATCCAACAGTTAGTCAAAACTTTGAAATAAATGAGAAAAGTACGAAACGTTTTTGGGCGAATGTTATTTTCGTGTATGGCCGAACTTGCAAAACAATAATCTCCTCGAATGTTTGCGAGTCCTATCGAAGCCTATGCATCAGTAGAACACTCGGCAATTAGAGGCATGTATGTAGATCCGGATAGGCTAGATCGTTCGTTGGAAAGGTCTATTTAAATAATTCAAATAAAAGTTTGTAAAAACTTACCGCTAAAGTTTCCTCCAAAAATGGCGGCGAATCCGAAGGAAACTACCGCAATCATACGTGAAAATGCCGCCGATCATGCGTACCGACCTCTTTTCATGCGTTTCGAATGGACACGGTGATATAATGTCCAGCCAAACTGTCTCCGTCTGCAATCAATAGAGATTTCGTTTTTCTTTTCGGAGCTCCTACCTGTAGTCAGAGTCATTGTCAGGCCACCGGGTTTTCTAGTGTCATGGCCCTTATCAGTGATAAGATAATGACTCTCAATAGTAATAAGTCACTTTGCAAGGCCGTACGTTGCCAAACAGCGTGTGATAAGGGTTTCTTAATGTCACAATTCACGTAGAAAGGCAGCTTAATACAGAGTACAATGTACCATGGTAATGGTTCATTACTAATAAAGGTGCCCAAAGAGGATAATACATATAATGTCCAGCCAAACTGTCTCCGTCTGCAATCAATAGAGATTTCGTTTTTCTTTTCGGAGCTCCTACCTGTAGTCAGAGTCATTGACAGGCCACCGGGTTTTCTAGTGTCATGGCCCTTATCAGTGATAAGATAATGACTCTCAATAGTAATAAGTCACTTTGCAAGGCCGACGTTGGCAAACAGCGTGTGATAAGGGTTTCCTAATGTCACAATTCACGTAGAAAGAGTACAATGTACCATGGTAATGGTTCATTACTGAATTGTAGAATCTATACGTTAAAAGTACAAATCGCAATGAAGTTATGAACATGCAGGCATATCCGTTACATTACTATTGAATATTAATTGGCACTTTTAGAGTAGATATTCAGTTGCACTGTGTAGTCCTTGAAACAGCATTTGATATGTGCAACAGTTGAACTATACGATAATAGAATATGGAAATTTGATGCAAAGTACACTTTACTTTAATGCATAACTTTGTGTAAGTTTTCATTCGTGTACACGTCACAAGTAATTTAAAGCCACCGAAACTCCTTGGAAAGGGGAAATATTTTTTTTTAATACATGAAACAAGTTCAGTCGCATGACCAAGTTGACCGCCATGCCTATAATACGGTAAAACACTTATATCTACTATTCCGGAACCGGTGGACCGATAACATGTAGCAATCGGGACTCTGGTCCACCATAATTTTAGAAATCATGACCTTTGATTGACTTGACCTGTAAGGTCAAATTTGGTCACATAGGCTATTCAGCGGAAACACCTGAAAACATTTTATTCAGTTTCAGAAAGTTAAGTAGCCTGTGGCGTGAAAGTGGGAAAGTAAAGACACATTATTGAGCGGATGAAGTTATGTATGTAAGATAAAAGGTTATTTCTTGACCTTGGGCAATGGCCAATTTTCAAAGACCAAATCTCATGAACGTTCTCAGGACGATTGGTCGTCTGGTTTATTTATTTATTTATTTATTTTATCGAAGCGTTGAAATAAAAAATAGAACCATATAGACCCACAGAATAAAAGGAGTACCAATTTTATTTATCTTATTTATTCTTTTTATTCAAAGACAAAGATGAGATGGGACAACAACTCGTACGAGTAGCAGATTTATAGGTTTTTAGTAAAACATCTGGAAACTAGAAATGCGTGTTTGTAAAACACTATGCCCCCAACTGTATGCTTGTCCCTAAACTGGCAGTTTGTATGATTCATTTATTTCATTCGAATGCAGTCAAATTTAATTTCCTGAAGAAGCTGTTCGGTTGCGTCTGTTTTGACCTCCATCCAGAAACAGAATATAAGCTTTTTTGCAGGCGAGTTAGAAATGAAGTAAAACATTAAAAATGGAGTAATTTTGTCAAAATTTGACAGAGAGTCCTCAAAAGTTAATCAGGTGATCTTCTTCTCAGTCCCAACCAGCATACCAAATATGAAGGCTCTAGCTAGCTAGCTCAAATAAGTTTTGAGATATCTTGCACATAAGATTTTCAAAATTTGTTTTCAAAGGGACATTATTCCAACAAGGGGCATAACACGTACATGAAAAAAAATACAGGCCAACTATTTTTTCATGAGGAATCTGTATATGAAATTTCAAAACCCTATCATTCACCGTTCAAAAGTTTCAAATTTCACCGAAAAAGGGAAAAATCAATCAAAATTTCAAAATTCTGTATTTTTGTAAAAATTTGACGGAAAGTTCTCAAAAGTTAATCAGGTCATCTACTTCTCAGCCCCAACAAGTGTATTGAATATGAAGGCTCTAGCTTTAATACTTTTTGAGATATGTAGCACACAAGATTTTCAAATTTTGTTTTCAAAGGGACATAACTCAAAAAGGGGCATAAATTGGCCATACAAAAAAATACGGGTCAACTATTTTTTCATGAGGAATGTGTATATGAAATTTCAAAACCCTAGCATTCACCGTTCAAAAGTTTCAAATTTCACCGAAAAAGGGAAAAATCAATCAAAATTTCAAAATTCCGTATTTTTGTAAAAATTTGACAGAATGTTCTCAAAAGTTAATCAGGTCATCTACTTCTCAGTCCCAACAAGTGTACCAAATATGAAGGCTCTAGCTTCAATACTTTTTGAGATATCTTGCACACAAGATTTTCAAATTTTGTTTTCAAAGGGACATAACTCAAAAAAGAGGCATAACTTGACCATACAAAAAAATACGGGTCAACTATTTTATCATGCGGAATGTGTATATGAAATTTCAAAACCCTAGCATTCACCGTTCAAAAGTTTCAAATTTCACCGAAAAAGGGAAAAATCAATCAAAATTTCAAAATTCCGTATTTTTGTAAAAATTTGACAGAAAGTTCTCAAAAGTTAATCAGGTCATCTACTTCTCAGTCCCAACAAGTGTACCAAATATGAAGGCTCTAGCTTTAATACTTTTTGAGATATCTTGCACACAAGATTTTCAAATTTTGTTTTCAAAGGGACATAACTCAAAAAAGAGACATAACTTGGCCATACAAAAAAATACGGGTCAACTATTTTATCATGCGGAATGTGTATATGAAATTTCAAAACCCTAGCATTCACCGTTCAAAAGTTTCAAATTTCACCGAAAAAGGGAAAAATCAATCAAAATTTCAAAATTCCGTATTTTTGTAAAAATTTGACAGAAAGTTCTCAAAAGTTAATCAGGTCATCTACTTTTCAGTCCCAACAAATGTATTAAATATGAAGGCTCTAGCTAAAATACTTTTTGAGATATCTTGCACACAAGATTTTCAAATTTTGTTTTCAAAGGGACATAACTCAGAAAAGGGGCGTAACTCGGATATGAAAAAAAATACGGGTCAACTATTTTTTCATGAGGAATGTGCATATGAATTTCAAAACCCTAGCATTCACCATTCAAAAGTTAACACACAGACAGAAACACAGACAGACAGACAAGCCGAAAGCAATATGCCCTTCCAACTTTTTCAAAGTTGGGGGCATAATAACCCAGGGACGGGTTACACAGGGGAATTCTGGAGCTATGTATGTCATTCTAGGTTTCATCGCAAACATAAAAGGCGACACTAAAGAAATCAGCATTTGATAATGCTGTTTTCTGATTCCATTTTGAGGGCCGCGGATACACTTGGCATTTCAATTTCGTAAATGAATAAATTTATGTTGTAGTTTTGAAGCGAGACAACACTATGTCAAAATCACACTGTTTTAGGTCCGTCACAGTGTGAGTGATTCTTTATGATATCAGCTACTGATTCTTGATGATATCAGGTAACGGATTCTTGACAAATGCTACGGATTCTTGACAAGGATTGATACTCCCAATTGCAAACAGAAAAAAATGGTAATTTTAGATAGTTGTAGATCTAAATTTTGTCAGGAGACATATTAGAAGCATGGTTCATGATAATCTATGTATATATTCTACATGTTAGGGTTTCAAAATAAAACCAATTAGATAAATTGTGCAAATATGAAAAACATGGCAATTCGGTATAATTATGTGAATTCCTAAGCAAACATTTTCGGAAACATTGAAACAGTTAATAAAAGTGATATGTGGACCTTCAAATTCTACATTACCCTGCGTTATAACCCTTTTTCTTTTTTTTGCATGCTACGGATTCTTGATGATACGTTACAGATTCTGTATGGTATCAAAATGTGGGTAACGGATTCTTTATGATATATGTTAATGATTCTTTATGATAAATGTTACAAATTCTTTATGATTTAAAGCAAATGTATGATGTTCTACAACTTGAAATGCAGATTTGGACCCATGGTCCACCAATGAACTGTGTTTTTAACAACTACACACTGCAAGAAATATGATGTGCAGTGTAAAATTCTATCAGATTTATCACAGACCAATTAATAATTGTGATTAATGTAGAACCTTGTTGTATATTTGTGTATATCACAAAACACTATTATTTATTTATTTATTTTTTAACTTTTTGTTAAAATCAATTCAATTTTTTCAATCAGTGAGACCGACAATCCAATGAATACGAGTAGTATTCATGTGTGTACAATTTTACATTTTTTTTCTGTTTTTGGTCTCACAAGGATGGGCATTGATCCCATTTCTAACCACCTTACCGCTTTGCTATGTCACCTTATGTATGTTTTCATGTTTGGGTAACTGAGTGACTGCCTAGTTGGAAAAAGCTACTCACTCAGATTACAAAATGTTCCCTAAGTATACCAAGTACCTTATTGTCAATGTAGTTTTTTCACATTGGTTTTCGGAGTGGGACTTTCTCACGGGGTGCTTCCTTCGTCCCGATATAAAAAGGTTTTGTTTGACTTTTACTATAGGTCCCGATAGGATTTGGTTTTGTTTGATTCAGGTACCGGATTTTTTTCTACACTAATTACTAGAATTTGGTCAAAGATTTGATTTGATCCTAATTTATGACGTCACTGAAAGAATTTCAAGTCATAATATAGTGCTTTGAGTGCATCTTAATAGTAAAATTTAATTTGATTCGTTAAAAAGTGATATAAATTAAGCAATTTATGTTATTGGCGACACTGTTTTGTGGAGATTTACTGTGTTAAAAAGTAGAACAAAATCCGTTACCAAAAAGTCAAACAAAACCTTTTTATATCGGGACCAAGGAAGCACCCAGTGTTTCTGATTGCACCATTTCTGTTAATCATCATCATTGCATACTTTTTTTCCTTTTCGGTGCCACTTGAGAGAGGTAACATTTACTGCCAGACTGGAATTCAGGAAATACAAATATTCAAGGTCACTAACGAGTATTGATTATTTGAAACAGATCTACATTTCTTTCACTGCTGTTTCAGGATCTCATTTCTATGGCAAGCCAATTCACTGTTTATTCAAGAAAGCAGATATCTATTATGCAATATTAGATATCTTGTTTAATAAATCTGATATTTACTTTAATTTATTAGATATCTATTATAAAGATAATATCTTATATAGCAAATACGATATGCATTTAATTATATTAGATATACAAAATGTTAATATTAGATATCCGCAATGTTAATTTAGATGTCTTATATAGTATATTTAGATATCATTCAGGCTTAATTAGATATCTTATTTGTAAAAAATGATATCTAAATTGACAAATAAGATATCTTAAAAGTTATATCAAATATCTTATTTGTAAAAAGTATATAACATATCTTAATTCATAATTTGTCATAAAGATATCTGATATAGCAATTATGATATAAGATATAAGATTTGTTTTCTTAATATGACATCTTAATCAGCATTTGAGAATATGACATCTTAGTCAGCATTTGAAATATCTAAAATAGTGGTATAGATATCTATGTTAACATATAAGCTTTTTATATTTGTCAAATAAGATATCTTCTTGAGAATATAAGATATCTTTATTACATAAGATATCTAATATGCTTAAGTAGATATGGTTTTAGACAAATAAAATATCTTATTTACCAAAAAAAGTTATCTTATATCCTTTATTAGCTATCTTTATGAGATAAACAAATAAGACACCTTTAGTTTTTAATATATCTTATTTATTTTCGCCCAATCACAACCTATTTCTTTCACTTAAATAAGATATCTACTATGTCAATACAGATAACCAAATTATAGCCTCAATTAAGATATATTGTATAAATTAAGATATCGTTTTTCGTATTAAGATATCTAATTTACCGTAAAAGATATCTTATTGACCACTGTATATAAGATATTTGTTTTACCAATTTAGATATCTTACTTGCTAATAAAGATACCTAGTTAAGCAATAAAGATCACTTATAAACCAAAGTAGATATCTTGATTAATCTTGTTAGGAAGATATCTTGATTTATCTTGTGAAGAAGATGCATTATTTAGGTATAGCAGATCTCTCATTTAGTATATAAGATATCTAAATTATATTAGTTTCATAATCACTCAATCATCTCAGCGCTGTGTTTGGTGTGGGTTCAAGTCCCGCACTGGATAATTGTGAGACAAGCCAAGTTCTGCTTGCAGGTGTGACAGGTGTGTTTAGGGAGTCAGGGGTTTGAATGAATCACAGGTTGAATGCACCAGGGCCAGGGATGTTAAACTTTGCTGGAGCATGATACTTCAACTGCCTCCTGCAATGTTAAAAGGACATCTTGTAGATCTATCGTAGAATGTAATACTAACAGCTGTGGATTTTTTTATTCATTTTTAGCTCACCTGAGCCGAAGGCTCACAAGGTGAGCTTATAGGATGGCCATGCTCCGTCGTCCATCCATCCATCCATCCGTCCGTCCGTCGTCGTCCGTCCACAATTTCAAAGATCTCCTCTGAAACCGCTTGGCCAATCAAAGTCAAACTTCATGTGGAGCATCCTTAGGAAGGGGGAACAAAAGATTATATAAATGGTCCAGGTCACATGACCAAGATGGCCGCCATGGCTATAAATAGCAAAAACCTTTAGAAATCTTCTTCTCCAGAACCAGTGGGCAGATTTCCACGAAACTTGGTATGTAGCAGCGGGAATGCGGGCCCATCATAGTTTATATAAATCATGACCCTAGGATGACCTTTACCTTTTTTACGGCAAGGTCAACTGAGGTCGCCAATGCATTTGAATGGGAAAAAATGGTAAAATGCTATTTAATGGGTAAAACTTACTGGGAATAGGCAAATGGACAGAAGATTAACGTTAATGGAAAATTTTAGCCCCTGGGGGGTTGTCTGCCCCTGCCCCGGGGCAATATACATGTATTTGACCATAATATTCAAACATCTTCTCTGAAGCCGCTAGGCCAATCAAAGCCAAACTTCATGTGGAGCACCCTTGGGAAGGGAGATTGAAAGTTTATATAAATGGTCAAGTTCACATTACCAAGATGGCCGCCATGGCTATAAATAGCATTTTTTTTTAAAAAATCTTCTTCAGAACCAGAAGGCCTATGATTTTGAAACTTGGTGTGAAGCATCTGGGAATGGAGCTCTACAAAATTTATATAAATCATGATCCTGGGATGACCTTGACCTATTTTACGGCAAGGTCAACTTAGGTCTCCCATGCATTGGAATGGGAAAAAATAGGAAAATGTAATTAAATGGCAGAAAACTTGCTAGAAATGAGCAAATGGACAGAAGATTTATGTTTAAAAGAATATTTTGGGCCCAGGGGTTGTCTGCCCCTGCCCGGGGGCTATTATACATGTACATGACCTTAATATTGAAACCTCATCTTCTCGGAAACCGCTTGGCCAATCAAAGCCAAACTTTTTGTGGAGCATCCTTAGGAAGAGAGAATGAAAGTTTGTATAAATGGTCAAGCTCACATGACCAAGATGGCCGCCATGGCTATAAATAGCAAAAACGTTTAAAATTTTTCTTCTTCAGAACCAGAAGGCCTATGATTTTGAAACTTGGTATGAAGCATCTGGGAATAGAGCTCTACAAATTTTATATAAATCATGACCCTGGGATGACCTTGACCTATTTTACGGCAAGGTCAGCTTAGGTCGCCCATGCATTTGAATGGGAAAAAATAGGAAAATGTAATTAAATGGCAGAAAAACTTGCTAGGAATGAGCAATTAGAAAGAAGATTTATGCTTATGAAAATATTTTAGGCCCAGGGGTTGTCTGCCCCTGCCACGGAGCCATATACATGTAGTGGACCATAATATTCAAACAGCTTTTTCTCAGAAACTGCTTAGCCAATCAAAGCAAAACTTTATGTGAAGCATCCTTAGGAAGAGGAAATGAAAGTTTATATAAATGGTCAAGGTCACATGACCAAGATTGCCGCCATGGCTATAAATAACATTTTTTTTAAATCTTCTTCTTCAGAACCAGAAGGCCTATGATTTGGAAACTTGGCATGAAGCATTAAGGAATGGAGGTCTACAAATTTGTATAAATCATGACACAGGGATGACCTTGAACTATTTCACGGCAAGGTCAACTTAGATCACCCATGCATTTGAATGGAGAAAATTGTTAAAATGTCATTTGAAGGACAAAACTTGCAGTTAATTGGCAAATGGACTGAATTTTTATGATCTGAAAAAGACATTGACTCCAGGAGTTATTCTGACCCTGCCCTAGGAATATATACATGCATTGTACCATTCTAGTCAAACAAGTTTATTGGTACATGTATATATCTCAGGTCTCAGGTGAGCGTTTACAGGACCATTGGTCCTCTGGTTTTTAAATGTTCTCCTACGCGTGTTAAGTAGAAGCAAGTTCTTATTTGTATTGGAATGAAAACAATAATATGCCGTGTTTACAGAATTCGTATTGACTTAATATAACAACCAGGGGTATATGATGGGCTGGGGTTGAATAAACCACGCCAATAAGCCACTACATCACATAGCAGGTAGGCCTACGTATAACTAAATTTCTGCACCACTAAAAACACGATAGTTACAAACAAATAAGACATGTGCTCTATCATCATTAGAATAAGTGGCTGCTTTTCACTGAAAATACCATTTTCAAATGAATATTATTTAAGTGGTTAATTCAACTCCACATGACACAGTCCAGTTGTTTCAGTATTCAGACTTCACTTCAGAGCCTGGTGGCATAGTGGTAGAGTGTCGAACTCCAAATAGAGAGGTCCTGGGTTCGATCCCCACAGGCGTCACCGTGTTGTGTCCTTGAGCAAAACACATTAACTCCTTACAGTACTGGTTAAACCCAAGAAGAATTGGCTCTGTACCAACATGACTGAAACAATGTTGACTGGGACATTAAGCCTCAATACAATTTGACTTTATTTCATTTAAGAAAGGAAGTGCAGTGCCGTAGGGGTAGACTACTGGACTCCGATGCGGGAGGCACTGGGTTCTAGACATAACTCTACCATGCAAGTTGTGTTCATGAATCTATAGTATTGTTTAAAACACAAGAAGTGGTGGCCCTTTGCCCCAACATGACTCAAAACTTGTTTACTGGGACGTCTAGTCATAACTTAACCAAACCATATCATAATATTTGAAAATAAATGCTCAAATTTCAGTTTGCTTGATAAAATAATGACTTGTTTACCAAACCGCATAGTGCAAACCTGCTTTGTAGATCACAGACATTAATAATTGCCCCCCAGGAGGGGGGGGGTCTTTGCTCCCTGCTCCCTGAAAGAAAAATGACCTTTCTCCCCAGCTCATAAAATGTTTTCCTCAGCCCCCTGCTCCCTAAAACACCAAAAAGTTATGCTTTCTCCCCAAATCCCTTAAAATAAATGACCCTTCTCCCCAAATCTCTGAAAATAGATAACCCTTCTCCCTGAATCCCCAAAAACCCTGGGAGGGCCTCATAATTGGTAGTTTATCTCGATAAAAGAGTGTCATAAAGAATCTGTAACATATCATAAAGAATCCGTTACCCATCATTTTGTATCATACTGAATCCGTGACAAAATTTTGTCACAGATTCTTTATGATACTTTTGATGCTTTAAAACACAAAAGTCTGCAAAACAATTCCTTTGAAGATTTACATGCATTGAAAAGTGTTAGTTCATAGATAATTAGTTAAATTTCTAAACTGTTGACAAAATGTTTTGATGTGTTATGTATTTTAATATTCATTTTCGATTTTCCTTGCTTAATTAACCATTTTAAGGATTTAATCACCCATTAACTTTCAATCTGTATACCAACATTGCTAAAATCGATGGAGAACAATTTCCAGCTCATATATACTATGTATGTGTGCCAAAAAGGTCATATCAGGCATCAAAAACCTTAGAAACGCCGGTTTCTCATCACCTACCAATAGATGAGCTAAGAGAATCATAAAGAATCTGTAACGCTATCATAAAGAATCAGTAGCTGATATCATAAAGAATCATCTCGCACTGTGACGGACCTAAACCCCTGTGAAAATGAGACTGACCGAATGTTTTATTTATTTAGTCAGTTAGTAAGTTAGTTAGTTAATACCTACATACACAGAGGGATGAATGCACTTCAAGAGACGGTGACGTTGGTTTGTTTGTCAGCTCTATTTAGACAAGGAAAGTATTGTACATTTATTTTTAAGAAATGAATTTCATTTTTCTGGTGTTCATGGAGCTATGAACCGCACTGGGTCGCGCGCAAAGTGAATGAAACCCGAAGGGATTCATGTAAGCTTTGCTAGCGACCCACTGCGGTTCATAGCTCCATGAACAACAGAAAATATTACTTATATTTACATTCATTTCTCTCTATCGCTTGTTGAAAAATCACCAAGCGGTCACATTTACCAGCAAACAGTGTGTGTTCAAACAGCGGAACGGCGTCGACGTTTACAACGTCCAATCATATTGGCGAGATTCATGTTTTTTGACGTCAAGTTTGGATTACACACAGTGTGTGTTCAAACAGCGGAACGGCGTCGACGTTTACAACGTCCAATCATATTGGCGAGATTCATGTTTTTTGACGTCAAGTTTGGATTACGTCACGTCGCGTGACACAATGTTGTTCATGGAAGTATGAACACAGATAAACATCTAATGGTTCATCTAAGGAGGTTTTAGAAAAAATGTAAATATATCTTAGTATATAGGGTGTCCCAAAATGTACCCGCTACAAAATCGTGCATAACTTTTAAAATAAAACAAAACATAAACAAGATATTAAACACAGTAGTAGTGCTTTTATAAATAAGTTTTAATCTGACACCCATTTTGCTAGATGGTGCTTTAACAGAAAGTGGTGTCATAACAAATCTGTAATGTACAATACAATACAATGCAATACATTTTTATTAATCTCAGGCCAATACATGACATAAGAGATACAGTAAATGTACAAACATATATTCAAAAATTTCACTTCCTGTGCTGTCTGCTGCAACTTGTATTTCTTGGAATGATAAGCAATAATTAAAAGTTCTCAAGCCATTATTCTCCCTTAAAAGAGATAAAAAGGAGAGACAGTTGCCATAATCAAGGAATTTGTTACAAATAAAGACAAAATGTGAAGCTTAGAATATAACAGCAATTTATGTACGAGGTGTGCTTGTCTGAAAATGTTGGTTTGAATCATAACTCTAGTAACCAGAGGACCATTGGTCCTGAGAACGCTCACCTGAAGCCTGATCTTGGAGTATTAAGTCATCATGAAATGACCTTGACCTTGAATACTCACACACCTTTATTGACTTCACAAGTTGTCTGCATCTGCAATGTTTCAGGTCTCAGGCTGCAATAGTTTCCAAACCCAGTGATTTCTGAGAAAACCATAATTTCAATTTTGATATTTAAATGACCTTGGGTCAAGGTCAACAAATGACCTTGGCCTTTATTAATTACTTACCTTCATTGACTCCATTAGTTGTCTGCATATAGCAACTTTCAGGTCTCAGGCTGCAACATTTTCCAAAATATCCATTGTTTTCGCCTTTTCCCATGTAAAAGCCTATGTTTCCAAAATTGACCTTGCCGTAAAATAGGTCAAGGTCATCCTAGGGTATCATTTCAACAAACTATGATGGGCTGGAGTCCCAAATGCTACATACCAAGTTTCGCGTAAATCGGCCAGCCGGTTCTGGAGAAGAAGATTTTTGAGTGGTTTTTACCATAGTTGGGCATGGCGGCCATCTTGGTCATGTGATCCAAATTTCCCGATCACACTTTCGTTCCCCCTACCCATGGACGCTCCACATAAAATTTCACTTTGATTGGCCAAGCAGTTTCAGAGAAGAAGATCTTTGAAAAGTGTGTATACTGACGACAGACTGGCCAAGGTCAAGAGATGACCTTGTCCTAAATTAATCACATACCTTCATCTACTCCATTGGTTGTTTGCATCAGGCCTCAGGCTGCAATAGTTTTCAAAAAATCCATAGTTTTCACTTTTTCCCATGTAAAAGCCTATGTTTCCAAAATTGACATTGCCGTAAAATAGATCAAGGTCATCCTATGGTCATCATTTGATCAAATTATGATGGGCTGGAGTCCCAAATGCTACATACAAAGTTTCATGAAAATCGGCCAGCCGGTTCTGGAGAAGAAGATTTTTGAGTGGTTTTTACCATATATGGGCGTGGCGGCCATCTTGGTCATGTGACCTGGATTTCGCAATCAAACTTTCGTCTCCCCTACCCATGGATGCTCCACATAAAATTTCACTTTGATTGGCCAAGCAGTTTTAGAGAAGAAGATCTTTGAAAAGTGTGTATGGACGACAGACTGGCCAAGGTCAAGAGATGACCTCGACCTAAATTAATCACATACCTTCATCTACTCCATTTGTTGTTTGCATCTACCACTTTTTAGGCCTCAGGCTGCAATAGTTTTAAAAAAATCAATAGTTTTCACTTTTTCCCATGTAAAAGCCTTTGTTTCCAAATTTGACCTTGCCGTAAAATAGGTAAAGGTCATCCAAGGGTCATCATTTTATCAAACTATGATGGGCTGAAGTCCCCAATGCTACATACCAAGTTTCGTGGAAATCGGCCCACCGGTTCTGGAGAAGAAGATTTTTGAGCGGTTTTTACCATATATGGGCGTGGCGGCCATTTTTGTCAGGTGACCTGGATTTCGCGATCAAACTTGAAATGCCACTACCCAAGGAGGCTCCACATAAAATTTCAACTAGATCGGCCAAGCGGTATCAGAGAAAGAGATCTTTGAAATTGTGGACGACGGACGGACGGACGGACGCCGGATCATGGCCATCCTATAAGCTCACCTTGTGAGCCTTCGGTTCAGGTGAGCTGAAAAGGTACCAATAGGCAACAATCAGGAAAAGGCGCAATCAGAAAAAGATTCCCACTCCAAAAACCGAGGCGGGAAAAAACCAAACTAACAACAAGGTACTTATACCATGAACATTTCGTAAGCCGAATGAGCAGCTATTTTCCCAAATAGGTGGCCACTTAGTTACCTAAACTTAACTAAAAATATGATAACCTACATAAGGCGCCAACAGCACAAAAATTTTTAAACACCAAGACATAAAAAAACTAGAAATGGGTGTTTGTAAAACACTATGCCCCCAACTGTATGTTTGTCCTTAAACTGGCAAATTGTAGGGTTTGTTTATTTCATTTGAATGAAGTGAAATTTAATTTCCTGTAGAAACTGTTCGGTTGCTTCTGTTTTGCCCTCGATCCAGAAACAGAGAATGTAAGCTTTATACCGACAAGTTAAAATGAAGTAAAAATTTCAAAATTGAGTTATTTTGTCAAAATTTGACGGAAAGTCCTCAAAAGTTAGTCAGGTAATTTTCTTCTCAGCCCCAACCAGTATACCAAATATAAAGGCTCTAGCTCAAATACTTTTTGAGATATTGTGCACACAAGATTTTCAAATTTTGTTTTCAAAGGGACATAACTCAGAAAAGGGGCATAACTCAGACATGGAAAAAATACGGGTCAACTATTTTTTCATAAGAAATCTGTATACTAAAATTCAAAACCCTAGCATGCAGCATTCAAAAGTTTCAATTTTCACCGAAAAGTCGAAAAATCAATCAAAATTTCAAAATTCCGTATTTTTGTCAAAATTTGACGGAAAGTTTTCAAAAGTTAATCAGGTCATCTACTTCTCAGCCCCAACCAGTATACTAAATATGAATGCTCTAGCTTAAATACTTTTTGAGATATCTTGCACACAAGATTTTAAAATTTTGTTTTCAAAAGGACATAACTCAGAAAAGGGGCATAACTCGGACATGAAAAAAAATACGGGTCAACTATTTTTTCATGAGGAATGTGCATATGAAATTTCGAAACCCTAGCATTCACCGTTTAAAAGTTTCAAATTTCACTGAAAAACTGAAAAATAATCAAAATTTCAAAATTCCGTAATTTTGTCAAAATTTGAGGTAAAGTTCTCAAAAGTTAATCAGGTGATCTACTTCTCAGACCCAACCAATATACCAAATATGAAGGCTCTAGCTTAAATACTTTTTGAGATATCTTGCACACAAGATTTTCAAATTTTGTTTTCAAAGGGACATAACTCAGAAAAGGGGCATAACTCGGACATGAAAAAAAATACGGGTCAACTATTTTTTCATGAGGAATGTGCATATGAAATATCAAAACCCTAGCATTCACCGTTCAAAAGTTAACAGACGCACCCACCCACCCACACACACACAGACAAGCCGAAAGCAATATGCCCTTCCAACTTTTTCAAAGTTGGGGGCATAAATAAGAACCACCACAGAAGTATCGCCTTGGAACGATCAGTAATATAAAATTACTGGCGGGCTTAAACCGGTTTTACGGGTACCTAACCTCACCCTCAGCTTCTCCAGGGGTTCAAAACATTTAGTTAGTTGTTCGGTCCTCGTGGTGAAACTAGTCAATGAATCATCATGGCCAAACAAATTAATCATGATAAATTCCATGATGAATAAAAAATGAGGACTCACAGATTGAGTAAGCTACCCGACTATGGAGATCCCTGGGTGCCCAATAACTTACTAATTCCGGTGCAAAAGAAAAACACCAGTTGAACCCCGGTGGGCCAAGCAACAGACAAGAAGCTCGGGCCCCAACCAATTAAAATGAATAGCTTTATGTCGGGGCCATCATAGAGTCTGACGCCCGACCCACCGGGTTAGTTTAGTTAAATTATCTGTTGAAATTAAATCAATATCAAACAGATATTGTAACCGGTATTTTTTTTTTTTATATTTTTTTTTAATTTTTTTATTTTATTTTATTTTATTTTATTTTTATTTTTTTATTTTTTTTTTTTTATTTTTTTTTTTTTTTTGGGGGGGGGGGGGGGGGGTGGGGGGGGGCAGTACGTAACGTCATTGACGACGTCCGTAACAACAATGTAAATTTTCATTGAAAATATGTCCACTTTGGAGGCGATAAAATACTATTTTAAAAGTCATATGATAAAACGAATCTTACACTCGTGGTCATTTCATATGAAATTTATTAAACTCTTCGAAGGCTCGTTTAATAAATTTCATATGAAATGACCACTCGTGTAAGATCCTCTATATGTTGGCAGAAATCTCATAATAAACAAGCAAATTCAAAGAATTTATGTCCCCCGCCTTGATTGTTTAGTTACACAAATATAATCTGAGAAAGCCACATGAACTTTCTAAGTGTAAATGCCCAAAAAATGACTAAGTTCAAATTGCGAGAAAGTGCTAACAATTATGCTGAGGATTATATGCAAACCATATGCGTATCTTCAAAGCATTATAAAGACAACTGTAAAGTTTCAAAAGAACCAGAATGAAACTGTAGGAGGAGTTGCGCACACAAGGTACCCCCTGTCCATTCCCTTTCATTGTCAAAATGACCGAAAAATGACTAAGTTCAAATTGCGAGCAAAAGTAATAAAAATTAATCTGAGTAGCATATCCAAACCACATGCATATCTTCAAAGCCTGGTAAAGACATCTGTAAAGTTTCAAAAGAATCGGAGTAAAACTGTAGGAGGAGTTGCGCACACAAGGTACCCACTGTCCATTCGCTTTCATTGTCAAAATGCTCGAAAAATGACTAAGTTCAAATTGCGAAAAAAGTGTGAAAAATTAATCTGAGGATTATATCCAAACCACATGCATATCTTCAAAGGATGGTAAAAACATCTGTAAAGTTTCAAAAGAATCGGAGTAAAACTGTAGGAAGAGTTGCGCACACAAGGTACATACTCTATAGGGGGACGGAAGGACGGAAGGACAGACGGACGGACGGACAGACGGACGGACGGAATGACGGAAAGCCAAAAACTATGTCCCTCCGCTTTTCTTCGAAAAGGCGGGGGACAATAAACGGTTAAACTAAAATAAATGCACACGGCATTTCAAAACGATTATATTGATATGTTGATATGTTAATGCACTTTTAAACCGCTCTAATACCGCTCTCCCATATACCTAATTTCCCTTGCGAATGCCCTTCCGAATGCATTTTTGCGCAAATTCGCATTAATCGCTAGAAATTCGGTATAACAGGGAAGAATATGCTGAAGAATTACGCAAATACGTAATTCGCACATAGATATTGATATAGTAGGAAAATGTGGATCAGACATTGATGCAAGACAATGCTTTCCAAAATTTGAAGAGGAATATTTTTTTTCCTATTCAATTATGAAAACGCGCATCATACGGACTATGTTACGGAGAAACTATACGATAATTATCATCGAGATATGGTGCAAATTGTATGTGGCGCCGCCGATTATGATAAACTTGTTCCAGACAAAACTGTCGGCAGCGTGTATAAGTTTGAATCACCAAAAGCTTTGGCAACTTATCTCAAAACTCTAATGAACAGTGACGAACTTTATACCAATTACTTGAAGAAAAAGGAAAATTATACTATTTTTCAGAACGCTTAAATGGGCAGACTTTTTAAGCCAGGGCTTTGATGCTCGTTACGGAGAGTTACGGAATAAACTGCATCCAGAAAGTTGTTCCCCTTTACAATTAAATAAGAAAATAATATGCAAATTAGGTTTATTCCGTGTTTAATATTTCATAACTATAAGTCTGAGAAATCTGGACGGTGGGTGGGTATGGCGGGAGGTGGTGGTATAATATAGCGGAAATATTACGGAAATATACGACGAGCATCAAAGCCCTGGCTAAAAAAGTTTGCCCGCTTAAATGAGCAGTCACTGTGAACTGTGTACAATGCTGCATGACGCAGATAGATACAGAAATTCATACAAGAGTATAGGAGACTTGTTTGTCAACCAAATAACTAACTTTGTCGGCTTATGCACATTATTTATTAATACTATTTTAATCATCAGGAATCATCCACAATTTTATTTAAAAAATAAAAGAATAAAAAAATAAAAATAAAACTGAGATCCTTTAAGAGCAGTGAACACCTATTTTCTTTGAAATATGAACATGCAATACCTTAAAAAAGTACATCGATTAGTTCAGTCACTCTGAATAACATTGTTTTCTGATTTTATAATGAGTATTAAAACTCCAACCAAGTTCATACAATTCGCGAAGTCATACAATTCGAGTTTATGCAATTCATACAGGAGAGTTTTCTATGAACACTGTGTTTGTGGCTGCGAATCACAGAACCTACTTCTGAACTTTGCTTATCTACATGTACATGAATTGTATGCAACTTAAGTCCAATTCGCATGCGCCAAAAATACACACGTGTAAATATACTCCGGTGTGCAAATTTTACTCGGGGTAAGTAAATGGAGCAAGCGAACGAAAATACACACCGGAGTATATTTACATATGGGTAAATTTACTCCTGGGTCTGACCAGATGCAAATTTTAATTTTACAAATACACACGTGTAAATTTACTATTATGTACCATGCGAACGCAAAGTAAAATTTACCCATGAGTATTTTTATTTCAAGTCAATATTCTGCTTTTAGATAACGAATTTTCACATTTTTTGTTCCTAACTGATTATATGACAGTTGCTGAAACTGTGGACATTGTTGCTAAATAAGAGTTTATTGCCATTCATAACATTTTAGATCATATGGAGTGCAAACAGCCACACCATTTCTTCATCATTCTTGGTTAGGATTCTTGGGGCATTTTAACAGTAATTCCTTGTAAAAGGATGAAAAAAGGGAACAGTATAGCTGCTAAGGTTATGCCTGACCATTACATGATTCCCCTCTGCTGCCAAAGTCTACATGAACACCTTGAAGCAGCCTCTTCTTGTTTTGCAAATACAGAAAACTTAAATGAACAGGTTTTAATCCAGAAATGATAAATTTACCTACAAAAATACTCCTGGCGATAAAACCCATGCGAACGCAATTTAAATTTACTCTCAGGTTGATTTGCACACCGGAGTATAAATACACACCGGAGTATATTTACACGTGTGTATTTTTTGCGCATGCGAATTGGACTTTATATTGTCATGTTTACTTTCGAAGAAGGAGTAGCGTGTGTGCTATTAGGAATTTTTACACATTATTTATATTTACTGTCCATTGTCGATTTAACAACAGTGATAACGGCACCGATAAGTACGATAATTACGTATTTCATGTCTTTTATTTTATCTATACATGTTGAACTAACTTTTTAGAGAGCAAACAATTTAGACACAGAACTTGTAGTTAGATATTGTCATCTTTCTATGGAATACCAGACAATAAGTCACTTGTACTAAGGATAGTGTAAGTTGAAGATTAAAGAATGCAAGAAGCACATTCTTGTTGCAGAGATTATTCGGAAGTGTATTTAGTTTTTTCCTAATTTGTGTCAAATAGATACTATGACAAAAAGACTTATCTCAAACAAATTTGATAAAGCAATAGTCAATCCGTTAATTATTAAGACATGACAACCAGAAAATTAGTTTTATTTGACGGTTCAGTCCTGACACTCTCTTCTCATTTTCAGACTACCTGTTTTAGATAGGAAGGATGTATCAACTATTCCCCAGCAAACGAAGAAGTGCTTGTAATTGGAACAAAAGGACTGTTTTTCAACATAGCCGGGACCTCTATATACAAATATGTAGAGGCTTTTCAAAGATCAGAGACACGAGTGGGCATCAGAGCAGTGGCCGACAAATTGCAATCCGCTTTAAATAGTAAATATGTATTTGGCTATACAGAAAAGCATCAGCCGATTGTAAGGATTTATTATTATGCACACCCCCCCCCCCCCCAAAAAAAAAAAAAAAAAAAAAAAAGAAAAAAAAAGAAAGAAAGAAAAAAAAGCGCATTGAAAATGATGAAGTTTGAAGGAGAACAACAGTGGATGAAAGAAAACGTTCAAACTACAAGACCTGAAGTAAAACCCAAATGTACAAACTTAACAAAGTTGATTCTTTGGTATGATGTACTGGGGTGAGTAATAAAGCTAGAAAAGTTGACTTTTCAAAATGTGAGTGCCCCTGTGAACTTGAATTCGTTATATTCAATACCACAGAAAACGTGATATACGAACCGAGGTGATGCGGCATTGTTTCACTGAAACAAGTTATTGGAGATGAAATATCCAACGTTAAAACGAGATGGTCAGGTTTTTGTCGGAGTCGAAAGAGAGGCTACCCCTCGGTTAGACATACCCCTTCAGAATTTTGAATATGTTTTCAATTATTGGACAATGACGTTCCGACAGGATTCGTATTTATTATATAACTATAAATAGACAGTATTTCAGACAATGCTTTCTGTCCATTGCATATTTTGTCATATTCTATGACCTGGGGTTTTTCCCATTGGATATATGTTACTAAATTTAGAACTCCCTCTGTCATTGGAAATGTACATTGATTACTGTCAAGCAGTTAATGCTGATGAAGTACAAATGATGTTTATTACTATTTAGTTTAATTGAATTTAGACTTAATGTCCCAATGAACATTTTTCAGTCATGCTGGGACTATATGTAAACTGTATGTAATAGCTATTTTAAATTTATTTTTATCATGTTTGTATAAGCAGTGTTATATAATAAAACAATTGTTGACTATTGAGTCATTGAATATGATGTGATATCCAACAGAGACTACCAATATTGACCTCGGCTTCGCCTCGGTCAATATTGGTAATCTCTGTTGGATATCACATCATATTCAATGACTCGATAGTCAATAATTGTATATTATTACCCAACCCACTATATACAGAGTAATTGCATATTTTTCGCTATATCATGAGTTGGTCTCTGACCGGTCCATAGTTTTGGATATAACATGGAACTATACCATGGCCTGGTACCCAGCTCAAAAAAGATAATATACAATGGCCTGGTACCCTGTTCAAAAGATGTCAGATCTATAGCAATGTTTCACTGTGTCACAGGTTGGCCTTAACTGCGCATGCCTGGACCGGTCCATAGTTTTGGATATAACATGGGACTATACCATGGCCTGGTACCCAGCTCAGAAGATAATACGGAATAAGCTGGTAGATGTAATAGAAAAATCAAATCAAATATTAGATAGGTGGTAATTGAAAACACAAATGCAGTCGACGAATGTGGATCTAAAATACACTGAACAGTGTTTTTGATAGCAAATTGTCAACCTCCTCATTAATGACAATGTGTCTTTCAAAGATGCTAAAGACCAATTTCATTTTGAACTGATATGGAGAGTCGGACGAATTGAATCTTCATGGTATCTTGTATATACATGTATGTTATTGTTGGGTAATAAAACAGTTATTTCATGGCTGTTTGGTGAATAGTCAAAACCATTGCCCCTCGGTGCCTCGGATGACCCGGTGGACTATTGCCCTCGGCCTCCGGCCTCGGGCAATAGTCCACCATGGTCATCCTCGTCACCTCGGGGCAATAGTTTTGACTATTCACCAAACCACCATGAAATAACTGTTTAATATTCTATCCATATGGCAGAATCTTTTAAAGGTCCAATACACCGCCTGCGAAGAACTATTCAGAAATTTTCAAAAGAAACAAGAAAGGTATAGTTTGGTTCATAAATGATTGTAAAACTAGATCAAAACGAGAGGACTATGCACAAGAACTGAACAAATATATTGACCTTAACATAATAGGAGAATGTTGGTCAAATATATGCCCTAAACATCCGAAGTTTGAAGAGGAGTACTTCTTCAGATTCAATTTTGAAAATACATTCATTATCCTGAAAAAAATATGACACCAGGGCTTATTCAGACCCGGCACTGTGGCTATATATACAATAGTATTTAAACATGTTTATTGGTATATATACAGTTATGCTAAGACGAAGGGTAACACCAAGTGCACTTGTAGTGCACTACATTTAGACTTCATCTAGACTTCAAAGTTCACTACCAGTGAACGACAAAGTGCGCTATAGTGCACAAGGTAGTTAACATGTAGTGAACTAGACAATGCCTAGTCTTAAGTGATTTTATTGTCTGTTATTATCTGGACATTGAATATTTATTAGCGGTAGACCGACGAAAAATATAATTAAAATGAGAATACTGAGGTCATTTTGTCCGTATATTCATTTATTCATTCATCATAAATTCATTCTCTCTTCTTTCTTTCTTGCTTACAGTCATGAAGATACAAATTTGACTGTCAATAGCAAAATTGAAGCATTCATTCATGACGTCAAAGGTTTATAGATGCTAAAATTGGCGTACATAATCGGAAGACCGCGGTGGTGTAATGGTTAGCACGTCTGCTCGGAATGCAGGAGGTCCGCTATTACCGATTTTTGTACGCTAATTCTGTTTGTTCAATATATATATCAGGTGAGCGTTTACAGGACCATTGGTCCTCTGGTTTTCGCATAGGCAGAAAGCCGGTCCGGGTTCCTCTCGTCGCGGCTCAAACAGGACACAAGGGTAATGTCGATTAAAATAAATGCTCAACAGACGCTTCTGACTGGAATACATCCACGCTGATGGAACATTAGCCTGTTCCACGGAATGTTCACCAAATACTTCATGTATGTTTGGTTGCATAAATACTCTTGTTCTGGCACATTTGTTTAATAAAAGCATTTTGAGATGTCAGTGCGGTAAACAGTTTGATTTAAGACTTCTATACTTACAAGTCATATACAAGCTTCTTTTATAACAGTGGACTGTGGTCCTGTAAATGCTCTCTTAATCTGGACTCTTTCACCATAGTATTGGGAGCTTACCACCCTCGAGGTGTAGCCACTGGCCTCCAAGGACATGAATGGCGTGATTAAAATTCACCTGATATACGTACATACTATTCGAAATTAATGGGAATCATTCAACTATTACGGATGAAAATTAAAACTGAGATCCTTTAAAAGCAGTGAACACATTAATGAGAAAGGGGATGGGCCATACCGCAGTTTCGACTATTTAAGTCTCGTCAGTGATCCTTTATGCCTAGGTCACACTAGCGCTTACGGATGCCGCGGATAGTTGCGAATACTATACGTAGCGATCCGCAGAATTTTGTGGGCGGGGCTAACGGTTCTTAATGAATTTATTACCTTTAAATACGAATAAATACGGGTAGTTCAGGAAAGATACGGATACGTTCGAAGATAGTTACGGATAAATTCGAATACATACGGTTAAGATACTTGACGACATACCTTTCGATACCATCTGTTACTTTTAGATACAGACATACACCTTCAGATACGTAATGTTGCGTTTTCTTGCGTATATAACGGTGAAATTTGATGCAAGAAAACGCAGGTTTTAGTCAAACTACAGTCACACTAGCACATCCGGATGCTGCGGACTGACCTTTCGTATCTATCCGTCATATCCGTAACAATTCGTATCTTTTCCGTATATGTTCGTATCTTAACGTATTGTATATGCAAGTCCGATTCCATCCGCGCCCAAATTTTGAAAAAAGTCAAAAATTGGGCACGAATGAAACATCCGTAATAGAACGTAATGACATGTAAATGAAGGCGTTGATTCGAATCTTTCCGTATCTAAACCGTAACACAAACGTATCTACACCGTAAATGAACGCATCAACCAACAATCATATGGGGTGCCGTTTTACTATTTATTCCCTATTTATGGATATCCATAATTCATTTTGGATATCCAAAATTCATTTCTGGATACTTAAAATCGATGTATGGATATCCTTAATTCGTCTGAATATTGGATATCCATAAATTGATTTTAGGAAATCCTAAAATCGAACTATGGATATCCTAAAATACAATTCTATTTTTGGATATCCATAATTCGATTTAAGGATATTATAAAATCGGGCTAATATTGGATATCCATTATTCGATTTATGGATATCCATAAATGAGTTATGGATGTACTTCAATAGAACTGTATTTTAGGATATCCATAATTTAAGGATATCCTTAAATCACAAAAATGATGTACGTGCCAATGGGTGCCATTTTACTATTTATTCCCTATTTTTGGATATCCATAATTCATTTAAGGATATCCATAATTTATTTATGGATATCCTTTATTCATTTATGGATATCCTTAAATAATTATGGATATCCATTAACATTTCTGGATATCCTAAAATGAATTATGGATATCCATAAATGAATTATGGATATCTATAATAATTATGGATATCCTGAAATGAGTTATGGATGTACTTCAATAGAACTGTATTTTAGGATATCCATAATTTAAGTTTATCCTTAAATCACAAAAATGAGGTACGTGCCTATGGGTGCCATTTTACTATTTATTCCCTATTTTTGGATATCCATAATTCATTTAAGGATATCCATAATTTATTTATGGATATCCTTTATTCATTTATGGATATCCTTAAATAATTAAGGATATCCATTAACATTTCTGGATATCCTAAAATGAATTATGGATATCCATAATAATTATGGATATCCTGAAATGAATTATGGATATCCTGAAATGAATTATGGATATCCTTATTTTTTTTCGATATCCAAAATTTATTTTTGGACATCCATAATTCTTTTTTGGATATCCATAATTCATTTTGGATATCCTAAAATCAATTAAAGGATATCCTAAATTCGTCTGAATATTGGATATCCATAAATAGATTTAGCATATCCTTAAACATAACTATGGATATCCTAAAATACAATCCTATTTTTGGATATCCATAATTCGATTTAAGGATATCCTAAAATCGGGCTAATATTGGATATCCATAATTCGATTTATGGATATCCATAAATGAGTTATGGATTTCCTTCAATAGGACTGTATTTAAGGATATCCATAATTCATTTAAGGATATCCTTAAATCACAAAAAAATGATGTACGTGCCTATGGAGTGCCGTTTTACTATTTATTCCCTATTTTTGGATATCCATAATTTATTTAAGGATATTCATAATGTATTTATGGATATCCTTAATTCATTTATGGATATCCTACAATAATTAAGGATTAATCGAATTATGGATATCCAAAATTAGCCCGATTTTAGGATATCCTTAAATCGAATTATGGATATCGAAAAATAGGATTGTATTTAAGGATATCCATAATTCGATTATAAGATATCCTAAAATCAATTTATGGATATCCAATATTCAGCCGAATTAAGGATATTTATAAATCGATTTTAGGATATCCAAAAAAGAATTATGGGTATCCAAAAATATATTATGGATATCCGAAAATGAAATTTTGACATCCAAAAATGAATTATGGATATCCATAAATAGGAAATAAATAGTAAAACGGCACCCCATACGTGCCTATGGGATATAATGATTTCTCCCTAGTCAGAGAATGGAGGCATCCGGTGTGGTTGAATTTACGTTGGCTTCCGTTTCGTTCAGTTTAAGTTAGCGCATGCGTATTACACGGAAAAAATCATTATGGAAAAGAAATATTTTTTAAAATGAATTATGGATATCCTTAAATCGAATTATGGATATCCTTAAATCAGATCATTATAGATATCCAAAAAACGAATCATGGATATCCAAAAATCGAATTATGGATATCCTAAATTCAAGCTTATTTTTGGATAACCTAAAACACATTTAAGGATATCCTTAAATGAGCTGATTTAAGGATATCCATAATTCGATTTTTGGATATCCATAATTCATCGTGATTTTTGGATATCCAAAAATGTATTTCAGGATATCCATAATTCAATTATGGATATCCATAATTCAATTATGGATATCCATAATTCATTTAAGGATATCCATAATTCATTTATGGATATCCATAATTAATTTATGGATATCCATAATTCTTTTTAGGATATCCAAAAATATTGATGGATATCCATAATTCATTTATGGATATCCATAATTCATTTTAGGATATCCAAAAATATTGATGGATATCTTTAATTATTTTAGGATATCCATAAATGAATTAAGGATATCCACAAATGAATTATGGATATCCATAAATGAATTATGGATATCCTTAAATAAATAAATTATCTGTATAATAGAAAAATGACGGACATTTTTGTCAAGGAGACTATATATTCCAGAAACGTTCTTGTATGATTCATTCAAGCATTGGATACAGATTATGTTATGCCCAAACACTCAGCTCTAGAGGGCTCAGCCACACGCTTATTAGCATTGTTCAAGTTGCATCCTGGTTTGATTCCGTTTTCATACGTGTAGCATGCTGTGTAAACTTTAGGAAAACCGTAACATTACGTGTTCGTATCTGAACGTATTAAATTGTATCGAAAAGTGTGTATAAACGACAAAGACCGCAACCGAACGAAACAACACGTATGTAACGGTATCGATCCGCAACAAATGCTTGGTCGCGGAATGATACGTTTAGATGCGATTAGATACGGACAGATTCGAATAAATACCTTCAGTTACGTACCATTGCCTACCATTACCGATCGTCCATCCGCGCATGCATTTTTGACAGTTATGAAAATTTGCCCGCGGATCTACCGCGCCCTGAGGATACGATACGTACAGTTACGGACATTACGGATGAGATACGAATCGTTACGGATAGGACGGACAGATACGGAACACCTATCCGCAGCGTCCGCAGCGTACGTAAGCCCTAGTGTGACCTAGGCATTAGGGTTGGCAACATGGAGCCAAAGAGAATAACTGAAATTTTGCAACTTTCAACAGGGTAGATCTAATCGATACAAAGACTAGTACACTTCAACCTCATTATAATGCGCCTCATTATAATGCGGTTTTCAATATAACACGGCCATGTCATGGCTCCCAAGTTGATTATTTTGCTATATGTCTATTATAGTAAATAACCTCATTATAACACGGTTCACTTATTTCACGGTCTGTTTCTATGGACCCCAAAGATAGCGTTATAATGATGTTGACCTGTATTATCAAAATGGGATCAAATATATTAAACATTGGTAAGAAAATGAATCTTAGCCGATAATAAATTTCTGATTTCTCAGAATATCCTCGCTGATCTCAAAGGACCAAAAAAGAAAATATAACCTGCACTATGGATGATGTACGGGGAGACTTTTTAGGGCCGCCACACGGCACAACACCAGCTGCAGTAATAGCAAATAAAATTAAAACTGAGATCCTTTAAAAGCAGTGAACACATTAATGAGAAAGGGGATGGGCCATACCGCGGTTTCGACTATTTAAGTCTCGTCAGTGACCCTTTAGGGTTGGCAACATGGAGCCAAAGAGAATAACTGAAATTTTGCAACTTTCAACAGGGTAATCGATACAAAGACTAGTATTATCAAAATGGGATCAAATATATTAAACATTAAATTGGTAAGAAAATGAATCTTAGCCGATAATAAATTTCTGATTTCTCAGAATATCCTCGCTGATCTCAAAGGACCAAAAAAGAAAATATAACCTGCACTATGGATGATGTACGGGGAGACTTTTTAGGGCCGCCACACGGCACAACACCAGCTGCAGTAATAGCAAATAAAAATTAAAACTGAGATCCTTTAAAAGCAGTGAACACATTAATGAGAAAGGGGATGGGCCATACCGCGGTTTCGACTATTTAAGTCTCGTCAGTGACCCTTTAGGGTTGGCAACATGGAGCCAAAGAGAATAACTGAAATTTTGCAACTTTCAACAGGGTAATCGATACAAAGACCAGTATTATCAAAATGGGATCAAATATATTAAACATTGGTAAGAAAATGAATCTTAGCCGATAATAAATTTCTGACACATTTTGGCAGTGCAGAATTCGAACTCAGTCAACATTATCAGATTATTCAAATTTGATTTTGGCTTTCGCTTTACATTTAGAAAAAGGCTTCTGTTTAAAATATAGAACATTTTACCTAAAAACGTGTGTCTTATTGTTGTGTGAAAACGCATCTTTATTATGTGTGCGTGCAACAATTAACTAATAGTGCACATATTTACACCAGTCACGGAAGGAAACAATGTTTCTACTTACCCCCACGTTCATTTAGCAGGAGTTACTCTGGTAATCATAGTAACCTTGTACAAAGATCAATGATGGATTGTTAAACGCAGAAAAGTCCAAACGGCATTACAAAATGCTTTTATAAATGTCTTTCCGGGAAATTTTTGTAATGATTTTCAAGTGCATGAGCAATTATATAGACGGTCATGGCGTTTCAAAAAGGTCCTACGCTACTATACGTATTTCAGCATATCATAATGACGTTAAGTAGCATCCCCACTATCATGTATATAATAAATCTTTTGAAAGGGTATACTGAATGCATTATTTATAAGACTGTGCAGACACAGACTAGACTGTGCAGACACAGACTGACTTAGAATACATGATTTGTATGAAGCAGAAAGCATTGCGTGACAAACTTGCATTGAACTTTGTGTGCATTTTTACTGCACGCAATAGATTATGGAAATTCGATTCGACCGCGCTTTAATTAAATGCATAATGAGTCGTGCCTAGAATAAACTAGGTGTTCTACCAAAACGAATAGCACCAACTTTTTCGAAATAATAAGGATTTTTAAACTCCATGCATTGATTTTATCTATGTTTTTTAGCAAGGCGAGGTGGTTCTAACGTGTACCCATAATCTGTGTTTTTAGCAAAAATATAAAAAAAAAACTTCCAGTGAAAATTTTCATTTTTACAACCAAAATTTCTTTATATTGCATGGGCAAGTTTTCGTAATGCTCAAGTGGCATTTAGCCTGGCGACTAAACATGTTTACAGTGTAAATGCAGTCGGTCGATCAAAAATGTAATGCCATTATGTAATAAAATACCCCCTTTTTACGTCCCTTTCAAGATTATTTCAGCTCATATGAGACGGGCAATTATTGTTTCATTATTCTTTTTTTTAAAGAAAGAAAGAAAAAATGTTTCATTTCAGAAGCTTCAATTAAATTGACACACTCGTCTGTTTAAAAACAAGCCACAAAGAATGCACGTATAGATTTTATGCAACAGGTCTAAGCGCTGAGCTTTCAAGTCCATATTTATAAACTGTTTTTTAATCTTAAGACTAGTAAAAAAGGTACATGTAGGCAATGGTCAGGAAAAGGTGCAATCAGAAAGAAATTGCAACTCAAAAAAACCGAGTTGAGAAAAACTAAATTGACAATTAGGTACTTTTATTTAACATACCGTTAGCCGAGTGAGCAGCTATTTCCCGATAGGCGGCCATTCAGTTACTCGAACTTAAACAAAAATATAAAAACGTACATAAGGTTCAAACAGCACAAAAGTTCGACTCCAAAACATAAAACAAATGCCACCACAACAGAAGTATCACCTTCGAACGATCAGTAATATAAAATTTCTGGAAGAGGGAGGGGGGGGGGGGGGAGGGGGTGCTTATTATCGATTTTACAGGCGCCTAACCTCACCCTCATCTTTTGCAGTGGCTCACAACATTAAGTCAGTTGTTCGGTCACCGTAGTAAATCTCCATCTAGTCAATGAATCATCAAGGACAAAAACGAGGACTCAACAGATTCAGTAAGCTGCCCGACGATGGAGATCCCTGGGTGCCGGATAACTCAGTTACTGAAACCGGGAGCAAAAGAGCAGCACCAGTTGAACCCGGTGGTTCCAAGCAAACTAAAATCAATAGCTTTTATGCCGGAACCATCATAGAGTCTGACGCTCGACCCACTGGCGTGCAATTAAAGAAGTTAGCATAGTAATCAACTATGATTGGGTTAAAAACTAAGCATGCAGACTGTCGCATAACATTCAAGTTATGACCTATATGGGTCATTATCAAAAAATGGAGCAATCCTTGTCCCTGATGGTTTTCTCGTAAGCGCGATATCCGAGGTTTGCTTTTTCCATGTATAATATTAGTTTCCGCGGTGCTTTACTAGAACCACACGCGATTTCACTTTCCGAGTACGTTATTTGAAAAAAAAAAAAAAAAAAAAAAAAAAAAAAAAAAAAAAAAAAAACAAGAAGCTAGAAGTGCTATTTTATCGATTTTTACCGTGTCCCTGGGTCAGGGTAAGTAGTTTTATTTGTTTCCATTGCAAAAGAAGCTTGACAGAAATCACATTTTCTGTGACCAACTATAGCATAGAATGTTATTGAAGTCAAATTCAAAAATCTTATGATATATAAAGTGCTATTTAAGGGTGGGGGCACATATATATTGTCGTCCCTGGAAAACGTATCAGTTCTGTCACAGTTATTGAAAATCGATTTTGACCAGAGTTACGAATCATTTTCTCGGATCAAAACAATCGCGTTTTGTAGACGACACCAAGCTGAAGAAGTTACGGTAAAAACTTTTGAACAAATCGCATTACTCCGTTGCTATACCATAAAGACATGTCAGAACTGGAGTGGGAATTTTACAAGCATCAGTACTGTCACGTGCATTTTGCCGCTTCTTGCAAATATTTATGGTGTACGAAAAGG